>CP139509.1:164145799-164615408 GCA_021014915.2 Artemisia tridentata subsp. tridentata
AAAAGAATGATCCAGTACAAAAAATCGGTCTCCTCTCACCTCCTTCTATACATATGAGGGAGAGTATACAAGTCCATAGAACTCAATATAGTCGGCCAGAAACAAATAAGGAAACGCATACAGGAAAGTCGGTTGTCGGAATATCACGCCATGCAAGACATATAAACGAACCAATTTTCCTAGTATAATAAAACCTTCGCTTTAACCCCCTAATTGAACTATAAGCTAATATTCATACTACATATAACAATTTCCACCTTAGTATCACTATTAGCTTATACCGATACTCAGCAACTTCAACTCGTGTTGGAACCTTGGACCGGGATCGGCCTTTATCAAGGCGCCGGTAGCAATACCCGCTACTAACCTTAGCTCAAATCATGATTTGTCGTGAGTCCCTTTAGCCATATTTCCTTCTTCCAAACCTCATTAAATGTCATATATCTCGCTTTAGTTGTTGAAAAAGCCTCCACATGTTGTAAATTAGCTTCTCAGCTTCTTGCAATCTTGATCTACTAACCTGTAGAAAACCCTAAAGTTTCAATCTTTCCACCTCAAGTCTCAAAACTTGCACTCCAAACAATCACTTTTCTTGAATCATCGAGATACAACTAAAACATTGTTTGTCTTCCAAGTTACCACCAAGACTTGATCTTCAAGAAACCCACATGAACCTTCAAACCTGATTTATCAAGCCCCCCAAACCAACAAACCCTTGAAGCTTCTGTAGGGTATTGGTGGTTACCCGCATGGCTTATAAAATATGCACAGCCGAAAATAAACATATAAAGGCCATGGAGACCAAACCCCTAATAATAGATCTCCTAATCAGTGATATAACTTAAATCTAACATGTATACGAGGTGTTCATAGAATTACTTACTTGATCCTGCAGTTATTTAAGATTCTTGACCTTCACAGGTTGCACAAAATCGCCTTCTTCTTGGTTGATGCTTTTCACGAACAGATTAGGGTTTTTGAGAAGAATCACCATGTTGGTTACATAAGGTATCCACCGGTATTGCATAATTAGGAGAGTATGAATGCGCGTAACTAGTCGAGTAGAATAAATCGACATGTGTTGATTTGGATCGGCTCAAAGGGTTTAAACCCTTGGTCGGCCGATCAACTAAAAAAAGGGAGAGAGGGGAGAATTTCAGGGTTATGAGGAAGGTTATGAATTCAATTAGAAGGCCTTTATAATTATAGCATACAAAAGAACATTCGAGAATTCCTTTGTAATTATCCCCAAGTGAATTGTAGGACCTTAGATATCAACTCTATCATGTATATATGAAGCCAAGATGGTGCGATATTGTGGTACAAGAGTAGATAAGGTGCGTTTTTTAGAGAGAGAAAGTAGAGAGATATAGAGACTATGTTATAAATAAAACACACACTTACATACTCAAGCACACACCTCAAATGTGTCATTTGAGGTGTATTTATAGTCATACGAATTGCCTTATAAAGCTTTCTATGGGCTTGGGCTTGGGCTTGGGCTTGGTTTACATGAACTAATATAAGGCTTACATATTTTCTATACTTACCAAGACCAAAGCCCTTTAAATAAAATATAACTAAGACATTCTATGACACGTTACAAAGACACTAGTAGTAGAATGACCAACACTTTCTTAATGCTAACAATCTCCCCCTAAGGGGTGGTCATTCAAATGATGCTCCACGTGATTAGGTCTTCTTGTCTTCTTGGTCTTGAACTTTGTGTGTCTTCATAGAATAGTCTTGATTCTTTGTTCCTCCTTACTTTTGATCAACATCTTCACAGGTTTGCCGTCTCGTCTTTTCCAACATACTTGATAAGACTTTGAACTTCATACTTGTGTCTTCCTCAATTGATTCATGAACTTGTTCTTTACTTCTTGATTAGCTCTTTGACTTTGACGTAACTCATTGTCTTTAACTTGATCTCTTTGTCTAGAACGTTCTTCACTTGAGCTTGTTGAGGATGAACTTCATAAGTATGAGTATGTGGAGGTGAAGATGTTTGATATATGAAATGATGTTGGTAAACGACATTTCCTCCAAGGGACTATCATCAGTACCTGCATAAAAATGTTAGATGAAATCACCAATCGATCATCATGGACTTTTCTTAGAGAATAAATCGCTACGATTGTTTTACTGATGAATGTCTTGATTCCATTCACATTGATAGATAAAGTAAGATCTGTAGATCTCATAAAAGACTCTTATACAACATGTGTCCTTTTTGGCGAACACAAGTGTATGATATGGAAGTGTATCCTAAGAGATCTTTTGATGAATCTCATGGCTCTAGACTCGATTACGTGCGTTTTGGTTTTAGTCGATGGTGGCATGGAGCAGAGTGCCACCTTTTCAATATCAACACATCTCAGAGTGAGAGGCCAATAGATTATTCAAGGTTCTCAGTGAGAAATGAAACAAATATCTTTTAAGAGATACCTGAGTGGCTAAGAGGGGTTGTGCAGCGCGCCACTGGGTCCATGACGTCTTGTCTTCAATACCGGTATCATCTTTGTGATAACCGATAGCAGATGTATTGACCCGGTTTCTGACCTAAGTTTTCATGGAGGGATATTTCTTTTCACCATTTCATAAACTTTTCTTTTTAATTCTTCAACCCCTTCTTTCTCCTTACATCACTTTTACTCCTTTTTTCAATTATACCTAAGAACTTCTAATTATAATCTATTGGAATTGTCCTTCGGTAGATCCCTCCGGTTCTAGCGGATCATCGGACATAAACCTAACCATAATTACCTTATTACTCCTTGATTATCCTAGGTCCATTGATCACATGCCATAAAACCTTTTGTGAAAATCTCTCAAAGTGTTTATGATTATAAAACACATTTTGTTAACACTTTGAGAGTTTTGTCTTTTCTGAAATACTCCCCCTTTACATGTGCTCATAAGTTTTAAGATAGATTTACACATGTTGGGTAGAGTTTGCACTTTTGAATTGATCGATTTTCAGTGAACATGACCGATTCGAGACACGCTTACATCACTAGTTAGACTAGCTTGAAATTATTACCCGTCCTGGTCAATGTTAGCAATCACTTTCTAGTAATTATGAAGTGATGGTCATTTGACCATTTAGATGTAATGTGTCATGTATAATATGTATTTAGCAAAGTGGGCTTGTAGCATTAGAGTCATTAGCTTAATTATATGTGTAATGTATTTATCAAGCCCACTACATAGTCTTCCCTTTAAAGCCCATCCAAAGGCCCACTTTGGATTGGCTGTGTATATTATATTTACCACACACACACACTCTGCATTATGGTGTGTGTCTCATTTTTGAAACATAACAAAAGAGTGTGTGTGTGTCCAAAGTACCACAAAAGTCTCGGTTTGTTTATCTTTCAAAGATTAATAAACATTTGACTTGAAATTCATCATATGATCCACCACATCTCTTGTTCTTAATGTATATGTTTGTGACCATCATTGTGTTTGTGTTTGGGTGAAGAAGAAGGTAGTGTTTTAGTGTTACAAGTGGTATCAAGAGCAAAAGGTTAAAGATTTAGGATTAGGATTCGGTACTGTTCTTCAGTCGAGGTTCTATTGTTTGATCGAGTTTCTACCACTGAATCGAATTACTGGTTGTTTCATCGAGTTAGATGAAATGATCGAACTTCTTAAATGAAATTCAGCTTTGATCGAACTTCTTAACTGAAATTCAGCTTTGATCGAACTTCTTAACTGAAATTCAGCTTTGATCGAACTTCTTAACTGAAATTCAGCTTTGATCGAACTTCTTAACTGAAATTCAGCTTTGATCGAACTTCTTAACTGAAATTCAGTTTTGATCGAACTTTTTAACCGAAATTCAGGTTTGATCGAACTTTTTAACCGAAATTCAGTTTTGATCGAACTTTTTAACCGAAATTCAGGTTTGATCGAACTTTTTAACCGAAATTCAGGTTTGATCGAACTTTTTAACCGAAATTCAGTTTTGATCGAACTTTTTAACCGAAATTCAGGTTTGATCGAACTTTTTAACCGAAATTCAGTGTTGATCGAACTTCTTAACCGAAATTCAGTGTTGATCAAACTTATTAACCGAAATTCAGTTTTGATCGAACTTCTTAACCGAAATTCAGTTTTGATCGAACTTCTTAACCGAACTTCAGCTTTGATCGAACTTCTTAACCGAACTTCAGTTTTGATCGAACTTATTAACCGAACTTCAGTTTTGATCGAACTTCTTTACCGAACTTCCTTTTTTATCGAACTTGGACTTCATCAAGTTTGGAAACCATAACCTATCATTTCTTTAACCGATCCAATACCGTCTTAACCATACAAACATCAACAATGACGACTCAACAAGACATTCATGCCGCAGGTTCAGAAAACCGACCTCCAATGTTAGAAAAAGGTGGTTACCTTCCATGGACGAGTCGTATGCTTCGATATATGAGATCCAAACCTAATGGACAAGGTATACTCTTGGTTAACTCAGTCAAAAAAGGTCCATTCCAGCCTTGTGAGATTGAAGAAACAGCTGGAAATCCTACTGCAACACCTCCCGTCGCACCAACGTATAAAATCCAAGAGGAATCAGATTACACTGAAGCAGATTGGAAACAAATTGAAGCTGATCACCTAGCAATGCATCTAATTCAACTCGGTCTACCACAAGAAATATTCTGTGCTGTAGATAGCTGTGAAACTGCCAAAGAAATGTGGGATCGAGTTAGACGTCTTTGTCATGGTACTGAAATTGGCATTCAAGAAATGGAAAACAAGCTTCTGACTGAATGGGAGAAGTTCACAGCCACACCAGCTGAACAAATTGAATCTTACTATACACGGTTTTGTACTCTAATGAATGAGTTGATCAGAAACAATTTGGCACCTAAACAAATTGTTCAAAACATCAAGTTCATCAACAACCTTCCAGAAGAATGGGGATGATATGTTACTATTGTCAACCAAACTAAGAATCTTCATGATGTGAACTACGATCAACTCTATGACTTTCTCAAACAAAACCAAGCAGAGGCAAATGAAGTCAGAAAAGAGAAACAAGCAAAACAACAAGATCCTCTTGCACTCATAGTCCAATCACCTACACCTGCAACAGTAAGTGCACAACCATCATCATCATCTACTCAGCAAGTCATGCAACAACAGTATATTCCACAATCACCATTCTACCCACAACAACAACACGTAATCCCACAACAACAATACCCACAACACCCAGATCAAGACGATCAGGATGAGTCAACTGCTGCTTTGACTCAAGCATTTGCTTACCTATCAAAAGCATTCCAAGGACGCTACTCCACACCCACCAACAACAATCAACGAATCTCATCGAACACTCGCAACAAGCAGATTGCACAGCCGAGTTTCAACATGGGACAGCAAGGACAGATGGTTGGGGGATATGGGAATCAGCAGGGATATGCTCCAAGATATCAGATGGGTAATCAGAATGCAGGGCAGTATGTTGGTAATCAGATGGGTCAGTATGCAGGGAATCAGATGGGTACAGCTGTTGGTATTCAAAGGGTACAGAATGCTGGGAATAGAAATCAGGGTAATGTGATGAAGTGCTTCAACTGTCAGGGTATTGGTCACATGGCTAGGAACTGTCCAGACAAGCCGAATAAAAGGGATCCAGCGTATTTGCAGAAAGCATTAATGTTGGCAAACAAGGAAACGGCTGGGCTTCAGTTGAGTGCAGAAGAGAATGACTTCATGGCTATTATGGATGATTCAGAAGATCAAGAGGACATCGATGCAAACTGCATTTTTATGGCAAATCTCCAGGAGGCAAAGTACGACACAGATTCAGAAGCACCTCCTGCTTTTGACACCAATGCGGTTTCTGAGGTACAACCATATGCTACATGTCACAATAATGAAATGTTTGATATGTCACCTCAAAATGAACAGCATCCTGAGACTCCTAATCTCATTTATGATACATACATGGACGAACCAAGTTATAGTAATACTAATTTGGTAACTCCAGATATGGATTCTAATGAAGAATTCGAGTCACAACATACTGATAATGATGAGGAAACACGTGCTATGTTTGAATCATTATTGCAAAATTGTAGTGTTGAAATTGAAAAGGTCAAAAAAGTCAATCGCGATGTTAAGGCCGCGAATGAAAAATTGACCACTGAGCTTGAGAGATATAAGGTGAATGCAAGAGCTTATGATTTTCATAACAAAAAACAGTCGGAACTTGAGGTTAGCTTAAAAGATTCTGAGTTAAGAGAGAAACGTTTACAAATCAAATTTGACACTCTAAATGTTAATTTGAATAACCAAATTAAATCTCTAAACAAGGAAATTTCTGAACTAACCATCCATCTTTCAAAACAAAAATCAACTTATTCCAATCTTGAAAAAGGAAAGAAGGAGTTGAATGAAAGGTTTTCAAAACGTGAAAAGGATCTTCTTAAAGAGATCAATGACAAAAAGGAAACCATTGGAAAGTTGGAAGATTTACTTGTAAAAACGGGTCATTCTGCACAAACAATTAATTTGTTAATAAATGATAAAAACCCGATTTTACACACATTAAAGAAAACGGCTATAGGTTGTGAAAACCCTTATTATCTCAAGAAAGCTCAGAGTGTACAGAATGTGTTATATGATGGTACTCTTATAAATGATAAACATGATCCTATGGAGGTTCATGATTCAGATGAAACGATTGAGCTTTCAGAAGAGAGTAGAAAAAGAATGAGACAAATGAACCTAGAAATAAAACCCATTGACTATAATGAAGCAAACAAACTTGCTGGGGTTCATCTTGTTAAAAGGAAGTCACCTCTGTTTTTTCAAAAACCAGTGGTTTTCACAAGACAAAAGGCTGTTTCAAAACATCTGCCTAACATCGAACAAATGGCATCTAAAAACACTTATGATACAAGTGCAGCTAGACTATATTTGGTTGATCTTAAGCAGAGAATTGAGAAACTTCAACGTATTGTGGATTCCAAAATTAACAATAAAAAGTTTGAATGGTTTCCGGGTGTTCAGGATGAACTGAAAAAGATTTTTGAAAGGGAAATTAATCCACATATTAGTGCAATCTATGCGGTTGTTCAAAATGTGGAACATAATCTTTTGAAAGAGTCAGCAGAATTTGTTAAGGACCACAAATCCTTAGTGAAGGAAACTAATGAATACTTGGAACACATAAAAGTTTTGAAAAAGCAAAATGACTCTCTCTGCTTCGAAGCTCTATCGACTGATATCATGTCCATTATTTACCAAACATATTCTGTTGAGGATGATGAAACACTTCGAGCTGAGACTTCTCAAATTGTTGAAAAATATGAAAAGGCGCTTTTGAAACTTGAAAAACAAAATTGCACATATTTTAAACAACTTGATACAAAAAAGGAAGAATGCAAGTATGACAAATTGTCGTATGAGCGCTCTTACAAAAATATGCAAGATCAAATCAATCTTTTGAAGTCTCAACTCGAAAGTCAAAAAGGGAAGGGTGAGGAAACTACGGGTATTGCACCATTAACCCCCTTGCCTAATGAAAAACAGGAATAGAAAGCAACTCTAGGAGCAAAAGACAGTCTAGGAGCAATAACAAGAAACCTAGTGTCTCGCCTGTTTCTGAGAGTGCATGCAAGAAAGTAGAAGAACACCCTAGGAATTTACCGCTTTCCAAGAAGAAACATGTATCATCTAGTTGTAATGATAAGACTCCTGTTTCTAATGCATGTAATGATTCTGATTGTTTAATGCAAAAGAAAACTTTGTCTGTAAATGCTTGTGATGATAATGTTTCTAATGATGTGAAAAAGAATGATATGCCTGAACAGAAAAAGGTTCCTTTAGTAACTAAGGCTAAGTCTAGATATATTCGAAGACTTATTGCAAAAGCTAGGAATACCACTAGCAGCCTATTGCCTAAGGATCACTCTAAGTTTTGTGCATGGAAACCAACGGGTAGAATGTTTACACTTAAGAATGGCACATTAGAAATAGTTCCCAATGCATCTAAGGAAACCAGTTCTAAGTGTAATTCACCTGTTTCATCTAACCCACTGGAACCAAATGTTAAACGGTTTCCATATACAAAATCCTCTGTTCTTTGCAGGTCATTGAAATTTGTCTTTGGATCGTCGACTCGGGTTGCTCCAAGCACATGACCGGGAATCTGAAGCTGCTGATCAATTTTGTGTGGCAGTTCATGGGGACTGTACGGTTTGGGAATGATCATGTTGCAGTTATTCTGGGTTATGGTGATCTTCGGTTTGGGAATTACTTGATCACTCGGGTTTACTATGTCGAAGGGTTGGGACACAATCTGTTCTCAGTCGGACAGTTTTGTGATGCTGATTTAGAGGTTGCTTTTAGGAGAAACACTTGTTTTGTCAGGAATTTGGTGGGGAATGATCTCTTAATTGGGAATCGTGGCACTAATCTCTATGCAATTGACATAAACCAAATGGCCTCTTCATCTCCTATTTGTCTCATGACCAGGGCAGGCAAAATAAAATCCTGGTTGTGGCATAGACGTTTGTCCCATCTGAACTTTGACACGATCAACAAGCTTGCCAAAGACAACATCGTTTCCGGTCTTCCAAAATTTAAATACACCAAAGAACACCTATGTCCATCATGTGAGCAAGGCAAGAGCAAAAGGGCAACATATAAACCTAAACCCGTACCTAGTTCGGTTGATAGGTTGCATTTGCTGCACATGGACTTATGTGGCCCGATGAGAGTTCAAAGCATTAATGGGAAGAAGTATATTCTTGTAATTGTTGACGACTATTCAAGATATACATGGGTAAAGTTTTTGAGATCAAAGGACGAAGCACCAAGCACCATCATCACCTTTCTGAAGCGGATTCAAGTTCTACTTCAAGCTCTAGTTAGGATAGTCAGAACGGATAATGGCACGGAATTTGTCAATCAGGAGTTAAGAACATTCTTTGAAGAAACTGGTATTACTCACCAGACATCCGCTGTTAGAACTCCACAGCAGAATGACGTAGTTGAAAGAAGGAATCGAACCCTTGTAGAAGCTGCTTGCACTATGCTGATCTATTCCAGTGCTCCGTTATTCCTATGGGCTGATGCTGTTTCTACTGCTTGTTTTACTCAAAACCGATCCCTAATTCATCCAAGATTCAATAAAACCCCATATGAACTAATCAACAACCGAAAACCGGATATTTCTTATCTTCATGTATTTGGCGCTTTATGCTATCCAACAAATGACAAGGAAGATCTGGGAAAGTTGAAGGCTAAGGGTGATATTGGAATCTTCATTGGTTATTCTGAAAACTCGAGGGCATTCAGGGTGTATAATAGGAGAACGAAAAAGATAATGGAGACGATGAATGTGAAGTTTGATGAAATTTCACAGATGGCTTCTGAGAGACTCGCTCTAGAACCCGCGCTTAACCCAATGACTTCTGGACATATCAGTTCAGGACTCGCACCTCAAGGAGCTCAATCAATTCATTCAGAACAACCCACAACTCAAGAACTGGATAATTTCTTTGAGTTCATGTACGATGAATACTATGGTGGCGCTTCGAAAAATGCATCTAACCAACATTCCGCTGCACCCACTCAACATCAACAACCACCACTACCACCACCAAATCCAGATGCATCCACAACATTCGAAGCCGGCGCACCAACTCCATCAACATCAACATCATCTACATTTACTCCAACAACTCCATTCATTGAAATTGTTCTACCAAGAATTGATGAGCAACAACAAAATAATGCTGTGTTAGATGAAGAAGTCTTTGAAAACCCGTTTGGAACGGAATCTGGTGAATCATCTTCCAGATTACATGAACCGTCTAACACGCAGTCGTTCAGTCCAAGGTACCCTTCAACATTACAGTGGACAAAAGACCATCCGATTGAACAGGTTATTGGTGAACCCTCAAGACCAATTCAGACGAGAAAACAACTTCATACCGATTGCGACATGTGCATCTATGTCTGCTCAGTCAGTCTCATAGAACCTAAGAACATTCGTGAAGCAATGGTAGATAATGCCTGGATTGAAGCGATGCAGGAAGAACTTCTTCAATTTCAAATCCATGACACCTGGGATTTAGTTCCAAGACCAATTGACAAACTAGTCATTGATCTTAAATGGTTATGGAAAAACAAAAAGGATGAAGAAATGACTGTAATTCGCAACAAAGCTCGTCTGGTGGCAAAGGGATACAGACAGGAAGAAGGGATAGATTTTGAAGAGTCATTCGCACCAGTTGCAAGGCTTGAAGCAGTAAGGATTTTCTTAGCTTATGCCGCTCACAAGAACATCACGGTTTATCAGATGGACATCAAGACGGCGTTCTTGAATGGAACTCTGAAAGAAGAAGTGTATGTGAGTCAACTAGACGGTTTCGTTGACAAAGATCATCCGGAATACGTCTACAAGCTAAAGAAGGCAATCTATGGTTTGAAACAAGCCCCACGGGCGTGGTATGACGAGTTATCATCTTTCTTGTTGTCAAATAATTTCACCAAAGGAACAATTGATCCAACCTTGTTTACAAGAAAATACAAAAATGATATTTTGATTTTTCAGATTTATGTGGACGACATCATATTTGGGTCCACTAATCCGACACATTCAAAACATTTTGAAAATCTCATGAAAAGCAAATTCGAAATGTCCATGATGGGTGAATTAAAATTCTTTTTGGGTTTACAAATTCATCAATCCCCACGTGGTATTTTTCTAAATCAGGCTAAATATACAATTGAGATTTTGAAAAAACATGGAATGGACAATTGTGACTCTGTTGGTACTCCAATGGTCACTTCACCAAAAATTGGCGCTGACCTATATGGGAAACCCATGGATCCGAAGAAATATCAGAGCATGATTGGTTCTCTCATATACTTAACTACAAGCCGACCAAATATTCATTTTGCTGTTTGCTTACTTGCATGGTTTCAGGCAAGGCCTACCGAACTTCACCTCCAAGAGGTTAAACGGATCTTTCGATACCTTCGAAGAACCATTAACATGGGACTTTGGTATCCGAAGGATTCGGAGTTTACACTAATTGCCTTTTCAGATGCCGATCATGCTGGATGCCAAGTTACAGCGAAAAGTACATCAGGCGGAGCGCAATTTCTGGGAGAAAAGCTAGTAGGCTGGTCGTCAAGAAAACAAGACTGCATTGCTTTATCAACAGCAGAGGCCAAGTATGTGTCTCTATCTGCGTGTTGTGCTCAAATCCTTTGGATGAGAACACAACTCACAGATTATGGTTTCTCTTTCAACCGCATACCTTTGTATTGCGATTCAAAAAGTGCCATAGCCATCTCGTGCAACCCAGTGCAACACTCGAAGACCAAGCATATTAGAGTCCGCTACCACTTCATAAAAGAGCACGTTGAAGAGGGTACTGTTGAATTATTTTTCGTGAAGACTGAATACCAGCTCGCCGATCTATTTACTAAAGCCCTCCCAAAAGAGCGGTTTGAAAACTTAGTTCGTCGAATTGGAATGCGAAGCCTAACTCCCGAAGAGTTAGAAAGTCTTCTCGAATCTTCTTGATTTATATCAAAAAGCTTCGCATGTAAATATTTTTGTAAATATATACTTGTTAAAATCTATACTGTAAATATAGAAAAATTTCAAAAAGACATAAAAAATATAAAACTCTAAAACCAAAAATATTCTTCTCACGACATGTCTCTCGTATAATCAATATTCTGTACGTACTTAGAAATGTCATTCAACAATGATACGGGTATTTACAGATGCTTGAGCGAGAGTTATTTTTTATGTTTTTCTAAAACATGTCGTTTCTCAAATTTCTTCATTACGGATTTCGTGCATTTCAGTACGAAACCCGCGCTACATTGAATGACTTCTGATTATTTCCGGTCAGAACTCGCAATGTTAATGGCGAAAAGCTACAACCCGTGAGCACTTAAATCAAAATTGTTTCAAAAGATTTTTCAAAGTCTTTTTATAAATTTTGTGCTCACAACAACTCCCTCTAAGACCTCTAAATGCTTTTAAACTCAAAAGTTTAATCATTTGCTCTGATTAAGGGGGAGTAGAAAAAGAAAAAATGTTTCATTTTTCATGCTAAAATCAGTCCGTCTCTCCACAAAAAGTTTCATTTTAATCAACTGTTTTCAAAAATACCACTTCATGCTATTTTTGAGGGGGAGATTAGGTGTTTATTATAAATATGGGGGAGAGGACATGATGAAAATGTGATCTAAAAGAAGTTTTATCGTGTGAATCTCAAAACGAGTTCTTCAAAAAGACTCAGTATGAACCCTCGAATTGACGAAACTAAATGTCGGTTCTCGAAAAGACATGTCCTGGACGGGTAATAATTTCAAGCTGGTTTACCAATGATGTAAGCGTGTCTCGCAAAGGACTTGTCTGAGTAGAATGTACCAATTCGAGAGAAGATCTTTGAATATGACCAGGACGGGTAATAACTTCAAACTAGTCTAACTAGTGATGTAAGCGTGTCTTGTGAAGGTCATGTTCATTGAAATTCAATCATTTCAAAATGTGCGAACTCTACCCAACATGTGCAGTTTATTAAAAAATGCATGAGCACATGTGAAGGGGGAGTGTTTCAAAAATGCAAAACTCTCGATGTGTTAACAAAATGTGTTTTCTCATAAACAAGTTGAGAGATTTTCATAAAAGGTTTAATGGCATGTGACAAATAATCTAGGATAATCATGGAGTAATAAGGTGATTATGGTTAGGTTATGTCCAATGATCCGCCAGAACCGGAGGGATCTACCCAAGGACAATTTCAATAGCTTAGCATTAGAAGTCCTTAGGTAAGATTGAAAAAAAAGGAGTATAATGAGAAAGGAGAAAGAAGGGGTTGAAGAATGAAAAAGAAAAGTTTTTGTAAGGGTGAAAAGAAATAGCCCTCCATGAAAACTTAGAGCAGAAACCGGGTCAATACATCTGCTATCGGTACTCACTAAGGTGATACTGGTATTGAAGACAAGACGTCATGGACCCAGTGACGCATTTGCACCACCCCTCCTATCCACTCAGATATCTCTTAAAAGATATTTGTTTCATTTCTCACAGAGATCAATGCATAATCTATCGACCTCTCACTCCAAGATGTGTTGATAGTGAAAAGGTGGCACTCTGCTCCATGCCTCCGACGACCAAAACCAAAACGCACATAATTGAGTCTAGAGACATGAGATTCATCAAAGATCTCTTAGGAACACTTCCTATGCAATACACTTGTGTTCACTCAAAAGGATACAAGTTGTATGAGTCTTAATGAGATCCAAGGATCTTGCCTCACGACATGATGGCCGCTGGATGATTTATTGCTAACTGTCTTATGCAGGTACCGACGAAAGTTCATCCACCATCATCATCTACAACAACGACGCATCCGGACAGAAGAAGTAGATCAAGGCAGGAACGACCAGAAGACGATACTTTGAAGATCACAGTGCATGAAGGAACATTGAACGAAGTATATTATACATTGACACACGAAGTTCAAGACATCAAATGCAAAAGACCATTCACGGGAGCATCATTGAAATGACCATCCCTTAGGGGGAGATTGTTAGCAATCACTTTCTAGTAATTATGAAGTGATGGTCATTTGACCATTTAGATGTAATGTGTCATGTATAATATGTATTTAGCAAAGTGGGCTTGTAGCATTAGAGTCATTAGCTTAATTATATGTGTAATGTATTTATCAAGCCCACTACATAGTCTTTCCTTTAAAGCCCATCCAAAGGCCCACTTTGGATTGGCTGTGTATTATATTTACCACACACACACACACTCTGCATTATGGTGTATGTCTCATTTTTCAAACATAACAGAAGAGTGTGTGTGTGTCCAAAGTACCACAAAAGTCTCGGTTTGTTTATCTTCCAAAGATTAATAAACATTTGACTTGAAATTCATCATATGATCCACCACATCTCTTGTTCTTAATGTATATGTTTGTGACCATCATTGTGTTTGTGTTTGGGTGAAGAAGAAGGTAGTGTTTTAGTGTTACAGTCAAGTTCAGAGAAAGTCTCTTGAGACGGTACATTCTACTTAGACAAGTCCTATTCGAGACACGCTTACATCACTAGTTAGACCAGCTTGAAATTATTACCCGTCCAGGACAAGTCTTTTCGATTACAGACATTTAAGCTCTGTCAATTCGTTGGTTATATCTGAGTCGAGCACTTTTGAGATTCAACTACGATCTTTAAACATTTTGATCACATTTTAATTACGTCTTCCCCCCCCCCCCAAAAAAATAGCATATCGTGATATATTTGATATCAACTGATTAAGAGAAAAGCTTTTGGATAGATAGACGGATTTGTTTTTGCATGAAATCGGAATATTTTGATTTTATACTCCCCCTTAATGAAAGTATATTTCAATGTTAAAATCATTTAAGGGTTTGGAGGGAGTTATCTTCTTGAAACGCGAGTTATGTACTGAAATGTACATAAGTCTTTTTGGGAAAACGAGTTTTTGATTGAAATATTTTCGTTTATTTATACTCGAACTTTCGGAAAATAATTTCGACTTTGAAAATACGAGTCCTGATCTGAAATAATCAGAAGTCATCATTTAAGTACGGGTTTCGTACTGAAGTATACGAAAGCCATCGTGAAGAAAATTTTAAGAAACGACATGTTTTAGAAAATATTTTAGTAAACTCTCGCTCAAGCATCTGTACATGTCCGTATCATTGTTGAATGACATTTCTAGAAACGTACAGAATATCGATTATACGAGAGAGATGTCATGAGAAGAATATTTTTGTATTTTTTGATTTTATATTGTTTTTTTTATTTTTGAAATTTTGTATTTTTGTATTTTGATTTTGTTGGTTTTTCAAATTTTGTATATATATATATTTTTTAAATAAAAAATTACAGCCTAGCTTTTTGAAAGATATTTTCAAGAAGGTTCGAGAAGACGTTCTAGCTCCTCAGGAATTAGGCTTCGCATGCCAATTCGTCGAACTAAATCATTAAACCTATCTTTTGGAAGGGCTTTAGTAAATAGATTGGCTAGTTGGTAATCTGTCTTCACGAAAAATAATTCAACAATACCCTCTTCTACGTGTTCTTTGATGAAGTGATAGCGGACTCTAATATGCTTGGATTGCACGAGATGGCTATGACACTTTTCGAGTTACAATACAAAGGTATTCTGTCGAAAGTAAAGCCATAATCTGTGAGTTGTGTCCTCATCCATAGAACTTGGGCACAACACGCAGATAGAGACACATACTCGGCTTTTGCGGTTGATAATGCAGTACAATCTTGTTTTCTTGACGACCAGCCTACTAGCTTTTCACCCAAAAATTGTGCTCCACCTGATGTACTTTTTGCTGTAACTTGACACCCTGCGTGATTGGCATCTGAAAATGCTATTAGTTTAAACTCGGAATCCTACGGATACCAAAGTCCCATGTTAATGGTTCTTCGTAGGTACCGAAAGATTCGTTTGACCTCTTGGAGGTGAAGTTCGGTAGGCCTTGCCTGAAACCGTGCTAATAAGCAAACAACAAAATGAATATCGGGTTGACTAACAGTAAGGTACATTAGAGAACCAATCATGCTCCGATATTTCTTCGGATCGATGGGTTTCCCAAATAAATCAGCACTGATTTTTGGTGAAGTGACCATTAGTGTACCAACAGAATCACAATTTTTCCATACCATGTTTTTTCAAAATCTCAATTGTATATTTAGCTTGATTAATAAAAATACCACGAGGGGATTTATGTATTTGTAAACCAAGAAAAAATTTAAGTTCCCCCATCATGGACATTTCAAATTTGCTTTTCATGAGATTTTTAAAATGTTTTGAATGATTCGGATTAGTGGACCCAAAGATAATGTCGTCTACGTAAATGTGAACAATCAAAATGTCATATATGTATTTTCTTGTAAACAAGGTAGAATCAACAGTTCCTTTGGTGAAATTGTTTTTTGATCAGGAAAGATGATAGTTCTTCATATCACGCTCTTAGAGCTTGTTTTAAACCATAAGTGGCTTTCTTTAGCTTGTAGACGTAGTCTGGATGTTCCTTGTCAATGAATCCTTCTGGCTGACTCACATACACTTCTTCTTTCAGAGTTCCATTCAAGAATGGAGTCTTGATGTCCATATGATATACTGTGATGTTCTTGTGAGCTACATAGGCTAAGAAAATCCAGACTGCTTCAAGTCTTGCTACTGGCGCGAATGATTCTTCGAAATCTATCCCTTCTTCCTGTCTGAATCTTTTAGCTACCAGACGAGCTTTGTTGCGAATTACAGTCATTTCTGCATCATTTTCCATAACCATTTGAGATCAATGACAAGTTTGTCAATTGGTCTTGGAACTAATTCCTAACTATCATGTAACTGGTATTGAAGAATTTCTTCCTGCATCGCTTCTATCCATGCGTTTTCTGCCATCGCCTCCCGAATGTTCCTTAGTTCTTTGAGGCTTATTGTGCAAATGTAGATGCACATTTCAGGGTCTGTGGCGAGTTGTTTTCTCGTCTGAACTGGCATTGAAGGTTCACCAATAACTTGTTCAATTGGATGGTCTTTTGTCCATTGGAGTGTAGAAGGGTACCTTGGGTTTAATGTTTCTGCGTTAGATGGTTCTTGTAACCTTGAAGATGATTTAGCTGAGTCCGTTGCAAACGGGTTTTCGAATACTTCTTCTTCTAACGCAGCATCATTTTGGTTATGTGTTGCTTCTTCTTGAAGTGGTGTACTTTGGTTTTGCTCATCAACTCTTGGTAGAACAATTTCAAATACTGGAGTTGCTGGAGTAGATGTAGATGATGTTGAGGGAGTTGGTGCGTCAGCTTCGATTGTCGTAGATGCATCTTGTGGTGGTGGTGGTGGTTGATGGTTTTGAGCGGGTGCAGCGGAATGATGTTGTGATGCATTTATCGAAGTTCCACCATAGTATTCATCAAACATTAACTCGAAGAAATTTTCCAGTTCTTGTTCTGAAGGTTTTTCAGTGTTTGTTGATTGAGCTCCTTGAGGTACGAGTCCTGAACTAATGTGTCCAAAAGTCTGTGGGTTTGGTGCGGGTCCTAATCTGTTTTGATTATAAGCCATCGGATTAAGCGCGGGTTCTAGAGCGAGTCTCTCAGAAGCCATTTGTGAAATCTCGTCAAACTTCACATTCATCGTCTCCATTATCCTTTTTGTTCTTCTATTATACACCCGGAATGCCCTCGAGTTTTCTGAGTATCCAATGAAGATTCCAATATCACCCTTAGCTTTCAGCTTCCCTAGATCTTCTCTGTCGTTCGTTGGATATCACAAAGCGCCAAACACATGAAGGTAAGAGATATCAGGTTTCCGATTGTTCACTAGCTCATATGGTGTTTTATTGAATCTTGGATGGATTAGGGAACGGTTCTGAGTGAAACAAGCAGTGGCAATAGCATCAGCCCATAAGAATAACGGTGCACTAGAATAAATTAGCATTGTACGAGCAGCTTCTTCAAGAGTTCGATTTCTTCTTACAACTACCCCATTCTGCTATGGAGTTCTAACAACAGATGTCTGATGTGTGATTCCAACATCTTTAAAATAAGTTCTTAACTCCTGATTTGTGAATTATGTGCCATTGTATGTTCTTACAATCCTTACTTGGAGCAATCCGAGTTGACGATCCATAGACATATTTTGATAACCCGCGAATTAGAACAGAAGAGTTTGTATTTGGAAACCGTTTTGAATTTGGTTCCATGGGGTTAGGGGTAAAATCCGGATCACACTCATAGAAAGTTTCTACTGGTTCAATTTGAACAACTTTCAATTTTCCATTATGGAGTATGAGCTCTCTACCCGTTGGTTTCCATATACAATACTTAAGATAGTTCCTAGGCATTTGACTACTGGTGGTTGACCTAAATCGTGCAATTAGTCTTCCTATTGATCTAGATCTAGCACTAGTTCCTTTTAGAACGTTCTTCTGTTCAGGCGTAACAAACACAATTTTAGAAACATAATCATCACAAATATCATTAGATAAATATTCTTGCACATTAAACAAACAGAGTCATTACATGCATTAGAAACAGTAATTTTGACATTACATTCAGATGACATATGTCTCTTATTACAAAGCGGTAAATTCCTAGGGTGTTCTTCTACTTCTTTATTCTGGAATCTACTCTTAGAGACAGGCGAGACTCTATTGTTCCTTGTATTGCTCCTAGGCTGTAGTCTGCTACTCCTAGAGGTGCTTTCTAATCCTGTAGAAGGTAAGACACACACATTAGGATTTATATTGTTGTTCTTAGAAGTTGTTGTAACATTCCTAGACTTTTTAGGATTATCTTTTACGCTCTTGTCGTTTGTCCCATATGTTTTAGATGTGGAGGCAGACACAATAGTGGGACTAATCCTATAAAGGCCAGGTGCTATCACTTTTGGTTTTTCAACAACCGCTTTTCCTTTATCAACATTTGTTTCTTTTTGTTTCGGTAAGGGTTTTGGAGTGATAGGTTTTGTCAAATCATTTTTCACATCGACTTTTGGAACAGATTGAGAAATCGACATTTTTGGTTTAACAACCGGTTTTGGTTTGTCCGAAGTCGATGGTTTTGCAAACTTAGTACCCACACCCTTCCCTTTTTGACTTTCTAGTTGAGCTCTTAAAAGATTATTTTGTGCTTTCATGTCCTTGTAGGCACGCTCATACGACAGTTTGTCATACTTGCATTCCTCGGTTTTCGATCAAGTTGTGTAAAATATGACACATTTTCCTTTTCAAGTTTTACAAGAGCATTTTCATATTTTGAAACAATTTCAGAGGTCTCAGCTCGCAGTCTTTCATCGTCTTCAACAGAATATGTTTGTAAAATGATGGACATAATATCAGTGGACATAACTGCTTCGAAGAGAGATTCATTTAAGTTTTCCAAAAGTTTGATGGTTTCAAGATTTGCATTAGCTTCCTTTACCATGGATTTGTGGTCCTTGACAAAGTCAGCTGTTTCTTTAAAAAATGCTTGTTCAAAATGAATCACTCTAGCATTAATGGCATTGATTTGAGGAGCAAATTCACTTTCAAGAATCATTTTCAGCTGTAAATGAACAGTTGAATTCCAGTTGTTCTCAGTCAGTCTCATTTTAGATTCTAAAGTCGTTTGAAGTTGCCCAAGTCTGGTTTTAATATCATCAAGAAATCCTCTGGCAGCACTTGTGTTAAAAGTTTTGTTTAAGGACATATGTTCCATTTTGGAAAGAGATTTGGAAGCAACTAATGGTTTAGAAACTAGTTATGAGATGCCTCGGTTTTTGGAAAACTCAGATGTTTGATTTTGTGGAACAAAAGTAATTCCAGAAAGTTTGTTCAGTTTGTTGTAATCAATTGATTTCTGGTCTGGATTCTTTTGTTTCATTTTGGTTTGACTCTCTTCAGCAAGTTCTATCGTTTCCACATAATCACGAACAATAGGAGGATCATGTTTGGTATATATAACATTTCCATTGTACAAAACATTCTGTTCTTTCTGAGCTTTCTTGAGATTGCAAGGAGTTTTGTTACCTAGAGCCATTTTTTGTTTTGTATGGTAAATCGGATCAGTTTGACTAGTAATCATATGAATTGTTTGACTTGAATGACCCGTTTTAACCAGTAAGTTTTCTAGTTTTTCGATCATATGTTCTCTTCTTTCTTTGCAAAGTCCTTTTTCAACTCATCCCGTTCTTTTTCAAGTTTGGTATAAGCTGTTTTTTGTTTTGAAAGTTGGTTTGTTAATTCAGAAATTTCTTGTTTTAAAGAGTTGATGGTTTTTGTTGAACTAATTTGAAGATCATCAAATTTGGTTTGCAATTGCCTATCTTTAACAAGTAACTTCTTATAACCAATTTCAAATTCTGACTCGCGTTTTGTATCAATTTGAAAACTTTTTTCATTTTCCTTGTATCTCTCAAGCTCAGCGGTCAATTTCTCATTCGCGGCCTTAACATCGCGATTGACCTTTTTCACTTTCTCAATTTCAATACTATAATTGTTCAATAATGATTCAAATGGAGCACGTGTTTCCTCATCATTCGCAGCATGCTGTGAAACTGAGCCTCCACTATGATTCATATCTGGAGTTGCCGAATCAATATTACTACTACTCAGCATATCCAGGTATGTATCATAAATGGGTGCTAGAGTCTCAGAATGGTGTTGCTCATGAGGAGACATATCAAATATAGCCTTATCGTGGCATGTATTGAAGGTTGGTACCTTAGAGAGTGCACTGGTGTCATAAACAGGAGGTGTATCAGAATCTGTGTCGTACTTAATCTCCTAAAGATTTTCCATAAATATGAAGTTTACATTGATATCCTCTCGATTTTCCATTTCATCCATGAGAGCCATAAAATCATTTTCCTCAGCGTTCAATTGAAACCCTGCATCTTCCTTCTGTGCCAACAGCAACACTTTCTCCAGATACGCAATATCTTTCTTTCTCGGCTTAGTAGGACAGTTCCTTGCAATATGACCTACACCTTGACAGTTGAAGCACTTCATCGGATTACCCTGATTCACATTTCCATAATTCCCGACAACTGGAGCTGCCACATTCCCAATCTGATGATCCACTGTATGATGCCTAACATTCTGACCCCTCTAATTTCCAACAAACTGACCCATCTGATTCCCTGCATACTGACACAACTGATTCCCTGCATATTGTCCTGCATTCTGCATATTCTGATTACCCAAGTGAAATCTAGTAGCATATCCCTGCTGATTCCTAATAACTCCAACCATTTGTCCTCCTTGACCCATATTGAAACTCGGTTGAGCAATCTGCTTATTGCGAGTGTTCGATGAAATCCTTTGGTTGTTGTTTGTTGGTGTAGAATTGCGTCCTTGGAATGCCTTTGTCAAATAAGCAAATGCTTGTGTCAAAGCAGCAGTAGATTCATCATTGTCAGTGAACTCTGGTTCTTGGAATTGTGGGTATTGTTGTTATAGAATAACATGTTGTTGTTGTGGGTAGAATTGTTGTTGGTAGATAGGTGTTGGTTGTGGAATGTATGGTGGTTGCATGTAGTTGTGAGTGGAAGATGATGATGGTTGATGTGGTGTGTTCACTGGTAAAGGTGTTGGTGTGTTAGCAATGAGTGCGAGAGGATCTTGCCTTTTAGCAAGTAATTCTTCCCTAACTTCATTTGCCTCAGCTTGATTCTGTTTTAAGAAGTCGTACAGCTCATCATAGTTAACTTCATGCAAGTTCTTTGTCTGATAAACAATGGTGACCTATCTTCCCCATTCTGGTTGTAACTCGTTCAAAAACTTGATGTTGTTAGCTATGTTCTTCTGTGTGAGGTTGTGTCTGGATAAGTCATTCATGATCTTACAGAACATGTGATAGTACGACTCTATTGATTCACCAGCAATGGAAGTGAACTTGTGTAGTTCCTTGAGCAATTGTGTTTCCATTTCCTGCTTCCCGATGTCTGTCCCGTACATTAACCTCTTGACTCTTTCCCAGACTGCATGAGCACTTCCTTCACTATCCACAGTTGCATAAGTCGTTTCAGGTAGCCCAAGAACAACTAGATGAAATGCCTAATCATCAGCTGCAATTTGTAGTTTGTCTTCCTCAGTGTACTTAGCCTTAGTCTGATCTCTGTAGAATGGTTGTACTGGGGGGGGAGGGTTCCACTAGGATCTCCAGGGTCTAGGACTTGTCGTGGTTGAAAGGGTCCTTTCAAAATGGAATTGATAAGAAGTTTTCCATTTGGTTTGCTCTTAAGATAGCGCATCATACGACTAGCCCACTGTGAGTATCCACCCTTTGACAGCATGGGAGGTCGGTTTTCCGCACCGGCTGCATGAATATCTTGCTGAGTTGCCATTGATGAATGATAAAGCTGATATTGGATCGGTTCAACGATGTAGGAGTTTTGTCTGTTGTAAGTTGATGCAAGTTGTTGTAGTGAAAATTTGGTCTGAAAACTTGTCCATAGTCGTAAACTGAGTCCTTACTCGTAATATTAGGTCTTGGTCGTAAAGTCTGTCCTTACTCGTAAGATTTGGTCTTATTCGTAAAGGTTGTCCTTACGCGTAAGATTTGGTCTTATTCGTAAAGGATGTCCTTACGCGTAAGATTTGGTCTTATTCGTAAAGGTTGTCCTTACGCGCAAGATTTGGTCTTATTCGTAAAGGTTGTCCTTACGCATAAGATTTGGAATAGTATCTTACTAACTTGTCCAAGCTAGCAAGATTTCACAAGTCGAAGTATTCCACAAACTTATCCAAGCTAGGGAAGTACTGAGTAATCCTTGATGCACGAAGAATCTTCAACAGGAGCAAGTTCGTAAAGCTTATGCGTAAGATCAATTCTTATTCATAACACTTGTGCTTATTCATAAGATTGGTGCTTACTCGTAAAACTGGTGCTTATTCGTAAAAACTGGTGCTTACTCGTAAACTAAGGGTTTTGACCTTATTCGTAAAAACTGGGCTTACTCGTAAACTAAAGGTTTTGACCTTATGCGTAAAAAGAGGGTTTTGACCACTTATTCGTAAAATGGTCAGATTTTTGAAAATCGTTGAACACCCACTTTTTGACGTTTTTGAACCGTTCTTTTTGCCAAATCTCACTTATAATCACTAAAGCTTCAATAAAAACAACAACTTTAACACTAAAACACGTAAAAATCAAAACTTTTTGAAGAAAAACTCACGTTTTTAATAAAAAACGCAACTTTTATGCAAAGTTTTAACAAAAAATGATTTCCACACACTCCTAAATCATTGTTAGGCGATTGATACCACTTGTAGGACCTTAGATATCAACTATATCATGTATATATGAAGCCAAGATGGTGCGATATGGTGGTACAAGAGTAGATAAGGTGCATTTTCTAGAGAGAGAAAGTAGAGAGATGAAGAGAGAATGTTACAAATAAAACACACACTTACACACTCAAGCACACACCTCAAATGTGTCATTTGAGGTGTATTTATATTCATACGAGTTTCCTTAAAAAGCTTTCTATGGGCTTGGGCTTGGGCTTGGTTTACATGAACTAATATAAGGCTTACATATTTTCTATACTTAACAAGACCAAAGCCCTTTAAATGAAATACAACTAAGATATTCTACGACACGTTACAAAGACACTAGATGTAAAATGACCAACACTTTTTTAATGCTAACATGAATACAAGTTTGACATAGATTTAAACACCTCTCCCCCCATGGGGTTCGGCCGAATATCCAAACCCTTAGGGTTTGATGGTTTGCCATTTATATGCTCATGTATTTATCCCAGATAATTATATAAACCATGGATAATTATCGTTTAACCCCTCCATGAAAATATTTCCATATTAGCATTTCCTCTTCATTTCCGTTTCATTTTGTCAATCTTTTAAATTTTTCTCTTGCATGTTCCTTTTAGTGTGCACCGATGTGACCATTCGGAATTTCTATGAAGATTAGTTGTAAGAGACGTTGTTCTTTGTACACTAATCCTTTCAGCTGACTCCTACTTGTGCAAAACAACAACATGAGAACCAGTCTAACAGTACCAAGAGGTTACTAGCAAAATATTGAAGTACCCAGTTCACATAAACTAATTTGTTAGTGCAAATATTACGATATTCAAACTAAACGGTTTCTTCGGTTTTAATAATAACAAACATGTAACTTGTAATGCATAACGTAAAATGCACAAGTAACTTGTAAACACAAATCATCAATGCATACTTACATCAACATCTCTCGACATCTCAAGTATGCTTCAATAAAGTCGTAGATTTCCATCCCGACGTAAATCACTCAAGGTATGAACAAACAAATTTACAACTTGACAAATGATCAAAGGATTATATTTTTCTCTAAACTTCACATTTTTAATAAGACAAAACATTTTTTCAAAAATACATTTTACAAAATATTTTTGAATTAAAAGAAATGTTTTAATTTGAAAAATAAGTTTAAAATCACCAACAGCTATTTCCCCCCCCCCCAAATCAGCTCCAAACTTTCCCAAATAAACCTTCTCCACTAAAAACAAATTTTGGAGTGTCTCTGTCTGGGACGGTACCACGGTACGACTAAATTTAGTGGTACCGTCGGGCATTTAGTGGTACCGTGCCCCTGTAACGCTCAAATCTTCATTGCCTATAAATACCAGTCCATTCCACAGTTTTTAGGCATCCTTTTTCACACACCAGTCATCTTAGGTAGATGATTATGTTGTTCAAAAGGTTTGTTAGAATTTTTCTTCCCAATGACAACTTGGAAGAAGTCATTTTATGTGTCAGTCAACGAACGAATCTCGTTCTTGTTAGTGTGATTGATTGAACAATTACACCTTAGGTTGTCGGTCAAGTTGTCACAACCCATAATTTCAGGTCATTTTCCAAACATTGACAAGTTACTATTCACGGATTACTATTCACCAATCACTATTCATCATTTCACTATTCATCATTTTTGAAGTCAGTTTAAGACTTTGGGATGTTTCAAAAAAATTTACTATTCACAAAACACTATTCATTCTCGGAGGGAAAGCACTATTCATGGTCACTATTCATCAGTACGTAAACTAGGTTTACGGGTATTAACATTTCGTGTAACCGTTAGGGTTTAGCTGCGAATTCATGAAACATCATTAAGGACACGTCATATAGACTAGGGTAGTCTACATATTATCAGTAACATCATCTGCATATTAGGTCATGCACGGATATGCATTATTTCAATTTACGTATGTTCATTTATTTAATAAACGTTACCACTCAGTCTTTACTACGAATAATATACCCGATACTCCCGACAATGATCCTAATATATTTTCATATTCAATATAATGATATAAAAAATTATATTACTAATTTACCCGGTGTTTTGAGACCTTTTGCTATATTTTCCGGTATACGCTTATAACTACGTCGGATCACGATATCTCAACACGACGACTATTTTAACACCTGATTCTTATCAGGAATGTAATTTCATAATTTTACCAACGTCATCATATTTTATTTGGTACCGTTAAAATTCATTTCTAGCCAACTCGGTACCCAATAACACATTATACTACACAATATCTAGCTAAAATCACACTAAAGTCAAGATTAAGTCTTACACTCTTCATCCCCCTCACCCTTGTAAAACACCCCCATCCCCTTTTTACTTACACATTGAAATTTTACACTTCCTTCATTAATGAAGTGTACCCTTTTGTCCAAAAATCATTCCAAGCCATATTATAACATCAATATTATGCATAAGATCTAGCAAGCAAAGAAAAAAAAAATATTATCTCTTTCTCTCTACCTCAAACTCACGGCCAAAGGAGAAAACCAAGCAAGATCCATAAATTTTTCAAGCTCAAGTGTTAATCTAGTCTCTTTAGTGTTCCTTGTTAGGATTTTGAAATAAAAATCCCAAGGTTCTTAAGCATTTTTCATCCAAATCTCATCTATACATCAAGTAAGTGACTAACTAATTTCATCACTCTTTTATACTCTCTTTTGATATATATTTTGATGTTCAAGTAATAGATCATGCAATATACTTATGTTATATATACCACATTGCACAAAAATACTCTCTAACAATAGATCTAAAGGTTTTTATTAGTATCTTTAAGAGATCCACCATTTTTGGTGAAGACTAGGAATCCATGACACCCTAAGAAGGTGTATGGTAGGATTAGATTAGTTGTGGTGTTGATTGGAAGTGTTTTGATCAAGCCTTGAACTAGAAAAATTAGTTTTAACAAGTTATAAATAAGCTACTGTCCATTTTTGGAAATTCTGGAAAACTCAGTAGCTCAGGGGACATTTTGGCTTACATTTTTAGAAAATACTTTCAAAAACGAAACCGTGGGCGTTGGAATGAGCAAAAACCGACTTACGACGAAAAAGATATGATTTTTCTAAGTTTAACGACGAAAAACCCATTTCTGAAATTTTAGCTTGCTGTTTGCCGAGATTCAAAGGCAAAAATAAGGTGTTAGACGTGATCTAGACGGGCCGACCTACTGAAAATATGTTAGTTCATATTAATACGAAACCGTGGATATAAAGAACATAGAAAACGGGCATATAACGACCGAGATACACGCGTTTGAAACCCGACGAAACACAAATAATTTTGACAGCCTCTGTATGAAAATATTCTAAGTCTAAAAACTGTTTTTGGTAATACACCATGTTGAGAGCCATTTTCTCATTGAACAAGACGCGTTTGGACAAAAGTTAAATGATATGAATTTAAGATAAAGTTATAAGGTTTCTAAAAACGTCAAGCTTATGTCCCACCACTTAACGGACAATATTTCACGACTAGTTTTGCGAGGCCATTTGGGCATATTTTCACAAGTTAAGAAAAATAATAAACTACGACGAAAACACTATATTCTCGGATAAACCACCAAACGAGGATCGTGGAGCAACGTTTCAACATATTTACACGAAAAGTAGTTTATAACTTAACGAGACGTCAAAAATGTATTTTTCGACGATAAACATTATTTTCAAAATTAACGAGTGGTATCGATAACATATGTATTTGCATGTGTAGCATCATTTCATTGCTTACATTAGATCCTATCATTCATATTAGGTCGCGGTTAGAGACCGAGCCTCATTTCAGCATATCCATAATTGTCATTGTTGCTATCGCATCAGGTGAGTTCATGGCCCCTACTTTTACTTGTTTTGTAACTGTTTTGGGGGAGAATACATGCTCGTTTATATTTAAACTTTATGCTCGTTTTACATTTAAACTCACTGTTCGTTTTACAATTAAACACCATGCTTGTTTTACTTGTAATGTGACTTGTCTTTTAAACATTATTAATTGTTTATATGGCGACATTGTCAGAATTGATTATATGGCGACATTGTCAGACTTATTTATATGGCGACATTGTCATGGCGACATTGTTAGAATTGTTTATATGGCGACATTGTCAGAATTGTTTATATGGCGACATTGTCAGAATTGTTTATATGGCGACATTGTCAGCATTGATTAGATGGCGACATTTCCACACTTATCTTTACATGGCGACATTTTCACACTTATCTTTATATAGCGACATTGTCACACTTATCTTTGAATCTTGGTCCATATATTACTTTTGTTTACATAAACCAAAACTTATTTGGCAGTGGGTTGTAAACACACAGGTTGCAAGTCTTGTATGGGCGGGACTTGGGACTGGGTGGATTTACAATGCCTTTGCTGGGAAATCATTATTCAAATACTTTGCATTTTGCACTAAACTCTATGAACTCACCAACCTCGTGTTGACACTTTAGCATGTATTTTCAGGTATTAAGCAATTGCACGCTACTGGAGGCTTTTGGCAGGGCATGGCATGGTTATAGAAGACTCTGATATATTCGGGACCATTTGAAATATTTTATGGGCTTATATTTCCGTACCACTTTTGAAATGTTGTAAACAAATCACTTTTGATTATGAAATCTACTTTAAATGGTTGAGGTAAAACCATTCTTTATACTTGTGTTGTGATACCAATTGAGTTGCACCCCAGCGACGTGTATGCTTTCGCTGAACCCAATTTATGGGGGTGTGACACAAGTTGTGACTCTCTAGTGTCATTGAATTGCATTACGCATTCACATCTTTGTGTCGCTCAACTTTCTTGGGCTTTCTTCTTGGTTTTTATCCTTTTGGCACACTTTCATCACATGTATAACTTTTTGCATACTTTGATCACTGGTACACAAACTGGATATCGTCACACCCAAAATGTGTGACTATATGCATATAGTCACACACGTTTTTTTTGGTGTGTGTGACAAAAAGTCGCGCCACCGTAGGGTGTATATGGTCACATTGTTTAGTTTGTGACCGTTTTCATTGAAAAAGAGTGACCAAAACCCGAATATGTGTGACCAATTAGGCACAAGTTTTGTTGGATTTATCAGTATGTGTGACTATTTCCCATCCTATGGCCACATAAATATATAATAAATGTGACGATTGTGATGATTTAGTCACACAACGTGTGTCGTTTTTTTCGAGTTAGTCACATACAATTTAAAAAATAGTGGCCAAAAGTGTGAATAAGTGTGACCATATGCTGTTTAAAGTGAAGAAATTTGTCTTTTGTGTGACTATTGTTCATCCAATGGTCACTTGAATTTTATGTTTATGTGGCCTTTTGTAATATTTAGTCACACAAAACATGTTTGTTTTGGGTATTTAGTCACATACAATTAAGCATAAAGTGGCCAAAAGTGTGAATAAGTGTGACCATATGTTGTTTAAAGTGAAGAAATGTGTATTTTGTGTGACTATTGATTATCCAATGGCCACATGAATTTTTTGTGTGTGTGGCCTTTTGTAATATTTAGTCACACAAAACATGTTTGTTTTGGGTATTTAGTCACATACAATTAAGCATAAAGTGACCAAAAGTGTTAATAAGTGTGACCATATGTTGTTTAAAGTGAAGAAATTTGTATTTTATGTGACTATTGATCATCCAATTGCCACATGAATTTTTTTTGTGTGGCCTTTTGTAATATTTAGTCACACAACGAATTAAACAAACAGTGGCCAAAAGTGTTATTAAGTGTAACTATATACATATTTTAGTCACATTTAAGAAATCAATATATATCAAAACAAATTCAAATATATATATCAAAACAAATTCAAATACAATAAAATTGGAATGTATATAACTGGACCACTAATACTTATCATATAAGCAGTACTAACTATATGAACCAACAATGCTAACTTATAACTAACGGTTGTAACTAATACAATAGCAATACTAACAGTTGTAACTAACACACTAGCAGTTTCAGCGAGGGCTTCATGTTCTTCGTCCAACCTTTTTATCTTTTCTCTGATTCATGAAAGTAACTAAAGTTATTTGCAGAAGTAATCCTCGTCAAAGCTCCTGTCAACTATGAAAAACTTTGTATATCTTTTCTCTCATTCATAAGTAACTGCATCACATAAAAGAGTGAAGCAACAGATCACAAGAATTAAAAGCTATTTATTTCTAACCTCAAGTTTTTCTTTCTTTGCAACCGACTCCCAATCTTTTGCTGCAATCCCCGTTCTCCAGTCAATCTTTGCAACCGACTCGTACAATCAGAAATAAGTACCAAGATCTGAAACAATATAACAGAAAAGGATTCCAGCAGCAAAGCCACAAGCAGCAATCACAGTTATACATATGATGTCTTCCATCCTATGTGACATCAAAGAGGCTGAGACAACATACCCGTGAACCAACTGAGAGAAGATGTGAGAGCAAGTGCACGTAAAGTAGCCCAGCTAAGACACATGTGATAAATCCTACCCATATCTGAGCTGCAAAGCCACAAGCAGCAATCACAGTTATACATATGATGTCTTCCAATTCCTTTTTTTTTTTTTATGTTTCATGCAAGATAATGTCCATCCTCTAGAACTAGTATGTAAAAGACTGATGCTTTTAATGGTTTTTTTTATTCTGTATGCTTTTCAAACAGATTTTGGGCTACCTGATCGACTTATTTGACTCATTGCAGTTGTAGCTAATATAAGTATTTAAATCGTTTGACATTAAAAACAATCCATATCAACCATGTCTGAGTAAACGAGTCAAAATTGCAATATACTAAAAAACCAGAACACACCTCTTCTCTGATTCCAGCAGGTTAGACAAAGGATCTGCCTTGTCGAGTATTGATCCAATCTAAAACAACAAAGCAATTTACAAATTTCAGTCAAACCTACTATTGTGATAGAAGAATAGAGCTTACTACACTACAGCAGATCTAATTCGCAACGCTGAAAAGATATTATATCAATTTTATGAGGCTGCTGCAAGCAAAGAACAATACACGCCTAGAAAGAAGCAAATTCATAAAAATCGTGAATCAATCTTAGCAAGAAACTTTATCTAATATTATATAACACACAATCAACAGCACGATGTTGTTCTAGGCATTGCTACTATACACTGTGTGTGACGCACGATCGTTAACTCCAAATATCACAACACAATTGACAAAATCGATAGTTCTCAGTCTTTAACTTGGTTTTAAAAGGCGATAGGCGCACAAAAGCGACAAGGTCCATTTCCAAAGCGCAAAGCGTAAAAGCGGTGGGCTTTTCGTACGCGAGGCGCACACTTTTGAAAAAAAATAAAAAATTATTTATATACTACTTATAACACATAAAATACTAAAACATATAATATATATATAAATATAGCACAAATCCATTTAAGTAGCAAACCTTTAAGTAGCAAAACAACCTAAAATTCAAGTTAGACCCACCAGCCCTATGCACTTTTGTTACTACACATTCCTCCTCTTCTTCATCACGAGAATTATCATCATTGGCCATCGGGTCTATTGCTTGTTTTGCCCTGGCCTTTTTCAACATATACTCCTTCAGCTCTTGTTTTACATGTTCCGGACACTTGAGACATTTTGTAACGGGTCTAAAACCACCAATTAAGTGTTGTTTCAGCCTGTATACACCCCCTTTTGTTACTTTTTCACAAAAACCGCAAATGAAATAGTCCTTGTTTGTTGGGTGAGGGTTGCCATATTTTCTAGCCGGGTCAGTCCGTTCGTCGGCTTGACCACCATCATTGACCATTTATGCAACTAAACAAGCAAACATGAACATGAAGTCATTAACACTCAAACAAAAAAAATAACAGATGGAGATGAACTTACAATAATTTTAACATTTAATCACAAAATAAAACAGTTAGCATCAAATAATTAAGAACACTAAATAAATTTCAATATTTAATCACAAAATACATGATATTCAGCAAGATTAGAGAATAAAGAACAAGAAATTTCAACATTTAATCACAAAAGAGAAAACAGTAGCAGCAAGATTAAACAAATAAACGATATCAGCAAGAGAAAACAGTAGCAGCAAGATGAACAAAAGAAAAACTCAAAACAAATAAAGAAAGGAGATGAATATGCTAACCTTTGATGAAGTCAGGTAGGTACATATCACAGTTGACCAAAACTTTTCTTTGCTTACAAAAATCTTATTCCAACAACAATAATCTATATGTTCAAAGAAAATGATTAAGGTGATTTGTGCCTTATAAGTACAATTTTGGCCACTTTCGACTCATTCCACCTATTCAGCCAGTTTCCCTTTACATTAACTTTTCATTTTACAGTTTTACCCATTTGGCCCACTACAGATATTACATTACCTAAATCAACTCGTTCAGAAGTAAATGGATCCAAGTTGTGACTTCTAATTATCAAAAATAAAATCAGCTATATGTGAAGTGCTAAAGATTGTTGTACCACATACCTCCAACTCTTTGGTCCATGGGAAATCTCGCTTACTCCATTTCTTGTCTTTTTAGTTATACCATCATATGCTGCACAAGGTGGCAAATGTGGGTCTGCACACCAACCTTCTTTTTCTTTTGCTAACCTGTAAGGTAAATCGGATAAGAAAAAACATTATTCAAGTGGCAAACGTGAGGCGGCTGTGGAGGTGGTGGTCAGTCGGGAGGTGGTGGTCAGTCGGGAGGCGGCGTGTGAGGCGGTGAAGGGTGGCGGTGGAGAGGGGTGAGATCTGATTTTGGGGAAAAAATATATGAGATTTGATAAAAGTATATGATTTTGGGGAAAAAAATATATGAGATTTGATAAAAGTATATGATTTTGGGGAAAACAATATAGTATGAGATTTGATAAAAAAGAAAAGATAAAAAGATGGGTGGAGGGTGAATTTGATTTTGGGGGAAAATTTAAGCGGGGCAATTTCATTTTGTGAAAAAATTTAGGTTGAGGTTGTGAAAAGTTGAGAGGGAAATTTAATTTTGGGAGAAACTAAGTGCAGGACATGTAAAATATTACATATAAATTTAACATATGAAATATTTTAGTGTGACCATATATGACATTTGGTCACACTTTTTAAGTGTGTGACATATATTTGACATTTTTAAATGCATATATCGTGACTAGTCGTCACACATTACAAATTCATGTGGCTAAATTTTCAACAAAAATTAGCAGTCACATTTAAATAATGTGTGACAAACTTGAGTATATAATTTAGCCACATACAAAATTACTTCATGTGACCATATATAGATTTTGGTCACAATTTTCAATTGTGTGACATATATTTGTCACATATGTATACATATAGTGTGACTAATGTTTCAAACTTATTTGTATCCGTCACACGTCCCAAATTATAAGTGACTAAAAAAACCAAAACAAGTTTTACCAGATAACTATAGTCATGAAAATATTCAAATGTGTGGCTGTAGCCTCAGATGTAATTCCGAAATGGTCACACAAGTCGGATCAAGTGTGGCTGTTTATTTTCTTCTGGTACATTTAGTCACATAAAAAAGTTACTGTGTGGCTATTCAAAAAACTGCATGTGTGACTAAATCCCATTTTTGTACTAGTGGATATGCTCATTAAACTCATTTTTTTGTAGCTACGTTTTAACATAGTTTAACCCTTGTATGTCTTGCTTTGTGTATTCTATCCCTATAATGTTGGTCATATTCTTTTACATATTATGTTGCGTGAAGCTAACCCTTGATGTAGGAAAAGCCTTTGTAAGAATTTGATCCATGGATTTGCTAGAAACAAAGGTAAAAATAGAAGGGAATACAATTACCATAGGGGAGCATTGAGCTAGGGGGAGCTCGGGAGTATTTGAATACATAGCATGGAGTCTTTTTAACAGTGGTGATAGAAGACTTCATTGGGATGATGCAAGCTCGCATTTTTTGGGAAGAAAGGTAAGTAGTGTAATAAGCGGGAGTTGGGAGTGAATTCAAGGGAGTGCTTGAGGCAACTACCTTTTTGCTTCGACAAAAGGGGGAGAAAGAAGTGTAAACAGGTAACTTTTACGTTTTACTATGTGTCACGGTTTACATATTTGTCATCATCAAAAAGGGGGAGATTGTTAGTGCAAATATTACAATATTTAAACTAAACGGTTTCTTCGGTTTTAATAATGACAAACATGTAACTTGTAATGCATAACGTAAGATGCACAAGTTACTTGTAAACATAAATCATCAATGCATACTTACATCAACATCTCTCGACATCTCAAGTATGCTTCAACAAAGTGGTAGATTTCCATACTGACGTAAATCACTCAAGGTATGAACAAACAAATCTACAACTTGACTAATGATCAAGGGATTATATTTTTCTCTAAACTTCACATTTTTAATGTGACAAAACATTTTTTCAAAAATACATTTTACAAAATATTTTTGAATTAAAAAGAAATGTTTTAATTTGAAAAATAAGTTTAAAATCACCAAAAACTATTTTTCCCCTCAAATCAGCTCCAAACTTTCCCAAATAAACCTTCTCTACTAAAAACAAATTTTGGAGCGTCTCTGTCTGGGATGGTACCACGGTACCACTAAATTTAGTGGTACCATCGGGCATTTAGTGGTATCGTGCCCCATGTAACGGTTAAATTTTCATTGCCTATAAATACTAGTTCATTCCATAGTTTTTAGGCATCTTTTTTCACACACAATTTTCTGAGTTCAAATCTCCTATCACATATACTCTTCTTTGATCATGTAGTTAGTTATCTTTGTTTAAGAGTGATCCAGTCATCCATTTAATTGATCACCTTCATTCCTCTATTAGTGCAAGAGAAGAACACATCGTATCACAAAGATACAAAGTGTTATAGTGTTAGTGTAGTGCACTCGTAACATTCATTACGTACTTGTTGTATCTTGATATACATCAAGTTGTCTATCATCTTGTTTAGCTATTTCATGTAGATCATTGTGATCTTGTAGAGATCGGAGAGATCTTGTGTAGCCTGTGTTGATAGTGAGTAGATCGGGTAGCTCGTGTGAAGATAAGGTAGATCGGGTAGATTGTGAGTAAATCGGGTAGATCAAGCGTAGATCATGTGGATCTTGTAGCTTGTGTGATTTGTGAAGATCGGGTAGATCATGAGTGAGATTGGTACTAGCTAGATTAGTACTCGACATTTAGATTAATGTCGGAAAATAAAGTAAGCGACGTGGTTTATGTGTTTAGGCCTCAAAACACATGGTTTGTTATGTTCGGCCATAAAACATAACGGGTTTGGTTGTACCCGAAGAAGAACTCGACATCTAGCTTAGTGTCAGAAAACATTGTAAGCGACGTTGTATGGTTTTCTCCGTCAAGAAGGGAGCTTGTTGATTAGTGAAGTAACTCTCGAGTTGGGTACTCGGGGAGTGGAGTAGGGCAAAGAGGAGCTTCGTGACCGAACCACTATAAATCATCGTGCCCGGTGTGCACTTTCCTTACTTATCTCTTTACTTTTTATCTTTGCATTTACCGTTTTATACTTGCATTGCTTTTATGTTTGTCTGGCTTACTGCTTATATTGTGTGATAGTTATGTTGTGTCTATGTTTGTGTTATGGTAATATGATTCACTTATGGAATTCCAATATCACTAGTTGTCACAAGACTTTTTGATGACACTTCTCATATTACGTCAAACTTGATTGGTCATTTGATACAAAAGATTTAAGTTTTTAAATGAAAATGTATTCACCCCCGTCTACGGTTTCCACAATTGGTACCAGAGCTACGTCGCTTAAATTTTTAAAACAAATGGTTTTTAAAATTGAGTACGATCCATGTATCAAATTACCCATGAAGGGGGTTATAATATGAAAAGTATTTAGTTGATTAATACTTACAAGTTTTGTTGCTAAGTATACTTTGTCATACTAGCTTGAATGTTTTCTTAAACAAATAAAAGAATAGAGCTTATAAGTGTCCGATCATGTCTTTTGAACGAGTAAAGTGATGCGGTTTTGAAAGGAGCGTTTGGGACAACTCTTTGTTTTACAGTAAATATATGTTTGTAAATGTTTTTCTTAGTCCTAAACATGGAAATGTTACTTAACATACTCTACATTAGTATTTAAGTAAAAGATAATGTATTAAACTTGCATTGATCTAACACACACACAAAATGTTTCAAACATTTAGTATTTTACGTATGTCGTATAAAAATGGTTAAGATAATTATTTTTATACTCATGATATGTCGAAAACTAAGAATATTATACTTAATAATATAAATAGTTTTTCGCAAATAAAAATAAATGACAATATTGAAGTAGTAAGTTAATATGTCATTAATCTCACACATACAACTAGTATTAGAATAAATGGAGCACATTCCTTAAATTTTTATTTTCTTTTTAAAAGGAGTGATCGTGAGGGTCAAGAAAGATTTCGAGTACATATCAATTCATTATTCAAATTATGATTGATATCATCATCGAATCTAATTGACAAGTTTTCGAGTATGGACATGAAATTGGAGTCATTATTTGTCTAGCTTCACGATAACATCAAAATATAACGAAATATATTATCTTGAATCTACATACTCAATCACACTCGGTTGTTATGAAAATAATGACTTCCTCTCAAGACGAAAATAATATGCATCGGATCATAACTCACACTTGTGTTGAAGATGCCATATTGAGTCTTTGTGTCCAATGGTTGTGTTCCAAATATTAAACTAATATGTTTAAAAGATGCATAAAATACACAACTAAGTAGGATTGACAACTTGGATGTTTCATTCGAAATATACAAGTAATTTACATTGCAATGCAATTAGTAAATGTGTCATTTCCGAAAAACCAAACACGAGCAAACAAACAACATATGTAAACTTTACTCATGAATGACACAACACTCAAAATCACATGTCAAGTAAAAGTGTCACACATAATATGTTATTAACTATTATGTACGACATCAATCTTCGAGAAAATCACATGTATTTCTCTTATCAAAAGATTGACAAAGGATAATTTATATCATATGCATCTCATTCCCTTTGTAACATGAATGGTTGTGTTACAAGAGAATACATTGCATCTTGTTAACAAATATAGGATATTAGATTTGAATAATAACCCAATACAACATGTGTCATTGCATAAACAAGTAAAATTGGTCATACAGTAAAATACTTGTTTTACTAAGCATTAGTAAGAGTGATAAGTTTCCTCTTAGAAAAGCATATTTGTTGAAATATACAATATGTCTCATTTCAATCATACATCATATAATACTCACAAGATCTATTGAGGTAAGTAACCTTTACTAGATTCTTTTCTCAAGATATGCAAAGGAGCATTTTTGAAACACTCTCGATGTAGTAGATTCTACATTGTATCACATTAAGGCATCTCTTTACTCTAGAAAATCAAATCGTGTTGAAATAACATGTAACGACTCAACAAACAAAAATGTCATCCATGAGATCTTAAAATGCACCATCTAAACCAAATAATCTCTAAATCTCAAACACAAAATTGAAATGTGTTTGCCTTTGTTAGGATACTGTGTAAGACATGTCTTCCTCTTCACCGACTTTTAAAATTTGGTTAGTTGAGTCATACTAGGCCATGTATTAGCGAAATAAGCTAATATCATCTTTGCTACACTTCGATAGGCAAATATAGGAATTTAAAATTTTCTAACATGAGAATGACTACTGGAGAACCTATCGCACTAGAAATTCAATTTGACCTAACGGTTGAATTGCTTCCAGGAGAGAAGTTGGGTTTGTGGTATAACCCGTAAAAATGGTCGTGTTTAGCCTGAATTGAGCACCACTAGTGATAGTCTCATACTCATTCTCTAACTTGAAAATTTTTCATTCCTACATTTGACTAAAGATAGTTTACATCGGTGAACTTTATCTCCCATTCGGATTTCATTTTGAACAAGTAGTAATTAGGATCCTCCTTAGCGAACCTAGATTACTTGCATCCTACATATGTGTTTCAAAATGATAACATGTTCTCGTAAGAAATGATTGAATGTCTTCATGCTCTTAAATGCTAAATGATTATCATGTTTTGCATGATATTTGCATTTATTCCTTATGTGCATTTTACATGATTTTCTGTAAATTTTGCACCCACACTATGTCATCTTGAAACATAATGAATTAGGTATTCCTATCACTATGAACTCTTAGACGTCATATAGTCATACACTAGTGTCAAAATATATAAGTTAAAGTAGTCGCTAAATTGTCCTAATTCCTTGGTCATCATTTCGCTTTCTTCCAAGTGATACACTATTTTGTCAAGGAAAGGTTAGATACAAGCCTAGTATAACTCGGAGTAGGTTTGACAACATAAATATATCATCCAAAAAATTAAAGTAATTTTAACTTGCGATCGCAATTGTTAAATGTCATATCCGAAACATCATATTCAAGTCTTTTAACAACATATGTTAAAACGCTCATCCAAATGCTAAAGGCTAACATCAACCTTTGGGTGACAAAGGACTCACGAGTTACTACTTAAGTGATTAGTAGTTTCTTTCATCCTCATGTGAATATACACTTCTTAAGACCAAGTATATTCATTTTCGGTAGTTCCTCTTATCCCCATAGGTTTGTCATCGTGTTTTGTCGTCAAGTTCACCTCATATATAATGAGAATTGAACTTTATCCATTGGTTTTAGGGTAGAAAACCAATGTATCATCCTATCTTGCCAGTAGTCCGTTGATACTCTCTTTCTTCCGAATAACAGGCAATATGCCTATACGAAGATTGATATTTTTGAGTCTCTTCTTTTTCGTTGTCAATCTTGATCACCTACCAACGTGCAGTGATCTCACAACAAAAATGGATGTTCATCCCAAAAATCTCATCAATCATCGTAAAAACACCAAACCTCAATCAACTTTAAGCCATCCTTATGTTCCAAATCGATTCTCACCCACACATCTACCACTGTTGTGTCAGTTAAATACTTCATTCTTTTAGATCCTAAACCCTGCTGCGAATCAGCACCATAGGCCTTGCTTTACGCCTTTCAAAACCCCGTGAAACACTCGTGTGCAAAGCACATCGAAATCCATAAATTAGCCAAACCTCTCAAACGCGAACTATTCAACTATCTACGTCTAGGTATAGGAATGATGGAACACATTCCGTAAATTTCATAATTTACGTGTGTTCAAGAATATCTTCCGAATTTCGTCTTATGACTATCTAAATATTTCATTGGAAATATTAAAGTCGTCCTTTATATCCCTCTAATGACTACTTACGTATTTTCTTGAAAATATTAAAGTCATCTCTTCTCGTCTAGTCTTGTTCATCTCGTAAAAAGAATTTATTAGGTATAAATTCTCTTCTCGTGTCAAAAAGTCTCACTAAATCAGCGAGATTTATTCGTAAAATCCTCTTGAATTCCAATGACAACTTAAATATTTCATCCGAAATATTTAAAGTATATTTAATTTGCGAAATGCAATTAAATGTCATCTCTCGTTCTCGATCAACGTTCATCGAATTCCGTTGGATTCATTCATAAAAGAATTTATTTGGTATAAATTCCTTTAATCTAAGGTCCAGAAAATTCACAAAATATGTGAAATTTCTTTGTCGAAAATCAAATTCTGGGTCAAAACTGAATAGATTCTGCCTATCTTTTGATTCCTTAGCTTTTTCCCTTTTCACTTCCGCATGGTACAAAACACACCATATGTCTGGTTACTTACGTATCCATCATCTTCTCAACTTATCTACAATTCTCAACCTTCGTTCTACACTACCAATACTTCCACCTCCCACTCATCTTCCACACACTTCAAGCGAAGAACCGCTAGGATAAGTTGAGATAACCCTTCTTCATCAACATAGTTTCTTCTAGCAAAGATAACTCTACAAAAACCCCATCACCAACTCCACAACCTTGAAGATTCTATCTTTTTAACCCTTAGGACATTTCTGCGTAATCACATGCCTCATCATATGAATGTTCTATGAATATTCACAATGATTGAGAAGAGCTACGTGACTTCAAAGGTGAAATTTATTGTATGCTATCCACCACTTCTCATGACGTTACTAAGCTCATCGCTTCCGTCAACGTTTGTTTTCCTCTTTATTTATTTTCTTTTTCCAACACATCTTGTCCGGATGGTCATCGTTTAAGGGGGTGCGAAAACACACTCATATAGTCTTTCACCAAACACTCTCAGGAACACACAAATGTGGTTCTTATTCCCTAGAATTCTCTACTAAAACACTCACCTCCTAAGTACCCACTACTTAGCAAAACCTCAGTCACAAAACCACAATTGGTTCTAGCTTCCTAACCTCTACTCTTTGTGACCACCTAGATATTTGTTCTATACAAACACCTTTAACCCTCACATCAAACCTCACATTAATATCATTCATCATCACACTCAACCTTTACAACTAAACTTCACTCTTGATAGTGATATTTAGTTTAAGAACCTTTAACCCATAGATCATTACACTCAAACCTCACAACTATCCTTCACTCTTGATAGTGATAGTTAGTTCAATAACCTTCAATTCTCACAATCATTATACCCAATGTGTATAAACTACACAATCACACAAAATCCTTCATACACCAAATCATCTCTAACTGACAACTAGGATCATCCAAAACTAGAATTCTAGAACTTAGTTACCTCAACCCTGTTAGAGATATTCGCCCACAATCCTGTTACGATCACATGCACATTTTCTTTTTCTCATTTGAAATATATCATGCATCTCATTGTTAGTGCAAACGATATATTAATCTAAACCGTCATTTCCCACCTTTTCTCAAAGGTCAAATCCAACACTTCCCATCTTATGGAATCATTTCCATTTGCATCTAGGTGCATATCGTTCTCATTTTCATTTTTTTTGGTATATCTTCTATCAAGTCTACTTTATGGCATGAATTGTCATAATAGTAATCATTTAGAGTATGTCTTATCAACAAACTATCATTAACACCAATCATCTTAGGTAGATGATTATGTTGTTCAAAATGTTTGTTAGAATTTGCCTTCCCAATGATAACTTGGAAGAAGTCATTTTATGTGTCAGTCAACGAACGAATCTCGTTCTTGTTAGTGTGATTGATTGAACAATTACACCTTAGGTTGTCGGTCAAGTTGTGACTCTCTAGTGTCATTGAATTGCATTATGATTGCGTGGTTTTGTAACCTTACAACAGGTTTTACCTCTCGAGGGATCTCAAGAGGCTTACAACCCCACCAGGCAGTGTACCTGACCGATGTAGTATAGTGTAGTGGTAAGTACGGGGGATTGATCGTTCTCCACAGGGAATAGTGTTCGTTAGGTATGAAAGGCTACTCTAATTTGGTCTAAGGGTTGAGGAAGATTCTTTTTTATGTTTTTATAATTTTATGAAAGCAAGTAAAATCTCGGTTTTGAAGGAGTGGGCGGAATTAGTTGCTAGTCAACTAACCCAAATTACTACGAATGCAAATAAAATAAAATAACAAAAATGAAAATGTGGTGAGAAACTTATGTGTAGAGAAATGTGTTTACTTAGATTTCCTTACTCCCTAACTATCTTTTACCGGTTAATTAGTGTGTATTAGTCGCGTGGATGACGGGTGTATTCCTTAATACCATTCGTGGGGTGGCGTACTTACTTCCCCAACTCTACAAGCTCCTACTTCACTCCTATGTCGAGCCGGCTAGGAAGCTCCTAACCTGGGATCACTAGAATTCGCTTGTGCATTAAATACAACCATAAAAACCTTTAGTACGCATTTGGTTCATGTTTCTTAAGACGTTCAAGCAAGTTACCGAATAGGAAGTTAGCCAGTTTTCTTAAGCCTAACATAGATAAACAATCATCCAATACAACTAACAACACACTAACAATCAATAATCAATAGCTAGGTTTCATTAGATCTAAGCAAACACAAGATAAATTTAGCCTAACATGTTAAACAAAAGACAAGAATAAGATAGAATCAAACAACACATAGACATATTGAATGATTAATTGATAACTTATCTTTCAATGAAACATGGAAGATCTCAAGGCAAAAAGCCCTGAAAAAGTAGCTAAAATCGTCTTAGGGTTTTCTCCCAAAATTCCACACACTAAGCTCTCCTCAATGACAAAAGATTAGAAAACTATATATAGATTTTTGGATCTGACGGCGTCACCTTATGGAGTGTGACGCCGTCACCTCGCCGCTTTTAGGGTTCCCGGATGACCTTCTTGACGCCGTCCCTCTTTAGCTCTTCAAAAATCCATTCTGGCTTATCAAGGCTTGATGCCGTCTAACAATGAACGTGACGCCGTCCCCTTATGATTTAAGCCGTGACGCCCTTGATCAAGTTAAAGAATGACGCCGTCAGAATTCACATGCTATTTTCACTGGCTTATCATGAGTAAATTTCACGTCCAACTTTTCTTGCCAAAGCATGACGCCGTCCCATGTTAATTGTGACGCCGTCAAGAGTAACTTTTAGCCGATTCTTGAGACTTTGCCGTTTTCTTCACTTTATGCTCCAAAAACATCCAAAATGCCTCCTTTTCCAGATTTCTCCTCAAAAGTACCTAAAATGACAAAAGGAACGATTTAGGGCAATATTTGATCAAATAAATACGATTTAGGGCTTAAATGACCCCTTAAAAGCGGTACACTTTTCGCTTCATCACATTACGCATCCACATCTTTGTGTCGCTCAATTTTCTTGGGCTTTCTTCTTGGTTTTTATCCTTTTGGCACACTTTCATCACGTGTCTAACTTCTTGCATACTTTGATATGCTTATTAAACTCATTTTCTGTAGCTACATTTTAACATAGTTTAACCCTTGCATGTCTTGCTATGTGTATTCTATCCGTATAATGTTGCTCCTATTCTTTTATATATTATGTTGCACGAAGCTAACCCTTGATGTAGGAAAAGCCTTTGTAAGAATTTGATCCATGGATTCGCTAGAAACAAAGGTAAAAATAGAAGGGAATACAATTACCATAGGGGAGCATTGAGCTAGGGGGAGCTCGGGAGTATTTGAATACATAGCATGGAGTCTTTTTAACAGTGGTGATAGAAGACTTCACTGGGATGATGCAAGCTCGCATTTTTTGGGAAGAAAGGAAAGTAGTGTAATAAGCGGGAGTAGGGAGTGAATTCAAGGGAGAGCTCGAGGCAACTACCTTTTTGCTTCGACAAAACAGGTAACTTTTACATTTTACTATGTGTCACGGTTTACATATTTGTCATCATCAAAAAGGGGGAGATTGTTAGTGCAAATATTACGATATTTAAACTAAACGGTTTCTTCGGTTTTAATAATGACAAACATGTAACTTGTAATGCATAACGTAAAATGCACAAGTTACTTGTAAACACAAATCATCAATGCATACTTACATCAACATCTCTCGACATCTCAAGTATGCTTCAACAAAGTCGTAGATTTCCATCCCGACGTAAATCACTCAAGGTATGAACAAACAAATCTACAACTTGACTAATGATCAAAGGATTATATTTTTCTCTAAACTTCACATTTTTAATGTGACAAAACATTTTTTTAAAAATACATTTTACAAAATATTTTTGAATTAAAAATAAATGTTTTAATTTGAAAAATAAGTTTAAAATCACCAACAGCTATTCCCCCCCCCCCCCAAAATCAGCTCCAAACTTCCCCAAATAAACCTTCTCCACTAAAAACAAATTTTGGAGCGTCTCTGTCTGGGACGGTACCACGGTACCACTAAATTTAGTGGTACCGTCGGGCATTTAGTGGTACCGTGCCCCCTGTAACGCTCAAATCTTTATTGCCTATAAATACCAGTCCATTCCACAGTTTTTAGGCATCATTTTCACACACCAGTCATCCCCCTCAAAAATAGCACGTAGTGATAATTTTGATATCGAATGATTAAATTGAAAACTTTTTGGAGAGAAGGACGGATTTGAGCATAAAAATTGGAACTTTTTGTTTTTCATTTTATACTCCCCCTTAAACAAAGCATATTTGTAAACATGTGATTTTAAAATTGGTTTAAGGGTTTAGGAGGGAGTTGTCTTGAGCACAGAATTTTGAGAAAGATTTTGAAAAATCTTTTTGAAAAATCTTGATCATGTGCTCAAGGATTTACTTTTTGCCATTAACATTACGAGTCCTGATCGAAAATAATCAGAAGTCATCAATGTAGCGCGGGTTTCGTACTAAACTATACGAAAGCCGTTGTGAAGAAAATTTTGAGAAACGACATGTTTTAGAAATTTTTTAAATGAACTCTCGCTCAAGCATCTGTACATGCCCGTATCATTGTTGAATGACATTTCTAGATACGTATAGAATATCGATTATACGAGAGACATGTCGTGAGAAGATTATTTTTGGTTTTTTGATTTTATATTGTTTTTGTATTTTTGAAACTTTTTTATTTTTATATTTTGTTTTTGTTGGTTTTTTCAAATTTTGTATTTTGTTTTTCAAAAATATTTACATGCGAAGCTTGTTGAGATAATTCAAGAAGACCTTCTAACTCTTCGGGAGTTAGGCTTCGCATTCCAATTCGACGAACTAAGTTGTCAAACCGCTCTTTTGGGAGGGCTTTAGTAAATAGATCGGCGAGTTGGTATTCAGTCTTCACGAAAAATAATTCAACAGTACCCTCTTCCACGTGTTCCTTTATGAAGTGATAGCGGACTCTAATATGCTTGGTCTTCGAGTGTTGAATTGGATTGCACGAGATGGCTATGGCACTTTTCGAGTCACAATACAGAGGTATGCGGTCGAAAGAGAAACCATAATCTGTGAGTTGTGTCCTCATCCATAGAACTTGGGCACAACACGCAGATAGAGACACATACTCGGCTTCTGCGGTTGATAGTGCAGTGCAGTCTTGTTTTCTTGATGACCAGCCTACTAGCTTTTCTCCCAAAAATTGTGCTCCGCCTGATGTACTCTTTGCTGTAACTTGGCAACCGGCATGGTCTGCATCTGAAAATGCTATTAGTGTAAACTCTGAATCCTTCGGATACCAAAGTCCCATGTTAATGGTTCTTCGTAGGTACAGAAAGATCCGTTTAACCTCTTGGAGGCGAAGTTCGGTAGGACTTGCCTGAAACCGTGCTAATAAACAAACAACAAAATGTATATCCGGGCGACTAGCAGTTAAGTACATGAGAGAACCAATCATGCTCCGATATTTCTTCGGATCCATGGGTTTCCCATATAAATCAACTCATATTTTTGGTGAGGTGACCATTGGTGTACCAACAGAGTCACAATTTTCCATTCCATGTTTTTTCAAAATCTCAATAGTATATTTAGCTTGATTTAGAAAAATACCACGTGAGGATTGATGAATTTGTAAACCCAGAAAGAATTTTAATTCTCCCATCATGGACATTTCAAATTTGCTTTTTATGAGATTTGCAAAATGTTTTGAATGTTTCGGATTAGTGGACCCAAATATTATGTCGTCCACGTAAATCTGAACAATCAAAATGTCATTTTTGAATTTTCTTGTAAACAGGGTCGGATCAATTATTCCTTTGGTGAAATTATTATGAAGTAGGAAAGATGATAATTCATCATACCACGCCCTTGGGGCTTGTTTCAAACCATAGATAGCTTTCTTTAGTTTGTAGACGTAGTCTTGATGATCTTTGTTGACGAATCCGTCTGGCTGACTTACGTACACTTCTTCTTTCAGAGTTCCATTCAAGAAAGCTGTCTTGATGTCCATCTGATAAACCGTGATGTTCTTGTAAGCTGCATATGCTAAGAAAATCCTGACTGCCTCAAGCCTTGCTACTGGCGCGAACGACTCCTCAAAATCTATCCCCTCTTCCTGTCTGAATCCCTTGGCCACGAGACGAGCTTTGTTGCAAATGACAGTCATCTCTTCATCCTTTTTTGTTTTTCGATAACCACTTAAGATCAATGACGAGTTTGTTAATTGGTCTTGGAACTAAATTCCAGGTGTCATGTAATTGATATTGGAGAAGTTCTTCCTGCATCGCTTCAATCCAAGCATTATCTGCCATTGCTTCCCGAATGTTCTTTGGCTCTATTAGACTGACTGTGCAGACGTAGATGCACATGTCACAATCGGTGTTTAGTTGTTTTCTCGTCTGAATTGGCCTTGAAGGTTCACCAATAACTTGTTCTATTGGATGGTCTTTTGTCCACTGTAACGTAGAAGGGTACCTCAGATTTGACGATTGCGTGTTAGATGGTTCGTGTAACCTTGAAGATGATTCAGCAAAATCTGTTGCAAATTGGTTTTCGAACGCTTCTTCTTCTAACACAGCATCTTTTTGTTCTTGCTCATCAACTCTTGGTAAGACTATCTCAATTACGGGAGTTGGTGGAGTAGATGTTGATGACGTGGAGGGAGTTGGTGCGTCAGCTTCGAATGTTGTTGATGCATCTTGATTCGGTGGTGGTGGTGGTTGTTGATTTTGAGCGTGTGCAGCGGAACGTTGTTTAGATGCATTTATCGAAGCGCCACCATAGTACTCATCATACATAAACTCGAAGAAATTTTCCAGTTCTTGATTTGTGGCTTTTTCGGAGTGAGTTGATGGAGCTCCTTGGGGTACGAGTCCTGAACTGATATGTCCAGAAGTTTAAATGTTTGGCGCGGGTCCAGATATGGAATGATTAGGAGCTATCGGGTTAAGCGCGGGTTCTAGAGCGAGTCTCTCAGAAGCCATTTGTGAAATCTCGTCAAACTTCACATTCAGCGTCTCCATTATTCTCTTAGTTCTTCTGTTATACACCCTGAATGCCCTCGAGTTTTCTAAATAACCAATGAAGATTCCAATATCACCCTTAGCTTTAAACATCCCCAGATCTTCTCTGTCGTTCGTTGGATAGCACAAAGCGCCAAATACATGAAGATAAGAGATATCGGGTTTTCTGTTGTTCACTAGTTCATACGGGGTTTTATTGAATCTTGGATGAACTAGGGATCGGTTCTGAGTGAAACAAGCAGTGGCAACGACATCAGCCCATAAGAATAGTGGTACACTAGAATAAATCAGTATTGTGCGAGCAGCTTCCACAAGAGTTTGATTTCTTCTTTCAACTACCCCATTCTGCTGTGGAGTTCTAACAACGGATGTCTGATGTGTGATTCCAGCATCTTCAAAGTATGTTCTTAACTCCTGATTTGTGAATTCTGTGCCATTGTCTGTTCTTACGATCCTTACTGGAGCTTGAAGTAGGACTTGAATTCGCTTCAAAAAGGTGATGATGATGCCTGGTGTTTCGTCTTTTGACCTCAGAAACTTTACCCATGTATATCTTGAATAGTCATCGACGATTACAAGAATATACTTCTTCCCATTTATGCTAGCAACTCTCATTGGGCCACATAAGTCCATATGCAACAAATGTAACTTATCAACCGAATTGGGGTACGGGTTTAGGTTTATATGTTGCCCTTTTGCTCTTTCCTTGCTCACAGGATGGACATAAGTGTTCTTTGGTGTATTTGAACTTTGGGAGATCGTTGACGATGTTGTCTTTGGCAATCTTGTTGATGGTGTCAAAGTTAAGATGGGACAAACGTCTATGCCACAACCAGGACTTTGTTTCGCATGCTCTTGTCATGAGACAAATTGGTGAAGAAGAGGCCATTTGGTTTATGTCGATAGCATAGAGATTGGTGCCACGATTCCCGGTTAAGAGATCATCTCCAACCAAATTCTGAATGAAGCAGGTGTTTTTCCTAAATGCAACCTCTAAATCTGCATCGCAAAACTGCCCGACTGAAAATAAGTTGTGTCCCAACCCTTCGACATAGTAAACCCGAGTGATCAAGTAGTTCCCAAACTGAAGATCTCCATAACCCAGAATAGCTGCAACATGATCATTCTCAAACCGTACAGTTCCCATGAACTGCCATACAAAGTTGATCAGCAGCTTCAAATTTCCGGTCATGTGCTTGGAGCAACCCGAGTCGACGATTCAAAGACAAATTTCAATGACCTGCGAAGAACAAATGATTTTGTATATGGAAACCGTTTAACTGTTGGTTCCAAGGGGTTAGAGGTAACAGGTGAATCACAATTAGAGAAGGTTTCCATGTTATCATTTGGAATAATTTCTAATTTGCCATTCTTAAGTGTAAACATTCTACCCGTTGGTTTCCATGCACAAAACTTAAGATGGTCCTTAGGCAATAGGCTACTAGTTGTTTTCCTAGCTTTTGCAATTAGTCTTCGAATATATCTAGACTTAGCCCTAGTTACTGAAGGAAGCTCTTTCTGTTCAGGCATATCATTCACAATCACATTATTAGAAACAATATCATCACAAGCATTTTCAGACAAAGATTTCGTGCACATTAAACAATCAGAGTCATTACATGCACAAGAAATAGTAGTCTTAACATTACATCCAGATGACATATGTTTCTTATCCGAAAGCGTTAAATTCCTGGGGTGGTCTTCTACTTTCTTGCATTCACTCTCAGAGACAGGCGATACTCTAGTGTTCTTGGTATTGCTCCTAGGCTTTTGTCGTCTACTCCTAGAGGTGCTTGCTAATCCTGTAGAAGGTAAGGCACACTCATTAGAATTTATGTTGTTGTCCTGAGATGTTGTTGTAGCATTCCTAGACTCGTTTGGATTATCTTTATTACTTTTGTCTATCACCCTATATGTTTTAGATGTAGAGGTAGACGCAGTAGTGGGACTAATCCTGTAAAGGCCAGGCGCTATCACATTCGATGTTTTGACAACAGCTTTCTCTTTATCAGCACATTGGTTAGGTAAGGGTGTTGGAGTGACTGGTTTTGTCAAATCATTTGTCACATCAACCTTTGGAACAGTTTGAGAAATTTGCATTTTTGGTTGTTCCGAAGTTGATGGTTTTGCAAACTTAGTTTCCTCACCCTTCCTTTTTAGACTGTCCAGCTGAGACTTCAAACGATCATTTTGTTCTTTCAGATTCTTGTAAGTACGCTCATAAGACAATTTTTCATACTTGCATTCTTCCTTTTTCTGATCAAGTTGTTTAAAATATATGACATTTTCTTTTTCAATCTTAGCAAGAGAATTTTCATATTTTACATTAATTGCAGAAGTCTCAGCTCGGAGTCTTTCATTATCTTCCACAGAATATGTTTGGTAAATAATGGACATAATTTCGGTCGTTAGAGCTACTTCAGAGAGAATGTCATTGTGTCTTTCCAAAACTTTGATGTGTTCAATGTTTTCATTTGCTTCCTTTACCAGGGATTTGTGGTCCTTGACAAAGTCGGCTGTTTCTTTTAAAAGCGCATTTTCAACATTAAGTACTCTCGCATGAATTGCCATGAGAGGAGTAGTAATTTCTGTTTCATACACCTTTTTCATTTCATTATGAAAACTTGAGTCCCAATCGTTAATGCGATTAGTACTTGTTTTGGATGCCACGACCATTTGAAGTGTTTCAACTCTCTTTTTAAGATCATCCAAGTATCGTCTAGGGTCACTTGTGTTAGAAATGTTACTAGAGGACATTTGTTCAATATTAGAAAGATGTTTCGAAACAACTTTTCATTTTGTGACAGCCACTGGTTTTTTGAAAAACATTGGTGACTCTTTTTGAACCAGATGAACGCCATAATCTGTATTAAGCTTGCTATAATCAATTGGTTTAATTTCTGGGTTCATTTGTCTTATTTTAACACGACTCTCTTCAGCAAGCTCAATCGTTTCATAGGAATCACGAACCTCGGGAGGATCATGGTTATCATTTAGCACACTACCATTATATAACACATTATGATGTTGCTGAGCTTTCTTGAGATTATAATGGTTTTCACAACCGATAGCCATTTTCTTCATCGTATGTAAAATCGGGTTTGGATCGTTAATTAGCATATTAATTGTTTGTGTAGAATGACCCGTTTTTACAAGCAAATCTTCCAACTTTTTGATGGTTTCTTGTTGGTCAATGATTTCATCAAGAAGATCATTTTCAGGTTTTGAAAACCTTACATGCAACTCTTTCTTTTCTTTTTCAAGATCAGAACAAGTTGATTTTTGTTTAGAAAGTTGGTTGGTTAATTCAGAAATTTCCGTGTTTAAAGATTTGATTGTCATGTTCAAATTAATATCAAGTGTGTCATATTTGATTTGCAAATGTTTTTCTCTTAACACAGAGTCTCTATAACCAATTTCAAGTTCTGACTGTCGTCTGTTATTAAATTCAAAAGCTTTTTCGTTCACCTTATATCTCTCAAGCTCAGTGGTCAATTTTTCATTCGCGACCTTAACATCGCGATTGACCTTTTTAACGTTCTCAATTTCAACACTACAGTTATGCAATAATGATTCAAAAAACGCACGTGTTTCCTCATTAGTCTCAGCATGCTGGGACTTGTAGTCTCCATTAGGATCCATATCTGGAGTTGCCAAATTAATATTGCTACAACTTGGTGTGTCCATATATGTATCATAAATGGATGCTGGAGTCGCAGGATGCTGTTCATCATGAGTTGACATATCAAACATTTCATTATTGTGACATGTAGTGAATGGTGGTAACTCAGAGACTGCATTGGTGTCATACACAGGAGGTGTTTCAGAATTCGGGTCATACTTAGCCTCCTGAAGATTTGCCATGAAAATGCAGTTTGCATCGATGTCCTCAAGGTCTTCCATATCATCCATAAGGGCCATGAAGTCATTCTCTTCGGCACTCAACTGTAACCTAGCCGTTTCCTTCTGTGCCAACATTAATGCTTTCTGCAGATAAGCTGGATCTCTCTTTTTCGGCTTGTCGGGACAGTTCCTTGCCATATGACCGACACCCTGACAGTTGAAACACTTTATCAAATTACCCTGATTCATATTCCCAGCACCTGGAGCAGCAACATTCCCAAACTGATTCCCCACATTCTGACCCCTCTGATTTCCAACAACTGGACCCATTTGATTCCCTACATACTGACCCATCTGATTTCCAACATACTGCCCTGCATTCTGATTACCCATCTGATATCGAGGAGCATATCCCTGCTGATTCCCATATCCTCCAACCATCTGTCCTTGTTGTCCCATGTTGAAACTTGGCTGTGCAATCTGCTTGTTGTGAGTGTTCGATGGTATTCTTTGATTGTTGTTGGTAGGTGTAGAATAGTGTCCTTGGAATGCCTTGGTTAGGTAAGCAAATGCCTGAGTCAACGCAGCAGTGGACTCATCATTGTCATTAAATTCTGGTTCTGGGTATTGCGGGTTTTGTTGTTGTGGGATGACTTTTTGTTGTTGTGGGTAGAATTGTGGTTGCGGAGTATATTGTTGTTGCATGAAGTTCTGTGTGGAAGATGAAGAGGGTTGTGTACTTGCTGTTACAGGTGTAGGTGTTTGAGCAATGAGTGCCAGAGGATCATGTTGCTTTGCTAACTTCTCTTTCCTGACTTCATTTGCCTCTGCTTGGTTTTGCTTTAGGAAATCATAGAGCTGATCATAGTTCACCTCGTGAAGGTTCTTGGTTTGGTTAACAATTGTGACATACCGTCCCCATTCTTCTGGTAAATTCTTGATGAATTTGATATTTTGAGCAATGGGTTTTGGTGTCAACTTGTTTCTGATGAGCTCGTTCATTAAAGTGCAAAACCTGGTGTAGTAAGATTCAATTGGTTCAGCTGGAGTGGATGTGAACTTCTCCCATTCAGTTAGCAGCTTGTTTTCAACATCTTGCTGCCCAATTTCTGTGCCATGACAGAGTCTTCTAACTCGTTCCCACATAGCATAAGCTGAATCACAACTGTCGACAGCAGCAAATATTTCTCGTGGTAAACCAAGTTGAATTAAGTGCATTGCTAAGTCGTCTGCTTCAACTTGCTTCCAATCCTCTGCTGTGTATTCCTCTTCTTTTTGATCACGAAAGGATGGTGGAACGGGAGGTGTTGCAGTTGGGTCACCAGCTTCTTGAATCTGACGAGGCTTGAATGGTCCTTTCTGGATAGAGTTGAGCAGGAGTCTACCTTGACCATTAGGTTTGGTTTTGATATACCGAATCATACGACTCGTCCATGGAAGATAACCACCTTTTTCAAGCATTGGAGGACGGTTTTCTGCACCGGCGGCATGGATGTCTTGTTGAGTAGTCATTGTTGATGTTTTGAATGATAAAGTTGATGAAGGATCGTTGCAACGAAATAGGAGTCGTTGTTGTGGAAGGTTAAACTTGGTTGTTGTTGTGAAGTCTTGGACCTTTGCTGTAGATTGATCGAAGGATTTCTGAATGGTGATTTCTGGTTTCCCTCCAAAATTTGAATTTGAAAAATTTCTTTACCAAAATTTGAAATTCTCTAAAAAAATGCAATTCTAATGTTGTTAGAAAAATTTGAGGTTTGAAAATTTTTACGCCAAATTTGACCGAAAAATTCGAATTTTGGCCTAAAAAAATGAATTTTGGGCCAAAATTTGAATTTCGCGTAAAAATTGAACGTTTAGTCCCGTGTAAAAATTAAAATTTCTAAAGTTAGAATTGCGAAAGAAATTTCAAATTAACAATTGCGATTAGGGACCAAAATTGTCAATTTCGAAAAGGTTTACAATTGCGAAAGATTTTACAATTGCGAAAGGTTTTACAATTGCGAAAACTTCTTCAATTGCGAAAGACTTGACCAATTGCGAAAGACTTGATCAATTGCGAAAAGATTGCCAATTGCGAAAGGTTCTATAAATTCCGAAAGACAGCCAATTGCGAAAGGCTACCAACTCTTACCAACTTTTGACTTTTGGACACTTCTCCACGCTTAGCTACTGATAAGATCTACCAACTCTTACCAAGTTGTACCACATATTCTTATACAAAAATATCTATCAAGAAACAATGATGAAGATCTAAACAACCAAATCTTCACACAATCGTTGGTACTTAATCACGATCAAATAACTTTGAACACAAAAAGTTCAAACTTGAACCGAAGAGTCGCCTAAAGAACTAACAAAGCTTCCCTTTCCAACTCGTAAAATCTATCACAAACACAACCTTGAACCTTAATCTTTGTGAATGATTCCAAGAAAAACCCAAAAGCTCACGTTGTGATGAAACAAAAACGCGACTGTTGGTTTTTTTGAACACAAACCGAACACAAACAATCCTATTTTGATGTTTGGCGTGTTGATACCACTTGTTGTGACTAGAAATCTACCTTTATCAAACAACTAAGCTACTATAAATACTACTCGTGACACTCAAAAGATAATATGTAAAGATGAGAAGAAAGTAAAGTGTGGATCGTATGGTATGGATTTTACCGAATGTATATTAGCTTCAGAGAGAAAGAAACAAAATATAAACTTTTAGAGAACACACACTTACACACACTCTCACCTAGACAATACAATGAGGCACACTAACTTTGAGTGAGAGTGTGTGTATATATACTCCTAAGGCCGGCGCCCTAAGAGGCTTAACAAGGGCTTTGTGTGGGCTTTGGTGGATTGGACATTTACTTGAACATTTCTAACATATTGTCTTAGCCAAAGCCCACTTCCTAGACTATGTAAACCATACGACACACTAATTCTAATACTTACAAATGACCATCACTTTACATTTAGTATTTTAAATGCTAACAACTCCTATAACAATCGGGAATTTAGTCTCTTCGCGCACATTAGGTCCATTATGGCGGAATACCAACAACCTACACCATAAGCCAATGGTCTTGAAAATTCATTGGCTTCTACTATGGCGTATAACCATTGAGTTCCAATGGCCACTTCATCCCGCGTCCGCCATGTACCCCAGACCCCAGACACAACACTATGGCGTTACCTGCCTTTAGGAGCTAAGTTAGGAGAGTGTAACAATTATGGGTGGTTCACTAAAGTCTAAGATTACACATAGGTTAAGACCTAAACCCATCAGTTTTCCGGTCTTCTATTTTTATATCTAGTATTAAAACAATTTTACGAAAAAGTCATTTTACGTATGAAATATGCATGAATTCATACCACGATTTGTTTATTTTGAAAAAAAAAACCTAATATTTTCTAATAAAAAGTGTTTAAACTCGGATTACCTGTCCTAATCCATTTATCAGACAGGTTCCACTATATTCATAATACTACCCTTTTTATAACGCGTTCTCACTGTTAGAGACCCAATGCTTAAGTTCACCTTTTCGCATGACTTTAGCAAGACACTCAGTTTTATTAATTCTCTAAATAATACCGGTTGACATATTATTTATTTACCAAAGCATGCATTCTTAGACCTAAATTAAACACATAATAGACACAGCCAAGCAATTATCTAATGTTGATCCCAAGAGTCACTTTAGGAATCAACTTGGGTCTAGGTTATATCATGACACAAGGAATGAAGGCTTCTTCGGACTCCGTGTCTTATCAGCATGGCGCGTGATTCTTACTAAGGTAAAATGCCTAGTTAACAAGGTGGTCCCTAGTTCGAGGTTCCAACATTGTATAAAGATGTTCAGTATCAAATATTAGACTAAGAATCACTGATAACGTGAAAATTGTATGATATAGTAGCAATTCTTAGTGGGCTAAAGTGTAATTAGTATATCTATAGGGATTTAATAGTATTTAGTTAAATAGAGTTATGCTAGATTTAAACAATTGTTTGATGTACAAGGCAAACAAGAATACTTTGAAATTCTAATTCCAGAGGAATTATACCGCCCCCATCTTTATAAATAAAGGTGAGGGGATGCTAATTAATTAATTCTTCTTGTCTCGATATAAGCCTTTATCTTTGAGCTCCTACCAATCAGATTGACAGAAGCACACGTATGAAAGCCCTTGACAACCGGTGTAATATGCTCTTTTTCTAGTATTGCAAGTATTTCAATGGTCATCATGAGTCATGAACTAACTAGATTGGGCTCTTTGGGGATGGCTAAGCACCGGCTTGCCCCCCGCTAGGCCACCGTCGGAGATCCACATAAATATGTTTTGATACCTATATTCGGGTCGTAACTAACATCACATGTCCGCAGTTATTACTTAAGTGTAGAGACATAGAACATGTAGAAACCTTAGTGAATGATTCATTACCTATAGTGACACTTTTTGGTCACTTTTATTAGTAACCCAATTTTTTATTTTTTTTATAGTTATTCTTTCAGCAAACCTTATTTTAAAAGCTTAGTTATGTTTCTATAAGCTGTCATAAGCTGCGTGACAAACATAACGATTGGAACAATTCCCAGACATGTATCCGAAAGAACAATTTAAGCGACAATGTTCATAACATAGGAAAAAAGTCATCAACTCATCATTGATGTGAGCAAGATGTTTGAAACGTTTATTGGAAGGGGAATACCCCTTCATATTTACAAATAATTCTTGAAGGATTTCTAATATATCCCTCGATGAAATATTGAATAAAAATAAATAAAAAAACTGTGAAGGAAGGCTCATAAATTTATGCTTATACAAATGGTCATACTGCATGTAATTGGGCCGTTATCTCGAAGAATTCATCTTCTTGGCACGAAATGGTTAGGCCTCCCATTGAATGATCAAATCCAAATTCTTCCTCAGATTGACGCAACAACTCTTGGAACAAAGGTTGTTCCAAGTATGCTATCGGGACAACAAACCGCCTCTTCTCGTTCTGACCAACATACACTGCTAGATGACCTTTTGGTACATCCCTTCGATAATTTCTGCTTCGACAAGTGTTCAATCTGCTAAAACCTTTTACATTAGAAATCAATGAAGATGGCAGCCTGATTAGACCCATATGTCTAGCTAGGTGAGTGAAAAAAAGAGGTTTGTATTTATATGTTGTTGAAGGTTTGTATTACGTTGAAGAGGGTTTAAGGTATGCATTTATGGGTATCTTTGGCATAGAATGTATTTTATTAATTTCAAAATATTTAAATCTTGTTTTGCCAGATTATTAAAAGAACGCGTACAAGTCGGGTAAATAATAAATTAAAACATTTAAATATTTATTAAAATGAGCAAAATAATCAAATATTCGTTCACATTTATGCTCTCCGTCATGAGAAAAAGTTTCCACGTACTTTATTATTCGAAGTGCATTAATTTAGTTTTTTATCAACCACTTTGACTCGCTTTGGATCTTAAAAAATATGAGCCATTTCGTTTTTCAATTGTGGAGTTACTATTATAGAATGTTGCACTAGTCAACTTTTGATAGACTGATACAAAAGAATATCAAGAAACGATGATCTCAGAAGCGTACTTAATTTTTTGGTTAAAGTCTTCCATAAGAATGTGGCAGAGATTTTTACACCATTAACACAGATTGTCGACCCATTGCAAAAATCCAATTCTAATCGGAGAGGTTTTGATTCGCAGACTTAGTGTCTAAGTCGTCTGAGATGAACATATAGATGTTTCAAGTTCTTTTTAGTTGGTTGTGATTAATGTTTGTAAAGATCGATGCCGATTTGGTTGTGAATCCGCTATTGGGTGAACATGTTGTTGTGGAATCACAGGAAGCGATTAGACATGCTCATAAAGGGCTATATATGGGGTATCGTATCACGGTACAAGGTTTGGAGCTGCTTGAGTAGTAATTTGATAACAGAAGTATGTTTTCGTCTAATCGGTGGATAAACTTCATTTTTGTGTTGTCCCTTTCAACAACCTAGAGAGAAGCTCGTGAGTAGTTGCGTATTCACTCAAAACTAATATCGCTTTAATAATATGTGACTAATTTGGTTGTCGATCTCTGAATAAAGTAACAAAAAAAAAAAAATCTCTCTCTCTCTCAATTTTTTTCCCTAACCTTTTCTAATCGTTCCATCACTGAATCCTCCTTAATCTCTTTGGTTCTTGCATCGGTTTGTTTAAGAAAGTGATCAACGCTTTGTTTATCACAATTTTATTCAGATCGCTGTTTAGTTTCATTAGATTTAGGGGTTTTTGTGAAATCGCAAGTTAGGGTTTAATCTGTCCTGGTTTTGTTTGATCGCACCAACGATTCTGCTTATCTTTAAGTCAGTTATATATTCCTTATCTATCTTAATCGGAGGTTAGGGTATTGTTATAATCGATTTATCTATATCTGGTACGATTAACATTATGGGTGCTGGTTGATTTGTGGTTGTGCGTTGCTTTAAACCCTAACTGTTTGGTTAGGGTTTTCTTGTTCGCTTATTGTGTCTTTCCTGCATGTTGTCCTTCTGGTTGTTGTTTTACTTCTACTGTTAGCTTGTTGTTTGTGGGTTATGAGAGATGAATAAATGGTTTCTTAATACTAATAGTGCGTCTAAAGGGGTTCAATCTGCTGTCAAATTGTCGCAATCTGGTGATAATGTTGCTGCTCATGAAGATGTTGGGACAAGTGTTGGTGGTGGATTATCCACTTCAATGGCTGCTAATATGGATGGTACGTACATGACTGTGAATGGTAAACCTATGGCTGCTCCTTGTAATCCGATCTCTGATTTGGAGTACACGAATATGATGCAACCTGAACCTACTACCGTGCATGGGGAGGGGAGGCTGTTCATGGTCCAAATGTTTGTGGTGTGGGTACAAGTCCTAGTCCTATGGTTACTAATAATGCAAATGATACTTGTTCGAATGCTATGAATATGAAGGAGGTTGCGTTTGATGTGTCGAAAGCGTATCCTATTCCTTGGCTGGTTAATGATTCTAATTCTGGTTTTAATGTCTACGTCGGTGATAACGTGCCTAAAACCACTAACTTGGGTTGCAGCTTTAATGTGGTTGGGTCTACTACAAGGGTTAACGAGATGGGATCTACCTCTTTTGCTAATGTTTTATGTCCAGAACGTGTCACTAGGGAGGTAAATTTTTGACTTTTGGTTAATGAGAATCGTTTTGAAAATCATGACACTTTGTTACCAAAGGCCGCTATGGAGAGTGTGTTGAACCGGTATGAAAATACTCTCGTGGGTTTCTTTGTTGGCAAGAATATTGCCTTCCCGATTGTTCAAAACTATGTCAAAAATACATGAGGTAAATTTGGTTTGAAGAAGCTTATGAAAAATGATGCGGGTGTTTTCCTCTTTAAGTTTGATCCTAAAGAGGGTGTGGAAAATATGCTTCACCGGGGCCCTTGGTTAATCTGCAATTCACCTCTCATTCTTAACAAATGGACTCCTGATGTGTCACTAACCAAAAGTGAGGTAACCAAAGTTCGTGTGTGGATTAAATTGGATAATGTGCCTTTACTTGCATATTCTGAAGATGGCTTGAGTTTGATAGCTACACAAGTTGGTAAACTGATTATGTTAGATGCTTTTACTAGCTCAATGTGTGTTGATTCATGGGGACATATTAGCTTTGCTCGTGCTTTAGTGGAATTATCATCGGACTCTGAGTTGAAACGCGAAGTTACTATGGCTATCCCCAAAGAGGATGATAGTTGTTTTATTACAGTGAGCATCAAGGTCGAATATGAATGGAAGCTTCCTCATTGTGAGGTGTGTAAAGTGTTTGGCTATGACCATATCAGTTGTCCAAAATGTGCTAAGGAGGCGGTTCGTAGTGACATTAATGTGGCAGCGAAAGCTTCTACTACATTGGATATGGATGATGGTTTCATTGGGGTAAACAATCGTAAGAGTAAGGGAAAGAATGTGGCTGCTCCTTCTCGGCCTATTGGGGGTGTTCAGCTTAATAAGCCTAAACCAAAATTTTGGAGACCTGTCTCGAAGAAGCCGGTTGCTACTAAGGAGAAAATCACTAATTAGGCAAGTATGAGTGGGAAGGTTATTGCTACATCGAACCCATTTGATGCTCTTGATATGGCCGATACTGATGATAATGGTATTCCTTGTGCAACAAATGTTTCTCCTAAGGATGGGGCTGATTTGGAGGTTTTTAATGGCGGAAATAGAAGTACTACTCCTATTGTTGAGAAAATTGGGAAGATTGTAAAGCTAATTATTGAAGGGATAGTTACTCTTGTGGATGATAATGGTAAACCTGTTAAAAAGGTTGATTCATCAACTATAGTGGGTAACCCATTCTCTAAGGTGGGCAATGTGGTAGTTTCTGACATCGATTTTTGATGATCACATTGGGACGTTGTATTCTGGAAGTGGAGGTAAGGAGCAGAGTCTTTATAAACAATGGAAAACGGATACGAGTGACGGAAACAATTACGATGATGATGATTTTAGCCTCTCTCCTGCACAATTAAAGGCTGCTGGAATTCAAGACTTTTGTCTTAACTAGGTTGTTTTATATTTTTTGCATAAAATTTTCTGATGTATATTATTTTATGCTGGTTTTGGTTTAGTAGTCTTATTGGTTGTAGCTAGTTGTCATTTATGGCATGTCATAAATGATTTGTGGTTGTGTCAAACGATTGCTTGTGGGTAATGTGATACTTCAGTCACATTCCAATTGTATTTAAACGTTTTTTGGAGTAATATATTTTACCGTGTAGAAAACCCTTTACCCTTTCAACAACCCTTGTGTATACACGGGCCCAAAAACTAGTTAATAACTCAAAATCAGGGGAAACTAAAAAGGAGAGCCAAATTATCGATGAAGGATTCTGGATCCAAAATGTAGGCCAATTGCAATAAAGCGTTTGATAACATTACGTCCTACTACGAGCTTTCCGTGCAAATAGGCTGCGTAAGGTTATACGAATCAAATTAAATGTGTGCCTCCTATTTCGTTGTCCTCTCTTGGATTGCTCCTTGCAGGAGTGTCAGCATCAGCATATATATGTCATATGTCAAATCTATCTATCTATTTTTTTAATATCATTAAAAAATAAAAAAAAAAAAAAAAATAAAACAACAACTTTTGTAAGGTGCTAGAGAAAGGAGTTACGAATGTTTAGCAAGTGAAGAAATGAGATCGCAGATCCACTATAACCAGATTAGTTCTATTAGTCTATTCCATACGAAGTTACGAACGCACGAATGAGAAAATACTTTAATGTCTTTAGAAAGAGTGTCCTTTCGAGGTTCTTTCAAAATAAGGAAACCCGGTTCCTATAATTCGAAATTATCCCAGGCTGTGTGAATCACCGCACCAAAACAAATTTTAGTGTTGGTGTTTTGAAAAACTAAATCACTCCAGGTTAGTAAAGGACATTTAGTCGAATTTAGTTCTAACTCCCTTGAATCCAGATTGCATCTCGTGGGTAACTGGTCTTGAACTAGACGTCATAAAAAAAAATGTTCACTTTAATGTGTACATCTCACATCTTGTTTTGTTTTTTCTTCATATGTATATGGTTGTTCTTATTTGTGTTGTATCCCTATAGCTTCTCGCTAAGGGTTTTATTTTATGATATACAAATTATTAGCTGCCCGAAAAAGAAAAGAAGACGAAGATACATATTAATGCACAAAAATATTAGACAACTATTCATAACTCAAGAATGAAGATTGTAATATTATAGATCTTGTTCGTATATCAAAATCTAAATGTTAGCTTTAAAGTTTTGTCATATGTGGGAATTGCAATAGCATTTAAAATACAAGGACTAGTTTAGTCATTAGTGCTAAGTTAGACTTGTATTCATGTAATAAATACCTTCCTAGTCACAACTAGGAAGGTGGGGATTCATTTGTAAGAAGGAGGTGTGTGTGTTTTCTTTACTTCTCTCTCTAGAAAACATACACACCTCCCCAATCAATAAATCGATTATCCAATGTTTAACCTTTACATCGTGTTTATCGTGTTTCCCCCACCTCCCAAACGTGATTCTTGGTATCTACAATTGGTATCATGATGTGGATAATTCAAGAGATGTTCATATACTCTTAAGGAAGGTTGGATGGGTATATGAAACGACCTATGCTTTAAGGAGTTACGTTGTAGTGCTCAGTATAGGTACTTAGTCATACAACAGTGCAAGTATAAGTCGCAAGTCTGGGTTATTTTTTCTTTAGTCTCAAGTTCGTTATAGTGGGTTTTCTCCATCAGTAGTCACTACATGAAGTCGTTGTTTTTGATACAGGAGGTTAGATTGGGTATATCGACATCTTCTCACGGGCTGATATGATTCCTGATAAAGGGCTTCCAGTTTGTATTTCACGTACACATCAGTATGCTGATTCCGATAAATCGTAACCAGCAGGGGAGAGAAATGTACGGGCTGATCTCTCATGGGAAAAATAACTGGGATACATTTGGTGAGATAAAGATGTTGATACTATATTCCCCCGAACGGATTCAGAGCACTCAGGGCACTCATAAAATGAGGTTGTCAGTTTGGGGAAGAGCACTAATTAGGGGAGAGTGAAATGGTCATTATTAAACCCTAATTAGATTTGCTCACACGGTTCGTCTGCAAGTAAAGAAATGAAAGCTGAGAAGATTCTGCAAGCTGAACGAAGTAATGAAGTTTGAAGACTATTCTCTGTGCTTATGGTTTATATTTTACTTGTAGGGAACATTGTAAGCAATTCCCATATGACATCACTTTGGGGAGAGATTGTTAGCTTTAAAGTTTTGTCATATGTGGGAATTGCAATAGCATTTAAAGTACAAGGACTAGTTTAGTCATTAGTGCTAAGTTAGACTTGTATTCATGTAATAAATACCTTCCTAGTCACAACTAGGAAGGTGGGGATTCATTTGTAACAAGGAGGTGTGTGTGTTTTCTTTACTTCTCTCTCTAGAAAACATACACACCTCCCCAATCAATAAACCGATTATCCAATGTTTAACCTTTACATCGTGTTTATCGTGTTTCCCCCACCTCCCAAACGTGATTCTTGATATCTACAATTGGTATCATGAGCGAACCTGGGAGATTCTTGGCGAATCGTGGTGTTTTTAAGGTAACAAATGTGATTTATGGTGTTTTATTTCGGTTCTTGTTGAAAAAATTCATACTGTTGCGTTTTTGATCTCTAAAAACGTGACTATTTTGAGTTTTTATTTGGAATCGTATGCAAAAATCAAGGTTCAAGGTTGTGTTTGTTAGTTCTAACGAGTTGGGTTGTGAAGATTTGCTAGTTTATCACTCAAATCTTGTGCTTTAAGGTTGAATTTTTTTTGGTGTTCTAAGTCTTTAGATCGACCAAAATTATTGAAGATTATGCAAGATTTGTTTGTGAATATTTTACTGATTTTCTTTGGCGTATAATTCTTTCCAAAAGAATTATTGAACAAGTTGGTAAAAGTTGTCAGTGGAAAAGTCTTACTTGCATGTGCAAGTTAGTGGGTAAGTAAGACTAAAGGACAAGAGTTGGTAGCCTACCCTATTTCGCAATTCAAGAAGCTGAGTTCTTTCGCAATTCAGCAGTCTTCTCGCAATTCGAAATATCACAATCTTGTATAAGATTGCGATAGGTACTGTTATCGAAATTACAAATTGAAAAGTCTGTCGAAATTGCTCAGTTTGTCCTTTATAGCAATTGATTTCGCAATTGGATATTATCTTCGCAATTGAATCAGACTTTCGGAATTGGGTTAGACTTTCGGAATTGGTACAAATTTTTGAAATTCACTACATTTTTTGAAATTGGCACAGACTTTCGAAATTGGCCACATCTTTCGCAATTCAAGCAATCTTTCACAATTGATTCAGAATTTCGCAAATCAAGCTTCTTTCGCAATTGAGCCTTCCTATCGCAATTTCAAAGTATGTTCTTAACTCCTGATTTGTGAATTCCGTGCCATTGTCTGTTCTTACGATCCTTACTGGAGCTTGAAGTAGGACTTGAATTCGCTTCAGAAAGGTGATGATGATGCCTGGTGTTTCGTCTTTTGACCTCAGAAACTTTACCCATGTATATCTTGAATAGTCATCGATGATTACAAGAATATACTTCTTCCCATTTATGCTAGCAACTCTCATTGGTCCACATAAGTCCATAAGCAACAAATGTAACTTATCAACCGAACTGGGTACGGGTTTAGGTTTATATGTTGCCATTTTGCTCTTTCCTTGCTCACAGGATGGACATAAGTGTTCTTTGGTGTATTTGAACTTTGGGAGATCGTTGACGATGTTGTCTTTGGCAAGCTTGTTGATGGTGTCAAAGTTAAGATGGGACAAATGTCTATGCCACAACCAGGACTTTGTTTCGCATGCTCTTGTCATGAGACAAATTGGTGAAAAAGAGGCCATTTGATTTATGTCTATATCATAGAGATTGGTGCCACGATTCCCGGTTAAGAGATCATCTCCAACCAAATTCTGAACGAAGCAGGTGTTTTTCCTAAATGCAACCTCTAAATCTGCATCGCAAAACTGCCCGACTGAAAATAAGTTGTGTCCCAACCCTTCGACATAGTAAACCCGAGTGATCAAGTAGTTCCCAAACTGAAGATTTTCATAACCCAGAATAGCTGCAACATGATCATTCCCAAACCGTACAGTTCCCATGAACTGCCATACAAAGTTGATCAGCAGCTTCAAATTTCCGGTCATGTGCTTCGAGCAACCCGAGTCGACGATCCAAAGACAAATTTCAATGACCTGCGAAGAACATATGATTTTGTATATGGAAACCGTTTAACTGTTGGTTCCAAGGGGTTAGAGGTAACAGGTGAATCACAATTAGAGAAGGTTTCCATGTTATCATTTGGAATAATTTCTAATTTGCCATTCTTAAGTGTAAACATTCTACCCGTTGGTTTCCATGCACAAAACTTAAGATGGTCCTTAGGCAATAGGCTACTAGTGGTTTTCCTAGCTTTTGCAATTAGTCTTCGAATATATCTAGACTTAGCCCTAGTTACTGAAGGAAGCTCTTCTGTTCAGGCATATCATTCACAATCACATTATTAGAAACAATATCATCACAAGCATTTTCAGACAAAGATTTCGTGCACATTAAACAATCAGAGTCACTACATGCATAAGAAATAGTAGTCTTAACATTACATCCAGATGACATATGTGTCTTATTCGAAAGTGTTAAATTCCTAGGGTGGTCTTCTACTTTCTTGCATTCACTCTCAGAGATAGGCGATACTCTAGTGTTCCTGGTATTGCTCCTAGGCTTTTGTCGTCTGCTCCTGGAGGTGCTTGCTAATCCGGTAGAAGGTAAGGCACACTCATTAGAATTTATGTTGTGAATATTTTACTGATTTTCTTTGGCGTATAATTCTTTCCTAAAGAATTATTGAACAAGTTGGTAAAAGTTGTCAGTGGAAAAGTCTTACTTGCATGTGCAAGTCAGTGGGTAAGTAAGACTAAAGGACAAGAGTTAGTAGCCTACCCTATTTCGCAATTCAAGAAGCTGAGTTCTTTCGCAATTCAGCAGTCTTCTCGCAATTCGAAATATCACAATCTTGTATAAGATTGCGATAGGTACTGTTATCGAAATTACAAATTGAAAAATCTGTCGAAATTGCTCAGTTTGTCCTTTATCGCAATTGATTTCGCAATTGGATATTATCTTCACAATTGAGTCAGACTTTCGGAATTGGGTTAGACTTTCGGAATTGGTACAAATTTTCGAAATTGGCACAGACTTTCGAAATTGGCCACATCTTTCGCAATTCAAGCAATCTTTCGCAATTGATTCAGAATTTCGCAAATCAAGCTTCTTTCGCAATTGAACCTTCCTATCGCAATTGAACCTTCCTATCTACATCTTCTCACGAGCTGTTATGGTTGATGATAAAGTGCTTCCAGTTCATACTCCATGTACACACCTCTATGTGCTGATTCCGATAAATCGTAACCAGCAGGGGAGAGAAATGTGTAAATTCCAGTGATGATGATGATGGAACTATCCTGGAGAAAGAAAAGTGCATTTCCGGATCTTAATTGATTCTGGTGCTACGGTTACAACTTTGGGGGAGAGAAATCATTAGACAAGTTACCCGTGACCAACGATATGGGTCAACTTGTTACTTTGAAGATTACCATTTCATGTGTACGTTACGGGCTGATCTCTCATGGGAAAAATAACTGGGATGCATTTGGTGAGATGAAGATGTTGATACTTTATTCCCCCGAACAGAGAACAGATTCAAGGCACTCAGGGCACTTCTCATAAGGAAGGCTGTCAGTTTGGGGGAGAGCACTAATTAGGGGAGAGCACTCAGGGTATTCTGAATTAAACCCTAATTAGATTTGCTCACATGGTTCGTCTGCAAGTAAAGAAATGACAGCTGAGAAGATCATGCAAGCTGAACGAAGTAATGAAGTTTGAAGATCATTCTCTGTGCTTATGGTTTACATTTTACTTGTAGAGAACGTTGTAAGTAATTCCCATATGACATCACTTTGGGGAGAGATTGTTAGCTTTAAAGTTTTGTCATATGTGGGAATTGCAGTAGCATTTAAAATACAAGGACTAGTTTAGACAATAGGCTAAATTAGACTTTGTAATGTTGTAATAAATACCCTCTTAGTCACAACTAGGAGGGTTGAGATTCTCACTTGTTCTTTGGAGGTGTGTGTGTGTGTTCTAGACTTCTCTCTCTAGAAAACACATACACCTCCGCCAATCTATTAATAATATCATGTTTAAACTTTATCACGAGTTTCCCCGACCTCCTGAATGTGTTCTTGGTCATTACACTAAAAGATAGCTAGTGACTAGCTAGTTAACATTTGCAAATGTTAAACTACATTTACTATACACTTGACAATTGTAAAGTGTAAACTAACATGATGAGATACAAGTGATATTATACTTGATACATGGATTGACTTGAAAACTTCAAATGAGAATGCCCTGTTTGACTCGATCTCTAGCTTTGATAGGATTAGTTTTCTTAACTAATTACATGCTTTGGATTCCAAAGAAATTAAAATAAATACGTGCATTTAGCACTAGATCTACGTACATCAGGCAACCACTATTTACATACCGAAAATATCATATGTAACAAATAAGCAATGAAGAAGAAACTCGGTATTTCTCTAATTAAGGTGTATTATAATGCATTCAACTTGTTTGTAAGCTTGACAAATTCATCCTCATTGCAGGAAATTGTTATGCCTCCCATTGGGTGGTCAAATCCAAATTCTTCCTCAGATTGACGCAATAAGACTTGGAACAATGGTTGGTCCAAGTAAGCTATTGGGACAATATACCGCCTCTTCTCGGTTTCACCAACATACACTGCAAGATGACCTTTTGGCACATCACTTTGAAAGTTTCTTTCATGAAGAGATCTCGACCTTCCAAAGCAATTTACGCTAGAAATCAGTGAAGGAAACCGAATAAGACCCATGTGCAAGAGAGTGATCTAAAGATGTGTATATATTTCTTGAAGAGATATGTGTTGCAAATTAAGTAGTAGTTTTTTTCTGATTTGAAAGAAATGAAGAGCTATACTTTAAGAAGGTTTATGGCATGTATTTATAGCTTTTCTTATTACCTTCTTTTCCAAGATATGAGTATGTACTGTACTTATTTTCATGTTATTTAAATAGATAGAAATTCATAAAAATTCTAGTACGGAAGCAATATAATCATTAATTTGATCAATTATTGGTTAGGTTTCCTTACAACAGCACTTCGGAATGAACAAAAGCATTTATAATTATTTTTTGATAGTTCTTCGTTGGTCAAGCCTCATTATTTAATCAAGTTTAGATTATATATTCCTACTAAAATCACCGTTTTCACATGTTCAAATTAATATGCAAGACGATGATAACATGCAACAATTTTAATAGAAAGACTAGTTTTCTTGTCAAATATGATTTTTACAGCTAATCAACTTGAATAACAAGGAATACAAACGCAACAAATAAACTTTTCTAATGTAATGACATTCAATTACCAATTTGAAATCTATTTCAAAAGAATTAAAATAAAAAAAATAATCTCTTTTGAAGCCTCAAACTTTTTTGAATGTATTATCGTTCTCAAAAGGGCAGAAACTCTATTTATCGAGCTTCCGAGTCATAATTTTGGAGCTAGCATAACTTCCTCATCGTGATCCACATTTTTTCCTCGGGGTAAAGACGTGTTGATCGATCAGTTAGTTTGTTTTCGTCCCGGCCGGCTAGTGCACGAGTTTTAATAAATAGTTTTCATTGTAGGTAATTTAAACACACATATTAAGTGCAGGTACCAAAATGAAACATAAGTAAAAAGTATATTACTATTGTATTTATCGGGGTAAATAAATTACCGAGTAAACAACTGTTAAATAACATGTACTGTGTTTTCTAAACAACGCAAAATGAAATTGTACTCATTGTAATTTATTTATGACGGTGATAAAATGCAGCAGTGAGCATCCAGAAGGTCACATGCCACTAGTACAAAGCAGCAGCGTAATTTTTCCACATGTATAGCCTGGCAATAAATTTGAGGTGCATTAAATAATGTATTATATATCATCCATTTCACAGAGTCTTCATTGTTCTTTTCCCATTGATCATCAGCTAGCTTAAGGTATTTAACTATTTATTAATGTTGAACAAGTCCAAAGTTTGCTAACCGACAGATAGTACCCATCGTAGTATTCAGGCGAAAGAGATCGAATGAAGGTAGTGCTAGCGTAATATTAGATAATTACGAATATTCATGTGCGTATAATTAGTACAATTCAATGTCTATGTATGTACGTATACAATGGTGTTATATTTAGTCTTTATTTAGCTTTTATCTATGTCTAGGGTGTTAAGTGTCCGTTTCGTATACTTAGTCATGTAGTAGTCGGTTGATTGGCTTGTGTTCCAGCCCAACCCGTTTCTTGTTATCACAGCCGACATAGGACTCTTGTAGAGTCGGTTTTACCTCCCCCTCATTCTCTATAAATAGAGATGAGGGGGTGAGGGTTTATGTACATCATTCTTTCAATACTAATCAAAGTCGATTAGGGTACTTACTTGTGCAAAGCTTCTCTTCTTTTTCTGTCGATATTGCTGTGTGTGTCATCTTCGCGATCGGGATTATTCCGCTCTAGTAATCAGGGTTGTTGGTCGATAAGACTGACAAGTGGTATCAAGAGCTTGGTTCTAAGGTTTCAGGTTACTTGGTCGATCGATTGAAGGGTTTACTTGTTGTTCGTTTTTCAACAGCAAGGGTTCTTGCGTTCGGTTTATTGGACGACAAGGTTGCAGCAAGGGTATCGACATTAAAAGGGTTCTTGGGTCTTCGATTGTCCGGGTCCGCGACAAGGTGTAGGAGGCTTAAGGGTTTGTTGGTTTTTTTTTTTTTTTTTTTTTTTTTTTCCGGTTTATCAAAGATCAATGGTGGTGGTGTTTTTTGGTCTGTTGTGGTGATAAAGGAAGAAGAAAACAAGATCTGGTTAAAGTCAACAAAGAAGATAAGGGCTTTAAAATAAACAAAAAGGGACTTTGTTTATTTTTTATTTTTTATTTTTTTTTATTATTTAGAAAACAAAAAGGTTTTTAATTTAAGGGTATTGCAAAAGGGACTTTGTAATTTGTGATTGTGAGGTTTAATATATCACAAGGTTTAGCAAATTAACAAAGGGATTAAAGAATGACGGGAGCCAAGTTTGAGATCGAGAAATTCGATGGAACTGGTGATTTCGGGTTATGGAGAGTCAAGATGCGTGCTTTATTAATCCAACATGGATGTGAAGCAGCTCTGGAGGTTTTACCCGCAAATATGGATGCTACAGCGAAAGCTGAGCTAAACAAGAAAGCTCACAGTGCCATGATTTTGTGTTTAGGTAACAAGGTTCTGAGAGAGGTTACCGGGGAGACGACTGCAGCGGGGGTTTGGTCCAAGCTTGAGACTTTGTACATGACAAAGTCCTTGGCCAACAAGTTGTTCCTGAAGAAGAAGTTGTATACATTCTACATGCCGGCTGGACGTACGATTTCCGAGCATATAGATGAGTTCAACAAAATTGTTCTTGATTTAGCAAATATTGAGGTAAAATTCGAGGATGAAGATCTTGCTTTATTATTACTCACTTCTTTACCAGCATCATACGAACACTTTGTGGATACCTTGCTTTATGGACGGGAAGCTTTGACTTTGGAGGATGTGATGGCCACACTGAATTCAAAGGAAATCAAAGAAAGGTCTAAGGCGAAGGGGGATGATGGTGAAGGGTTATATGTGAGGGGAAGAACTGATCGCAGGAATTCGCATCAGTCTAGGGGAAAGTCAAGATCAAAGTCTCGAGGTGGAAGACTCAAGTGCTATATTTGCCAGTCTGAGGAGCACTTGAAGAGAAACTGTCCAAAGAATAATCGCAAGAAGTCAAATGGTTTCGTCAAGAAAGATGATCAGCCAAGCTCCAGTGGTTCGATTTATGACGGTTCTGAGGTGATGATGGTTATGAGTGCAGAGGCTCTGCTAGATTGGATCATGGATTCAGGAGGTTCATACCACATGACACCCAGGTTAGATTTATTTTTTGATTTTCTGGAATGCGATGGGGGCAGGGTACTGTTGGGTGACAACAGGGAGTGCAAGATCAGAGGTATTGGCAAGGTAAGGGTACAACTGAAAGATGGGTCAAGTTTTGTGTTACACAATGTCAGGTATATTCCTGAATTGAAAAGAAACTTGATATCGCTGGGAACTCTTGAAAAAGAGGGATATACCGTAAAATTGCAGTCGGGCAAAATCAAGGTGATTAATGGTTCCAGGGTTATTTTATCTGGAACCCGAAGGGATAATTGCGTATACTCTTTGGATGGCCATGCAGTGGCGGGTGAGCTTAATGCTAGTGTTGAAGAAAAAGACAGTCTTGCGCAGGTTTGGCACAAAAGACTGGGACATATCAGTGAGGCGGGACTTCAGGTGCTAGAAAAGCAGGAGCTGTTTGGAAAGAAGAGTCTAGGTAAGCTCGATTTTTGTGAGAATTGTGTTCTGGGAAAGTCACATCGAGTCAGTTTCGGTGTAGGAAGGCACAATACTCAGGGAGTGATAGACTATGTTCATTCAGACTTATGGGGTCCGTCTCAGGTGGAATCATTGGGAGGTAAGAGGTATTTCTTATCTATTGTTGATGATTATTCCAGGAGGGTATGGGTTTATATTCTCAGGTTCAAACACGAAGCATTTGAAAAGTTCAAAGAGTGGAAGCAGTTAGTAGAAAATCAGACTGGGAGGACGGTTAAGAAGCTTAGGACAGATAATGGTCTTGAGTTCTGTAACCGGGAGTTTGAACAGTTGTGCACAGAGAGTGGGATTGCTAGACATTTGACAGTTGCTGGGACGCCGCAGCAGAATGGATTAGCAGAACGGATGAATAGAACTCTCATGGATAAGGTACGCTGTTTATTAATTCAGTCTGGATTGCCCAAGACCTTCTGGGCGGAAGCGACATGTACGGCCGCATATCTTATCAATAGGTCACCATCGACAGCGATTGAGAAAAAGACACCTATGGAGATGTGGTCAGGACATCCAAGTGATTATGAGATGTTGAGAATTTTCGGCTGTGTCGCATATTCACACATTAAACAAGGTAAGCTCGAGCCGAGAGCGGTAAAATGCGTTCTTTTGGGGTATCCTGAAGGTGTGAAGGGGTACAGGCTATATAGGCTTGATAATGAATCACCTAAAATAGTCACTAGCAGGAACGTGGTCTTCAATGAAAGTGTCATGTACAAAGACACATTGAAGGATTCTGGTGCAGGTACTGATAAGTCTGTTGAGGAATTACAGGTTGAGGTGGAACTGCAAAGGTTAAATAATCATTCGCTTGAGGAAGATCAGACAGATGATCAGGAAGATGGCGATGATGAAGATGCAGGGGATCAGGATCATGATCAAACACCGGATCTCACAGATTATCAGTTGGTTCGGGATAGAGAGCCAAGGACAAGAACGAAACCTTTGAGGTTTCGAGATGAGAGTAATATGGCTGCTTACGCATTTGCTGCAGCAGAGGAAGAAGATACTCATGAACCATTGACATACCAGGAGGCAGTTGCTTGTGAAGATAGTTCTAAGTGGAAAGCTGCTATGGATGAAGAGATGGATTCTCTGAGGAAGAATAAGACCTATGAGTTAGTAGATCATCCAGCTGGGCAAAAGCTGGTGAGCTGCAAATGGCTGTTCAAGATAAAGGAAGGGATTAAAGGTGTTCAAAAGCCTAGGTACAAGGCAAGGTTGGTGGCTCGTGGATTCACACAGAGGGCAGGTATTGACTATAATGAAGTATTTTCACCTGTAGTTCGACACACATCTATTCGGGTTATACTTGCATTAACTGCGTGTAGAGATTATGAGCTGGAGCAGCTTGATGTAAAGACGGCATTTTTACATGGGAATCTTGAAGAAGTGATCTACATGAGGCAGCCACCGGGATATGAACAAGGTAACAAGGTATGTTTGTTAAAGAAATCCCTTTATGGTTTGAAGCAGTCACCTAGGCAATGGTATAGGAGGTTTGATGAGTACATGCTGAGCAACGAGTTTAAGCGTAGCAGTTACGACAGCTGCGTATATTACAGGAGTTATGCACCAGGTGAGTATATCTATCTACTGTTATATGTAGACGATATGCTGATTGCTTGTAAAAGCAAGGCTGAGATTGGGTCTATCAAGTCTTTGCTTAATAAGGAGTTTGACATGAAAGAACTCGGGGAAGCAAAGAAGATTCTTGGTATGGAGATCATCAGGGATCGGAGTCGCAAGATTCTGAGGGTGTCACAATCCGGGTATGTTTCTAAGATTTTAAATAATTTTAGAATAGACAATGGGAAATCGGTTCAGATGCCATTGGGTGGGCATTTCAAGCTGTCGTTGAAGGATTGTCCGGTTAGGGATTGTGATGTTGAAAGGATGAGTAAGGTGCCGTATTCAAATGCGGTTGGGAGCTTAATGTACTTGATGGTGTGCACGAGGCCAGACATAGCGTATGCAGTAAGTGTTGTTAGCAGATATTTGGCGAATCCTGGTAAAAATCATTGGGAAGCAGTGAAGTGGATTTTGAAATATTTGCGGGGTACTGCAAACGTGGGTTTGGTGTTTGGGACAAATCATGGCAACCATGTGGACGTAACAGGTTTTGTTGATTCAGACTACGCAAAGGATCCGGATAAAGGTAGGTCGATCACAGGTTACGCGTTTTTAGTACAGGGATGTGTTGTAAGCTGGAAGGCAATGCTACAACACGTGGTGGCTCTTTCAACTACAGAGGCGGAGTATATGGCCCTTACGGAGGCTGTGAAGGAAGCTATTTGGCTAAGGGGACTCTTGGAAGAGTTGGGCGTGGAGCTTAACACTGTGGCAGTTAATTGTGATAATCAAGGCGCGATTCACTTATCGCGGAATCATGCTTTTCATGAAAGGACTAAGCACATCAATGTGCGTTATCACTTTATCAGAGAGGTCTTGGAAGCAAAGACGGTTGAAGTTCTGAAAGTGGGTACTGAACACAATGCTGCGGATGCCTTGACGAAGGTGGTACCTGGACTCAAGTTTCAACACTGTTTAGAGTTGCTTAGTGTTGGTGTAGGCTAATATAAAGCCTAAGGTGGAAATTGTTATATTTAGTCTTTATTTAGCTTTTATCTATGTCTAGGGTGTTAAGTGTCCGTTTCGTATACTTAGTCATGTAGTAGTCGGTTGATTGGCTTGTGTTCCAGCCCAACCCGTTTCTTGTTATCACAGCCGACATAGGACTCTTGTAGAGTCGGTTTTACCTCCCCCTCATTCTCTATAAATAGAGATGAGGGGGTGAGGGTTTATGTACATCATTCTTTCAATACTAATCAAAGTCGATTAGGGTACTTACTTGTGCAAAGCTTCTCTTCTTTTTCTGTCGATATTGCTGTGTGTGTCATCTTCGCGATCGGGATTATTCCGCTCTAGTAATCAGGGTTGTTGGTCGATAAGACTGACAAATGGGATACAAGTTAACATATATTAGTCTATTTTATAAGCTAGGGCAATATATGGTAATAATAAAATGGAGGAAATTATCTATAACAAGTTCACATATATTGGTCTATGACGACACTTGATTGTAAAAAAACAACTAGAATAAAGAGCAATTTCACTCTCAAATCCTGAGCGAAGCACATTCCTTAAAACCTTCTTCACCATACAAGTAATTAAACCGTAGAATCATGCGTCGTGTGAAGCATGGCCTTTTTCAACCAAGAGTTCTATAGAGTTAATATAAGATCCCTAAAACCCTGTTTGAAAAGGGCTCTATTAGAACCCTATGGGTGATATGTTGTTCGTTTATAGTTGCAATTCAGATTACTAAAAAGTAATTAAGTTACTTCTACCATGACACTTAAGTGTTATTTTGAACAGTTTGAAGCAAGTAAAGAAGATAAACAATTGATATTTTTTTCATTGGTAGAATTCTTATTTGAATAAGTCAAAGAATTGATAAGTATTGTTTTGCGGAATAACAATACTAATGGAATGACAATTTGTACTATTGTCCTCTCTTTCATTCAAACTAAAACGTAAGTTATAGTTTGAGAGTGAACTCAGTATTAAATGAGAGTAAATGCTCTTAAATGTGTATCATGTTAATTGCAACCACAAACATTCTCTTATACAGGCAGGGAATTAGAGTTTTTCTAAAAGGTGTTTGATACTTCTCGAGCGTTTAATAGTGAAGTACACGGTGCATTAGACCAACTTTTTTTTTTTTTTTTTTTTGGTTTTGGGGGGGGGGGTGGGGTGGGGTAAAAGGTGTTTATTACACCCGGTAACTTTTATTACTTCAACAAACATTTAAGTACATAGGATGTGAGTGAATCCAACATCTCAGTCCGTTACATAGACGGGAAAACAAACGCACCATTTGTTCTTCAAACCGAACATATCGTAAGAATGACAACCAGACTTATGAAAAACTACTCTATAAAACTACCAACGCCTAGTATGATCACGAACCTTTATATCATAATGTTAGCTTTAATTTTAGTGTAAAAGTGATGGTCATTCAAAGATATTAGAACTTTGTGTAAAGTGGGCTTGTGTTAGAGTTAGTATTCATTGTAAAAGCCTTATCCAAGTGCAAAAGCCCACAAGCCCATCAAAGCCCATTAGGCAAAGTGGCTGTGATATTTATTCATCACAATACCTCATTTGTATGTGTGGTTCAACTGTGTGTGTTGTGTGAAATAAAGAAAAGCTTTAACATATATTCATCTCACTTTCTATATTATACGATCCAACACCCATTGTCCCATCTCATCTCTTGTGTTTTAACGTGCATATTAGTGTGACAAAGAGTGATCTTGAGCTACAACAAGTGGTATCAACGAGCCTAGCTTCGAGGTAGGAGTTCTTGTGTTCGAATCTTGTTGGAAAATACACATGTGTTGCATTTTATTTTCTGGAAAACGTGGCAGTTTGTGTTTTCTGTGGTTATTTGTACGCAACAGTGAAGAACAAAGGTTGTGTTTGTTCATATGTTCACGACTTGGTTCATGTTTCTTTGTGTAACACCCTAGGCAAATCCTACATCGGCTGTGGCCTGGAGAGATGCTGGGTTCATAAGATTACATTCGCCTTACAATGACACAACGCGTTTTGTGGTCTACTGCGAGTGGGGTTCTTAGGAACTGGCAGTTAAGCGTGCTCATGTGAGAGTAGTACTGGCTTGGGTGACCTGCCGGGAAGTCTTCAAATGAGGCCACAAAAACAAAGCCGTGAGCCTGCGGGCAAAGCGGACAATATTGTGGTCTGAGTAGGCGGGATGTTACAAGTGGTATCAAAGCCACTCCTGAGCCGTTCGGGATGGTAGGGCAAACCTCATCGAGGACGATGAGTCCCTAAGGGGGGGTGATTGTAACACCCTAGGCAAATCCTACATCGGCTGTGGCCTGGAGAGATGCTGGGTTCATAAGATTACATTCGCCTTACAATGACACAACGCGTTTTGTGGTCTACTGCGAGTGGGGTTCTTAGGAACTGGCAGTTAAGCGTGCTCATGTGAGAGTAGTACTGGCTTGGGTGACCTGCCGGGAAGTCTTCAAATGAGGCCACAAAAACAAAGCCGTGAGCCTGCGGGCAAAGCGGACAATATTGTGGTCTGAGTAGGCGGGATGTTACAAGTGGTATCAAAGCCACTCCTGAGCCGTTCGGGATGGTAGGGCAAACCTCATCGAGGACGATGAGTCCCTAAGGGGGGGTGATTGTAACACCCTAGGCAAATCCTACATCGGCTGTGGCCTGGAGAGATGCTGGGTTCATAAGATTACATTCGCCTTACAATGACACAACGCGTTTTGTGGTCTACTGCGAGTGGGGTTCTTAGGAACTGGCAGTTAAGCGTGCTCATGTGAGAGTAGTACTGGCTTGGGTGACCTGCCGGGAAGTCTTCAAATGAGGCCACAAAAACAAAGCCGTGAGCCTGCGGGCAAAGCGGACAATATTGTGGTCTGAGTAGGCGGGATGTTACACTTTGATTATTATTCATTAGCATATTGGGAAAAAGCTACACTTTTATTGGTGTTCATAGCTTTTTGATCGAAGTATTCTAAGGAAGATTTAGTTGTTGTGTTTTTTGGAATTTTGTGAATACTTTAATTGGATTAATCTTTGTTTAGTACATTATTGGTCCAAGTGGTGAAAAGTTGTCAGGAATATTGGCAATTTGGTGAAAACTTGTCTGCAAGATAAGGTATCACGTGGGCAAAGTACTCAAAAGTCAAAAGTTAGTGAAAAGCTGAAATCTTTCGGAATTGCAAAAAGTGTCTCGCAATTGGTACTGCTCTCGAAATTGGTGCTGGTCTTGCAATTGCTACTGGTCTCGCATTTGGTACTGCCTTCGCAATTGAGCAGTTCTTCGCAATTCAAGGCTGGTCTCGCAATTGAACCTGCATCTCGCAATTCAGTTCAGTTTCGCAGTTGGTAGGAGTTTCACAATTCAGTTCCATTTCGCAATTGGAGCTTAGCTTTCGCAAATCATCTGGCCCTCGCAATTGGACTTAACGACTTCAAAGTTAAATAACTTTTAAGGATTTGATTCGAACGTAATTTCGTCAACTCAAAAGTGAACTCGGTATTTCACCACTTGTATAAGTGTGTAAAATACTTCGCCAAACGGATATCTACTTTCTTGTATAAGATTGTTAGATTTTATATAAATTACCAATTTATATAAATTAGATATATTTCTATCTAAATTGATATTTTGCCATAATTTGTATAAATTTTGGTCAAAATTGAAATTTCTATAGAAAGTGTCGTGTTTATCTAAATTGTAATTTACATAACTTTTTGTCGAAATTGTAAACTCTTGACTTTGTCTTAATTATACTTGAATCAAGTTTCGTAACGTTATTTAATTTGTTACAACTTCAACGATCATCAACAACAAACCAAAACCTCACATCAACAACCAAGTTTAACCGTCAACAATCTCAACTCCTATTTCGTTGCAACGATCCTTAATCAACTTTGTCACATCATAAGAAAATGGAATCGAGTTCTCAAAAGGAACAAATGTCTCCAGTTATGCAAAACTTTATTCACTCAAAGGAACGATGTCTCAGTCACCTAAAAGGAGTCAAAAGTCTATGTGCGAAACTCACAGGAGCAAAGATACCAATGTGGAATCCATATACATTTCATCGAATGTTTGCTATGCTCCTCGAACCTGAGATGGATTATCTGACATACAGAGAGAAACTAATGCATAACCTATTTCGAATGGAGAACGAAATTGAACGAGGATTTGAGTGCACTAACGCATATCAAGCACTCAAGACGCAGTTTAAATGGCTATTTGACTTAGATTTCAGAGTAGTCGAAAGATATACAGGTTACAATTCAAATAGCCAAATATGGAGTGAATGCGTCACAAGTGACCTGGAAGCGAAAACGTTTAGAGATCAGTTGCTTTGGAGAATAAACTTGCTGGAATTACAGCTTACTCAAAGATCACTTCATCTGAGAGAAGTGAGGGAAGAAAAGCAACTGATAGAACGGGAAAGAATTGAAATGGAGAAGCAGAAACGGGAAAAAGAGCAGATTGAAAAAGAAGTGTTGTTAATGGAACCAGTGGTGAAGGAGCAAGAGACAAACAAGGTTGCAGAAAAAGTCGATGAGGGTACAACATCTGATGACAGCTCAGTTTTAACGGGAAGTGACACATCATCATAACAACAGGTTGAAAGTAGTACTCCAAGATACGATTCGGATGCTGAGGGTACACACAGGAAGGAAGCTGTCTGGGATACTGAAGCTGACCACATCAGACCTTCATCTGACACGGCAATCTTGGCAACGGTACAACATTCACACGATCATGATAATGTTGATTTGTTCGATAATATGTTTGTTCATGACAAGACACATCCTGCGCATCCTGAGTCCATCAGTGACACATATGTGGAGCAACGGTTTGATAGTAATATCACTCCCACAACCCCAGATATGGATCCTAATGGAGGTGAGCCTGCCTAGGATGGATCTTCTCATGATCAAGATCATGCCATATTTGCTTCTTTAATCGATAATTTCAAACATGAACTTGAAAAGTGCAAAGAGGACAATCGCAAAGCTAAGCAAACAAACGTCTTATTGTCCAAAGAGCTTGAAAAATTAACAAAAAGCAAAGACATTGAATTCTCAAACCTTAAATCTCAAGGTCAGAAATTTGTGGATGCAAATTTGGGCCCCGCTAACAGAAGGATCGAAGCGCTTTTAAAAGAGAACGTTGAATTAAAAATGAGATACTCAATGCTTCAGGAAACCACTTCAAATTTTAAGATTGTTAATACAAAACTTGAGAATGAAAATCAAGAGGTTTTAAAACGTGCAAACAATCTTGAAGAAAAACTTCGAAAAACAGACCAAAGTGTTCAAACTCTTCAAATGATGATTCCTAAAGCTGAGAAAGTTCATAAGGGAAAATCAGGAATTGGTTTTGAAAATACAGATCAGGTTGAACATAAATTTTTGCCGAATGATGCTCTGTTCATGTCAGAAGAAGATGAAAAATTGGCAGAGGAAAAACGCTTAAAAGTCAAACAAAGAAAAAGCCCACTCTCGTACCAAGGCTTTGTGTATGGTTGTATACAATTGTCAGAAATACCAAAACCACCTTTAAAAAGAAAAGAAACAAATGTGAAAAGATTTTTCAAAGAAGCTCAACTTGCTACTTATGATGCTAATTTATGGCAAAATAAAGCAAGGAAACAGTTTTGTAATCTTAAAAATCACATTGAGCACACGTTAAAGGTCATTTGGTCGAAACAACAATACACCGATCGTGACTATAGTCGTCTCATGTTATCAGACTCTTGGCTAAAAAGTGAAGTCTGTAAGTTACTAAAAGATGAGATTGAACCTCTTGTGAAAAATATCAATTTCAGTTTTGAACACTTTGAAAAATTTCTTGTCAATGAAATGAGAGAAGATTTAAAGTAAGTCCATTCTCTTGAAGATGAATTTGATGCAAAATGCTTAAATCTTGATATTCAAAAAGAATTTTTCACAAATCAAATTGAGTCAGTCAAATCGGTGTCTGTCAGCCTTGAGTATGAGAATGTGGATTCTGAACATACATATTTTTTGAAATCTGAAAATCTTTGTTTCAAAAGGAAAATCACCGAACTTTCAAAAGAAGTAGCTGAAGTCAAAGAAGAATTGTCAAAAAGAATTGCTTCTTTTGAAAAGGAAAAGATTTTTGAAGAAAATTGTGATGATGCCAATATCAAGTTTGATTTGGATGACCTTGATACAAAAAATATTGAATTGGAACATGCTGTGGCATCATTACAAAAAGAAAATGAGCATTTGAAACAGACTTACAAAAACCTGTTTGATTCAATCAAACGTTCACGTGTTCTGAATCAAAAATCAAACACGAAACAAAACGAGTCTGAAGTATTGAAGCCTCAAGTTACAAAAGTTTCCTATCCAAATCCTCTGTTTGATTCTAATTCTTCAGATTTTGAAATGGAAAACGCAAACCATGTACTTCAAACAAAAGTCCTTGAGCTTGAAACTCTTTTAGCTCAACGTACAAACGATCTTGAGGATGCCAAAACTGATCTTTTCAACAAAACAAACAAATTCGAAACATATTTTGAAAGACTTGAAAAAGAAAATATTGTTTTCGAACGGAAATTGGCACGTAAAACGGATGATTCAAAAGCTGAAAAGGATCAATTTTTGAAACAAATTGCTTCTTTGGAATCTAAATTGGCATCTCAAGATCTTCTTCAAAAAGAATACAATGATTTGCGAATGTCATACAATGCCTTAAAAGCAAAGTTTGATGTTCTCCATCGGTCAAAAGGCAAATCTCCTGTTTCAAATCTTTCAACACCAAGAGTGAGTGTTCCAAAGAAGGTTTACACGGGTGAATCTTCAAAACCGTTTGCGAAAAAGGTTTCCCAGTTTACAACCTATTCTTCGCAAAAAGAAAGGATGTTTTCGAAGAAACCAAGTTTTTCTGAAACACTCACTCCTCAAACGCTTTCAAGGTCAAATCATTCTCATGAAGAGAATACTGGTTTTCAAACTCCACACTCTCGATTTACATGGGTAAAGCAGGTGTGGAGACCAAAGCAAAGTCATTCAAATTCTTTGAAATATTCAAACTCTGATATGCTTCCGCTGCAACACAAGAATGACTATGCTTCAAGTTTTAAAACTCCAAGAGAGACATCGGATTTCTCAAACAAGTTTCAAAAGAAAAAGAGTTTTAAATCGCCGTTGATTCCACGAGTTCTATTTCAAAATGAAACACCGGTTTTCAGTCCTCGTTGGAATTCAACTTCTTTGAATCAGATTGACACAACTTACAAATGGATTGCAAAACATGCTAAACCCATTGGTGCAGTGCTCAAATGGGTTCCAAAAGTTGTTGTCTAATCTGGTCAAAATGGCTTTCGTGCACTTCAGTACGGTTCTGAACATATCAGTTCAGGACCCGATCTTCAAAGAAAGGAAAGTGCCTCATCAAAAATTTCGAGCACTTATCCTAAAAATTTTATGGCTTGTAAGTATTTCAGCTTACAACCCGAGCTTCAACGTTTTGGCTTATGCACAACAGTGCATAACCCGTTTTTCAAAGAAAGGACCCTGTTGTACGTTTTAATTGCAACAATCCTAAAAGAAAAGAAGTTTTCATGCAAAGTTTATCAAACCAAACTTCTTCATCTTAAGCAAAATTTTATTCAAAATTCATCAAAAGGTTTTCAAATCTTTTCAAAAATTTTGCTTAAGATTTTTCAAATCGTTACTCCCCAGTTGCTCCAAACTTTTCAAAAATGTCAAAACCAAATGCAAGTTTTGAGGAGGAGTATTCCAAAAAGAAATTTGTTCCAAAAAGTTCATGCAAAATCGTTTCTCCCTATTAGCTTTCCAAAAACAATGATTTTAATCAAACGGTATCAAAAATACCATCGAAATGCTATTTTTGAGGGGGAGAAATGGGATTAAAATGTGATCATGGTTCAAATCTCAAACGAGCTCTACAAAAAGACTCAGTTTAACCCTCGAATTGACGAATCTAACTGTCAGTTATCGAAAAGACTTGTCCGGGACGGGTAATAATTTCAAGCTGGTTTACCAGTGATGTAAGCGTGTCTCGCAAAGGACTTGTCTGAGTAGAATGTACCAATTCGAGAGATGATCATTGAATATGACCGGGACGGGTAATAATTTCAAGCTAGTATAACTAGTGATGTAAGCGTGTCTCGTGAAGGTCATGTTCATTGAAAATTGATCATTTCAAATGTGCGAACTCTACCCAACATGTGCAATTTATTTCAAAAATGCATGAGCACATGTGAAGGGGGAGTATCTTAGAAAATGCAAAACTCTTGAAGTGTTAACCAAAATGTGTTTTATACATAAACACTTTGAGAGATTTTCACAAAAGGTTTTATGGCAAGTGATCAACAAATCTAGGATAATCATGGAGTAATAAGGTGATTATGGTTAGGTAATGTCTAATGATCCGCCAGAACCGGAGGGATCTACCCAAGGACAATTCCAATAGTTTAGAATTAGAAGTCCTTAGGTATGATTGAAAAAAAGGAGCAAATGAGAAAGGAGAAAGAAAGGGTTGAAGAATGAAAAAGAAAAGTTTCTGTAAGGGTGAAAAGAAATAGCCCTCCATGAAAACTTAGGAAAGAAACTGGGTCAATACATATGCTATCGGTACTCACTATGGTGATACTGATATTGAAGACAAGACGTCATGGACCCAGTGACGCGGTGCACAAACCCCTCCTAGCCACTCAGATATCTCTTAAAAGATATTTGTTTCATTTCTCACGGAGATCAATGCATAATCTATCGACCTCTCACTCCGAGATGTGTTGATATTGAAAAGGTGGCACTCTGCTCCACGCCTCCGACATCTAAAACCAAAACGCACATTATTGAGTCTAGAGCCATGAGATTCATCTAAAGATCTCTTAGGAACACTTCCAATAAAATACACTTGTGTTCGCCAAAAAGGACATAAGTTGTAAGTGTCATAATGAGATCTGAACCTGGAAGAGCTGGACGATTTATTGCTAACTGTTTTTATGCAGGTACTGAAGAAAGTCCATCGATCATCCTATGTCTCAACATCTACATTGGAAGAATAGACGCTGTGAATACATGAAGATGTTGATCAAGGCAAAGAACAATCCAAAAGACGATACGATGAAGATCACAATGCATGAAGGAACAAAGAAACACAAAGTTCAAGACCCAGAAGTCTAAAGATCTAATCACGTAGTGCATCTTTTGAATGACCATCCCTTAGGGGGAGATTGTTAGCTTTAATTTTAGTGTAAAAGTGATGGTCATTCAAAGATATTAGAACTTTGTGTAAAGTGGGCTTGTGTTAGAGTTAGTATTCATTGTAAAAGCCTTATCCAAGTGCAAAAGCCCACAAGCCCATCAAAGCCCATTAGGCAAAGTGGCTGTGATATTTATTCATCACAATGCCTCATTTGTATGTGTGGTTCAACTGTGTGTGTTGTGTGAAATAAAGAAAAGCTTTAACATATATTCATCTCACTTTCTATATCATACGATCCAACACCCATTGTCCCATCTCATCTCTTGTGTTTTAACGTGCATATTAGTGTGACAAAGAGTGATCTTGAGCTACAACACATAAGCATCACAAAAAACTAATTGCTCTTCAGTCAAATCTTCCACAACTAGAATCAGGAGAACTGGCTACGGCAAAAATCCCGACGACACGTTGTCGTCGGTATTTATCACTAAACGACAATAAAGGCTTGACCTAGCCAATCCTGCGTTGAATTTTTTGGATGTTAAAATACAGACGACATGTCGTTGGAACCGTATTGGTCAAATTGGACTTCTCCCCCGCCTTTCAATAATAGCGAATAATTGGGCGGGAATTTGACCTTTGTATTATTGTATGATTAGCGTTTAAATTTGCCATTAGTGTTATTGTCCCGACGGCATGTCGCCGGGACGTATTTAGACCAATTTTTTGCTTCCCCCGCTTGTGAATAACAGCGAATAATTAGGCGGGATTTTTTCCCGCTAGTTTGGTACCGATGACATGTCGTCGGTATTATTTTCCCGCCTCATTGCAACTTTATCCTGCCAAAGTTTTAATTATATATAACTTAACCGATCATCCTCAATTCGGCAAAACACAAATAACACAATCGTCAATTCCCACAAAATACACATAACAATGGCTGGTTACACGCCGGAAGAGGAGTGGTCAAAGGTTTTATCGTCGATGTATCTCTTTAATGAGGTTCTTAATACATATGGCTACGAAATTTATGATGAATATGGTTCTTATAAGAACATTAGCCCGTGGATGAGAGACCAGATTCTGGAATGGTTGAGGAAAAAGCCATACTACAGAGAGATGTTGGATGCTCAAGTTGATGATGTTGGAGGAGAAAGCATGTTGGAAACCAAACTTGATGATCTTGGAAATAGGATAACAAATCTTGATGCTATGTTTGAACATTTCATCAAGCAAAGGAAAGCAAGGAAGGGAAAAGATGGTGCAGATTCTAGAAAAGTGGGAAGTAGCAACAAAAAAAATAAAAATGAATGGGCGATGTTTGTTATGGTCTATGTCGTGTGTTTCGTTTGCTTGTTGAGTTGTTTCATTTGAGTTGTTTAGTTTGCTTGTCGAGTTATTTCGTTTGAGTTGTTTCGTTTGCTTGTCAAGTTGATTCGTTTGAGTTGTTTCGTTTGCTTGTCGAGTTGTTTCATTTGAGTCTATATGAAATGTATGTGGTTGAGAACTCTTTCGTGTTTTAAATAAAAGGTTTGCCTTTGTGTCTGTTAATTGTAATATTGTTCATTCAGTTCCATTCTTTATGCATATGTAATTTAGTGTAGGAAAATTGTATATTTTGGGTGCGATTCGACCCACCAAGAGACGTGTGTATGTCATGTTCGATAACTTCATCATTTCTATCTTTTCACAACAACATTTTATTAAACAACAACGATAACACAACAACAACAACAACACAACAACAACAACAACAAAAGAAAAAAATAATAATAAAAAAAAAATAAAAAAATAAATAAAAACCGCTACATACGAAGATTTTCCATGTCACCTAACAGCTCACGGAGTATTGCACCCGACTGACATATGCGTGGTCGTGGTCGTCGGGATTCCTTGCCATTTCAAGTCTTGCCTCCAGCATCCTTACTCTTGTCTCTAGCACCTGATTTTGTGATTCCAGCATGTTTATCCTAGGATCTTTGGCATTACAGATTGAGCACTCTGTCGTCGGTATTATTTTCCCGCCTCATTGCTACTTTATCCCGCCAAAGTTTTACTTATATATAACCTAACCGATCATCCTCAATTCGGCAAAACACAAATAACCCAATCGTCAATTCCCACAAAACACACATAACAATGGCTGGTTACACGCAGGAAGAGGAGTGGTCAAAGGTTTTATCGTCGATGTATCTCTTTAATGAAGTTCTTAATACATATGGCTATGAAATTTATGATGAATATGGTTCTTATAAGAACATTAGCCCGTGGATGAGAGACCAGATTCTGGAATGGTTGAGAAAAAAGCCATACTACAGAGAGATGTTGGACGCTCAAGCTAATGATGTTGGAGGAGAAAGCATGTTGGAAACCAAACTTGATGATCTGGGAAATAGGATAACAAATCTTGAAGCTATGTTTGAACATTTCATCAAGCAAAGGAAAGCAAGGAAGGGAAAAGATGGTGCAGGTTCTAGCAAAGTGGGAAGTAGCAGCAAAAAAAAAAAATGAATGGGCGAGGTTTGTTATGGTCTATGTTGTGTGTTTCGTTTGCTTGTCGAGTTATTTCGTTTGAGTTGTTTCGTTTGCTTGTGAAGTTGTTTCGTTAGAGTTGTTTCGTTTGCTTTTTGAGTTGTTTCGTTTGGTGGGAAGTGTTTTGGCGGGAAGTGTTTGGTGGGAAGTTTTGGCAAGAAGTGTTTGGTGCTTTGAGGTTTCGAGATGCTTTGAGAGTGGTAAAATGACTTTAGTAGACAACTGCAAGGATTTTGACTTTACTTGTGGATCTGAGCATAACACCTCGACTCATCCGTTTAACATGTTATGTATATCTATTACATATCGACACCTCGTAAACTAAGAAATCGTGTACCTCCTCGTCGACTTTTCTACTGGACCAAGAAACCGTGTACCTCCTCGTCGTAAACCATCGGAGATGCCACGTCCTAAACTAATATAAGAATGATTTTTTTTATTGTTACCGCCTCAAGTTAAAAATATTGATAGATGTGAAAAAAAGTTACTCCGTGAGACCTTTTTTTTAATCCGTTTAACATGTTACGTTGAGGATTTTGACTAGTTATTTTATTTAATTTTAATTATTTTTTTTTTATTTTATAAAAGTAATTAATTTTAAATCAGACAATTTAATTTTAATTATATATTAAATAAAATATTTAATTTTATTTATATATTATATTAAGTATTTAATTTTAACTATATAAGAAATAAAATTAATTAAGTTGATAAACTTTTTTAAATTTTATAAAAGTATTTAATTTTAAATTAAAGTATTTAATTTTAAATTAAAGTATTTAATTTTAATTAAATATTAAATAAAAGTATTTATAAGAAATAAATTTGTTTAATATATAATGAATACCGACGATTTGTCGTCGGTATTTATTCGGGAACCCCCCCCCCCCTTCGACCAAAAAATTTTATTTATCCCGCTAAACCACAAAACGACAAAAGTATTTTATTCGTTCCGACGACATGTCGTCGGGATAATTAGTAGCTATAATAAGAAGTACATAAAAGCAAATCTGGTCAAAACACTTAGAAAAAAAAAGTTATCGATCTATCTGTCTCGCCAGCGACAATAAACCACCATTACACCACCACTACTAGCATCTCCACACCACCACCACTAGCATCTCCACACCACCATTACACCACCGCACCTCCATTACACCACCACTACTCCACCACTGCAAACAACAGCAAACCACCAGACCACCACACGAGCACCACTGTGCACTTCTCCTCCAACTCTTGTTCCGTTTAATTCTTCCTCAACCCCGCCTTTGTTTAATTCTTCCTCTTCTTTTTCCCCACTTCTTCTTCTTCCCTAACGAAGGTATTTTTAATTTTGCTATTTTTTTATTTCTATTAATTTATGTAATTTAAGTGTTAATTTATGTAGCAATTGCTAATTTTTTGATTTATTATTATTTATTATTATTATTATTATTATTATTATTATTATTATTATTATTATTATTATTATTATTATTATTATTATTATTATTATTATTATTATTATTATATTTATTTTTATTTTATTTTAGAGTAAATTGCATTTTTGGTCCCTGTGGTTTGGCCAAATTGCAGATTTGGTCCCCAACTTTTTGAAAGTGCACCAGACGTCCCCATTTTCAAGTTTTCGTTGCATTTTTGGTCCCTGGGCCCACACTCCGTTAACGCTGCTCCGTTACTCACCCCATGTGCATTGCACACGAGGGTTTTTTTTTTCATTTCACTACCTAAAAAACAAAACACCCACTTTTATATCTTTTATATATAAATATTACCCCACTTTCCCCAAATCAATCCCAATTCACAATTTTAAAATAAACCCTAACCCTTACATAAAGCCTAATTGGTGGTGTCTCAAAAATGGTTTTTTGTCACTGTGGTTTGCGTGCAAGAATTCGAACATCATGGACTCCATTGAACCCTGGTCGTCGTTTTTATTGTTGTCCCAAACCCGTAAGTTATGCATTTGATCGTTTTTCTCATCTTTGTGTATAGTGATTAATTGAATGAATCATTAATTGTAGGTTGAATGAGGGTTTTTTGATTGGTTTGATCCACCCATGTGTGCTCGAGCAGTGAACATTATTCCTGGTTTGCTAAGGGGACGAAATGATCTTCAACAAGCAAACAATGCATTGGGTGCTGAAAATGCAAGATTGAAGAAATGGTTGATTTGCAGCTGGATAATCTTTTTAGTGTATTTGGTTATGTAGGTTGTTAGTTGGACTTGATAGAGTTGACCAAAGTATGAAATGGTTAATTTGCATCTTTTGTATTAGTTTGTGTTTTTCAATGAAGGAATGTTGTGTTAACCAAGCAGAACTGGAAACAAATGGGTTTAAATGTGTTCCAAAGATGCTTCACAAAAGTGCAACCAAAAGTGGTTCACAATATGTGTGCAAAAGTGCAAACAAAATGTGCCAAACAAAACTGCAATGATAAAAGACATCTAAATTGCTATTAGGCATAACATTCCAAGTGCAACCATTAGCATCAAAGTCATAAAGAAACATGATATTCAAAGTCTCAAAAGACATAACATCTAAAAAGTGCCAAAAGTAAAGACATTAGAGTTACAGTCATTGTTTTCATGGACTTAAACAAAAGATAGGTTGACTAGCAGAAGTTGTGAATAGATTCAAGCTTTCTTGGTGGGAGACAATACTTTATTTGCTGACCTCTTTGTCATTTTTTGGCCACTTCCTTTTGATTGAACTTGAGGTTGACTAGCAGAAGCTTGAACTGGAGTTGCAGCTTGTTGTTGGGTTGACTGTGGTTGACTTGCAGCTTGTGGGGTTGCAGACATGTGTTTTCTCTTCCTAGATGCTTCTTGGCTTGCAGAGGATTGAGGTTGCTTGCATCCTCTTTTGTTATGTCCTCTACCTTTGCAATTCTTACATGTGACCTGTTTCCCTACCCTGCTCATTTTCCCTGACTGCACCATACTTTCAACCTCACCAGCACTCCTTTTCCTTTTTTTTGGTGGCCTACCAATCTGCACATGAACCTTAGGTGGAAGCAATCTTTATTGCTGGTAAGAGTCCCTGTTTTAAGTCCAAGCAAGTTGTCATTAGATTTTTAACATGTTAACATTTAAATTCAAATATGATTAAAAGGAATAGTATGTACCTTTTGCCTATCAGTTATGAAAGTGAAGTTGGAGTCCCTTTGTAAGTCCAAATCATCACCAAGTTGTGACAAGAACCATAACCAAGAATCCAAGCATTCAGACTCCACTATCCCATAAGCTACAGGATAAATACCATTATTCCCATCCACTGCTACAGCCGTTAAAAGTTGCCCAGGATATTGCCCTCTCATGAATGCTCCATCTAAACCCAATAGTTCCCTTTCACCAGCTTTGAACCCTTCTTTCAAAGCTCCCAAACACACATAAATCCTTCTAAATTTTCTGGTTGTAGATTCTGGATCTCCTTCTCTATAAACATCTAACTTCACTGTTGTGTTTGGATTAGCCTTTTGTAATTCTAACACATAGTCCCTAAGTAATCCATATTGCACTTCAGTATCACCTTTTAGAATAGACTCTGCCTTTGCTTTTGCTCTAAAAGCCTTATGAATTGAAACCCCCACATGAAACTGCTTCTGCATTTGATCTTGTATAGCTTTGGTTGGCATCTCTGGATTCAATTTTATCAGATCTTCAACATGTCCTGATAGAAATGAGGATGTGCAAGCTTTTATTTTCCTAGAAAGAAGACATTTATGTTCATCACTAAATGTCTTAACCACCCATTTTTGGATATCAGGTTCATAGTGAATGTACAAACTCCAACTGCATGTACTAACCTCATCCTCCTGTGCAATTACATTTATGCCCTTGTTTTTCCCCTTGACAAGATTTTTTCCCTTTTGACTATTCAACATGTGTCCTTTTGTGCTTTGAATAGATTCTTGTTGTCCTGGAACTGTGCCATAACAAACAGCCCTCATCCTAACCTTATCATTCTTTTTTAACTTAATATTTCTCCTAGTTTCAACAATATGTGCCTGAATCTTCTTCTTAGCTTCTTCCTTACTTGCAAACTCCTGCCCAACAAAGAAGTAGTTGACAATCCTTTTTTGTTCAGCTGCTTGTTTCCCTTGTTTCTTCAATTTCCTAAGTACTGATTTCCTAGCATTATCAGGTTCATCCCCAAGATCACTTTCATAAGAATCAAAGTCAAATTCCTCAATATCATCCTCTGTTAAGTTAACTTCAGCATTCAAAGCTTGATTTACACCACTTTCATCAGAATCAACATTAAACTAAAACCATCCATAGGGACCACTACTTCCTCTACAACATGTTCTTCATCTTCAATAACTTCCTCAGTTTCCTCATGCTCACTACTATCCCCATGCTCACTACTATCCCCATACTCACTACCATCCTCATGGTCACTACTATCCCCATGCTCATGCTCACTACCCTGCTCATTGTCGCTACCATCCTCATGCTCATTACCCAAATCAAAACCTAGTTCATTACCCTGCTCATTCTCATTTCCTATATTAACATGTGAGTTTAACCACTCAATGGTCAACTGTTTGCTACACCTAGGAACTGGTTTCTTCACAACATCATCTTCATCCAAATCAACTATTTCATTAGTGTCATCTATCTCCTTGATCTCCATTGTTTTCCTAAATAAAGGCTTATAAAATGACTCAACCCTTGTCTCATTGTGTTCAATGAAAACTTCTATAACCTTATGCTTTGATACATAACTAATCAGGCTAACAACATCATCATCACAACCCAATGCTCTAAGTCCCCAATCCAAATTTTTCTTAGGTTCTCTAAAGTGATAGAACATAAGTTGTTGTGGATCATATTTTAACATTGTTACGATGTTATTAACCACCTCAATCGTAAAGCATTCACTATCAACGAAATCCACAAATTGTACCTTGCCATTTACATAATTCCTATTAGGACTGCTTGTGAAAATACCACCATGGTGCACCTTCATTGAAAAGATGTTTGGATAATCGGCTGTTTAACAAAGAAAACAACATTGTCAGAATTTAAGCTAATCAATAACCAACAAAAAAGTTTTTACAAACTCAGTCTTTGACTTACCATAAACTATATACGGATCATATGTGGTAATTGCGTGATCATGGAGAAATCGCCATACTTGAACTCCCCTAACCATTTTACAATGTGAATCTAAAGGGACGAATTTTGCAACTCTTCAGATCATTTAGGATCAGCTTTTGATTAGAAAATTAGGTTAAGTGAGAAAAAGGTCGATTTGTTTTTTATTATGGGTGGGGTAAATTTAATATTAGATTTTGTGGGGTTGGGTCGGGTATATTTGGGGTGTTTTGTTTTTTAGTTAATGAAATGACAAAAAAAACCCTCGTGTGCAACGCACATGGGGTGAGTAACGGAGCAGCGTTAATGGAGTGTGGGCCCAGGGACCAAAAATGCAACGAAAACTTGAAAATTGGGACGTCTGGTGCACTTTCAAAAAGTTGGGGACCAAATCTGCAATTTGGCCAAACCACAGGGACCAAAAATGCAATTTACTCTTATTATTATTTTATTTTATTATTTTTTATTTATTTATTATAACATCACTTCATTAGAAGAAAATAAGGTTTACAAGAAATTAGAGGGGAGCCGAGATACTAACTGGGCTCCCACACCTCTAGCTATCGCAAAGCTAATCCTATTAAAGATATGAGCAGCGGCTTGTGATCCGATGTCTTGAGTTACGGAGAACGTTCGGATCCGTTTCAGTAGGGTTGCTGCATCCTTCCCAAGTTCCCCAATGGAAGAGAATGAGAAGGGAAGAAACCTATATCCAATGTCGGCGCATTTGCTTTCATATTTGATACGCTTGCGCTGTGCAGCCTCGACCACCACTCGTCCTGGCACGAAATCGAGAGCTGAGACAGCCGAGACATAGGTAATGTGGTACTTTTTTTATTTTTTTTTTTAACTTTTGGTACCCCCGACGACATGTCGCCGTCAAACATTTTAACTCTTTAATTTTAAGCAACCAATATAATGTGCTCTCTTTATATATAGCCCGAGCCCGAGACCACAGCCCGAGACCGCAGCCCGAGACCACAGCCCTTAAGAAACCACAGCCCGAGACGACAACAATATGTTGTTATTTTGTTACATATCCGTATTGTTTTTTTATTTTTTTGCTTTATATATATATATATATATATATATATATATATATATATATATATATATATATATATATATATATATATATATATATATATATATATATGTTTGTGAAATGTGACTGTTTATGCGTTTGGTTAGTTAAATTTGTGATAAATATATTAGGTTTACTAGCTTGTTTTTAATAAGCTGTTTTAAACTAGCTTATGTGAAGTAAGCTGATGAGCCAATCTAAACGCTATGTTCTAAACACTTCATTGTATTTAGTTGAAGTATATTAGTGATGAATGGTGATGAGATTTATAGTTAGATAGCTATGGTTGAGAACTTGAGATGCTGGTTTTGATTTGATTTTTATGATTTAGCGATAAGAATGTATTTAGCACATAAACTAATAAGCTAATAAGAACAAGCTCATTTATATTAGTCATTTTGTGCATATGCGTTTGGTTAATATTTGAATGGCATTTGATTGCATGTATTTCCCTGTATAAATAACGACTATTACTCATCTCCATCTATTCTTATCTTTTTTCATAGATCTGTAAGCTTTACATAGCCAATGACCCAAGTTGTACTCCCAAATTATTCGCTTTAGATTGTGGACCATCACCGACCCCAATCTCAGTAAACTCTTGCGTAGTCAACGGTGTGAAGTTTTTCATACACAACATAAAACGTACAACTCAGAACAGCGGAAATTGTTCACCTGGTGAAAAGAAAGGAGAAATGTATTATGGGCAGCTAGAAGAAATTATGGAGTTTGCGTATACCTAGTTCAAAGTTGTGTTGTTTCGAGTTAAGTGGTTTGACTTAAGCAACAAAAACCGTAGAGTCCAACGTTCTACCACTAGAAACAACACGACACAAATTTGGGCATGTAGCTATGCGTTTGAAGATCAACCTTAAATTCCCGCAACACAAGCAAAACAAGTCTTCTACCTTGAAGATCCTACCAGACGACCACTCCATTGGATGCTCGTCCAAGATGTGAATCACAACACAACCTAGGATGTCATCGTGGTTGAAGACGACGATGATGTGATACATGGAAACAACTCATCTGATCTCGAACTATCTGCTAATTTGAACGATTTGGAATTTCAAACCTTGAATATCGATGGTCATTCAACGTTAGTTGAGGCACCACCACCACCACCAACAATCATTTCTGTTGATAACGACGATGATTTTATTGATGATAAAGACGACGATCCTTATGATTTCGCAGCTTCTGATAATGAAGTCGCAAACAATTCTGATGATGAAGTTGAATTTGAAGTTACGACTAATACTGTTTATGATAGTGATTATGATTTAGCAGATTGATCTTAAATTGTACCTTGTAAAATGACACTTATTTGAATGAAATTGTTATGGATTGTTTAAATGTGTATATTTATTTGAATGTGTATGTATCTGAATGTGTGCATGCTTATGTTAATTTGTTCATGAATTTCTATATGTTATTCAACTTGTACTTTTACAGATGGCAGCAGCAGTCGCACGCAGTCACGGTGGTGGCGGTGCTGGTGACCCACCACCTCCCCCGCCCAGTCTTGAGAGCGGTTACCGTGGTAAGAATTTCCAAATTATTTTAAAAGAAACTTAAACTTGATCATTTGTATTTGGTTACTTGTTATTTTATGACGTGTTTTCACTCACTTCAATTTGTAGGATCACGACCCCGAAGGGGCAGGGGCAGGGGTAGGGGCAGTGGATGGAGGGATGGCGGCGGCAGGACGGGTGTGCGTAAAGCCACCAAGAACGTAGCCCTCAAGAATGCCGTGCGTGATTTCGACCCGCAGCCTATTGACTTTGACTTCAATGATCAGGGGACAATCACTCATGTCGGCGACAACGCTAAGTGGTTCAGTAACTACGTTGGTGAGCTGATTAGGGAGTTCCCGATGTGCTATGATTCCTGGCACACAATCGAAGCCTAAAAGAAGGCGCATATCTTTCCTCGACTCGGGGTCAGTTATTTCATTTTCCTTTTATATTGTTTTGTTATCGTGTTTATATATTTTAATGTGTATATTTATTTAAATTTGTTTATTTATTTATCTATATATATTAGTTAACAAATATCAAAAAATTAACAAATATCAAAAAATTAGTTAACAAATTTATTTATTTATTTATCTATATATATTAGTTAACAAATATATATATATTAGCTAACATATTAAAAAAATTAACAAATATAAAAAAATTAACAAAAATAAAAAAAATTGTTTATTTATTTAAATTTATTTTAGTTATATTTGATTGCAGGAAATGTTTGATCTGAGGACCCACATGCGTTCACCCCGGTGGGAGACCATCAGAGATGGCATCAACGATTATCTCGTAGGTCGCTACAGGGACAACAAGCACGACATGAAGCGAGATCACTGGACTATACCAGGTGGGGCTGACAAGGTGGATGAGATACGAAGGTGAATTTTTTATTTTTGTTAATTTTTTGATATTTGTTAATTTTTTTAATATGTTAGCAACTGATATACGTTAATTTTCTGTTTTAGTTATTTTGTTAGAAACCCTCCTCCGAACATGGAGCCGTCTATGTGGGAGAAGCATATTCAGTTCTACCTCAAAGGAGAAGAACGCCAAAAGGGCCAAAGTCAATAAGGAAAATAGGAAGAAGAACAAGGTATATAGCCGCCATGGATCTCGGTCATTGGCCGCATGTCGACACGAATACGTAAGACACATTATGATTATTTTACATATTGTTCATTATATATATGGTGTTTGATTTGTCGTTTTTAATTTTTTTCACCTTATATGCATGTGTGTATATATATATATATATATATATATATATATATATATATATATATATATATATATATAAAGTTTCAGAGGAGTGAGAACTGTCAGTACCCGTCCCTCATACAGAGCTTCCATGACCAGCGTTGCAAGGACGGTGTATGGTTGCAGGAGAATGCTCGTGTTCATTACATAAGTACCGTTTTATTTTTTATTTTATTTTTTTACACGCATTTTAATGATTTATTGAAACATAATGTAGTAACCCGAGTAATATATTAATTTTATCATTTTTTTTCAACTACATAGGAAGAGATGTGCGAACTGCAGGATCTGGGAGCTAACACGCCTACTGGATAGCCTACACAGAGGAAGAGATACTTAACATGATTTTAAAGGGCAAGCAGCGGGGTTATATAGCCGGTAGGGGTAGGGTGTTAGCAGGTAGTGGCAAGACAAAGTTAGCCATGCCGCCTCCCGGTTCGTACAGTGGGCCCGAGAATGACAGGATGATGGCCGAGAAAGAGAAGAAGATCAAAGAAGTTGAGGAAGATGCTAAGGCCACTAAGCGCCAACTCACTGCAATTATGAATGTGTTATAGACTAACCTCGAGCTGTGGGGCCAGTTGATGAGCCAGTTGCCTTCTCAAACCGAGGTAGGCTTGGGTAGTGGCAGTGGCGCGGGCGAGGCAGGCTCGGATATTGGGAGTGGCGCCGGCGAGGCAGGCGGCTCTGGCAGTGGCGATCTCGAAGATTATGGCGGTTCCGATGATGACGAGGGGCAGTGAGGTATATGTATGGATTATTTTGTACACTTTCACATTTTCTCCATCCGTATGCTATTGATCCATCCTTATGCTATTGACTCATCTGTATGTTATTATTGTACACTTTAACATTTTGGCGACTTGAACATTGCGGATATAGCAACTTTTGAGGTATTGGCAGCTTGATCCGTAGATTATAACACCCGTTTTGTAGAATTTGAAATGTTTTAATGTATTTGAGGGTGTTTAGCGATTATATATGTAGTAACCTGTAATTTCTCAGTTATTTATTAACGATAAACACGAAGAAACTCAATGTGAGAGTTTAATTAAATCCCTTTTTACGAGCTAATTTATTTATTTTTCTACAATGCATCTACAAATTTTTACGAAGCAATTAATTATGTGACGTGACTCACAGTTCTTTACGAACGAACACACAACATACCAACACTAGATTTATTTCTTGGGCTAAGCAAACCCGACAGATTTCTTTTGGTTCCGGCAGCGAAACTAACCCAACACACCATTATTATATTACTGGGCTCCGAGCCATTCACACGACTAACCCAATGCACCCCGAATTGGGCTTGTAGCCATGAGAATCACACGAGCCCAACTTATACATTTCCTTTTTGGGTTTGAGGCCTAGTAATTTTTGAACACAAACACACATCTTGGTGTCTACACATTAAAACGCACCCTAATATAAATTGTATAATATTTTTGTAAATCAAACATTGAACCCCAACACGTATAAGATAACTCAACCTCTTTTATGATAACTCTCGACATCATGCGATATGTTTTATTTTCTTTCTTTTCGTCCATTCAAAAAGACCAAACGAGCACCCTTGGATTTTCCACTTTACATGTCAAATGCTATACAAATACCAAACCAACCCTCAACACCCTGGCTAAAGCATTAAACAAATAATAATCCCATGCTTGGATCCGTTAATATTAGGAACCATTGGGTATTGTGTTCCCTAAAACATCACATGGTTGTTTCTTTTTCTTCCTTATACCACCATTCGATGGTACCTAAATCACTTGACCCTCTAATGTCACATTTCACCTTTTCTTCTTTGTACCACAAGTACACTCCAAGGAATATATAATCATTTACACCATGCTACTCCTACTTTGACCATGAGAGACCCTAGTGCTGCTATCTTCGATGTAGAAATGAAATATAGTCGAGACCCAATGAAATATATATATACACACACACACACACACACACACACACACACACATATACTAACAAGGAATAAAAACCAACACAATGTAGATACTAACTCAGTAGGATGTAGAAATGAAATATAGTCGAGACCCAAAAATGTGATTCCATGCATGCATACTATGTTGTATGGCTAGATATTAAACAATTTCGAGACCTTTAAATACACACGAGATGTCACACAACATCAAGAGGAGCCTTGGCTCAACTGGGTGTGTCGTTCACTCCTACACAACAAACCCAGGTTCGAACCTAGGTGGTCACATCTGAAGCTATATATTTCTTTTTCTTCAAAACTGCTTGTCCCTTTCTTTTTGCTAAAAACCAAAACGCAACCCTTGTTGGGCCTAAAGCTCACTGACCCCTAGTGTATATAATTTTCGAAGCAAGTAGATAGTATAGGAAGTAAATATGAGTTAATTGAGTCTTATAGAACAAAAATAAAAGCAAAACTTCCTTTAATTTATGTTTGGACTAAAAGTGCAAATCGTGCGAAATATGGGTTAAAAGTGTAAAATCTGGAAAGAGACGGATCAGAACAGAAACTATGAATTTGAGTAAAACAAAGGGGTAAAAACTGTCATTTTCAGAAAGTTTGGGTAAAAAGAGTATTTTGAAGGTTTGGACTAAAATTGAAAATAGTATAAAAATTAGGTTAAAAGTGTAATTTTTATATAAGTTAAGGGTAAGTTTTGTAACTTTGTAATATTTTTGAAAACTTATATTTACAAACTAGTTGTGTCAAGATTTTATTTAAGATATAAATACAACAATATCGAATTATAAATATCGACGTTATACTCAAATGAATAATCATTCACTATCGTATATACAATAAATAATAAAATCCACACAACACAAATAATACTTAGAAAACTATATTTTTGAACTTTAAGCATTTGCCACACAAGCATCGACAATCTAACACTTAATAATACTCACATCGAGTCCTAAACCAACGAATCTAAACACTTGCCATATTACTCTAGGTCGCAAGCCGGAGCCACTCACTTACATCACCTGATTTCTACTTGACTACTGTATCACCGAGGTGAGTTCATAGTCCCACTTTTTATACGTTTTCAAACCCCGTGGGGAGATACATGCTTTAAACATGAACACAATTATTTTCTGTATGCTATTCTGATTGATATTGCCAAAGTTACCATTATTGCCAAAAGCCCCTCATATTATGAACCATTAATCACTGTGAGTGAACGCGAATATTGTAGATAGATCTATTTGGGGATGACGACCGCATTTGTGTTAGCCGGAATGGTGACCCAAATGCACTTTATTTGAGAAACAATAGGAGAATGGCAAACTCCTACTACGAGGGCCCCATCACTTACATCATTATTATGATGTGAGTTATATCATTTTATGATATCACACGATGTTAACGTTTGCGTGTCATGAGACTTAGGGCAATATATATATATATATATATATATATATATATATATATATATATATATATATATATATATATATATATATATATATATATTACATAAGGATATCACCGTTTTACAGCTATTTAACTTGTGTTCAAACTATTACAATTTAAACACTATGGATTCACTCAACATTTGTGTTGACTTTTTAGCATGTTTTATCTCAGGTAATTAAAGAGCATAAGGCACGGAGTTGGCATTGGACCCTTTGATGATGTTAAATGAAGTTATCATTCGTTACAAACTTTTTCATATCTTTTGTGAAATCCCAAACAATTCGAAACTATGTTTTGTACTCTGAAATATTAAGTTTTCAATGAATGATAATGCTTTTCAGAACGTCTCTTTTGAGTCGTTTTCTATACTTATGACTGTGATCTAAGAAGTAATACCCCGTTTAGTCTTCCGCTGCTACAATGAAATTTACGGGGTGTTACAGATTGGCATCAGAGCCATGGTTATAGAGAACCAAGTGATTTTCAAAACATTGGACTATAACTACAATTTCAAAATGGACCATTTTAAATCTTACCACCTTACGCCCTCCGTGCCAATACTTCACTAACACATGCATTGAGATTTGCTTGGCAGATGATGCATAACTATTAGACATCATAACTAGTAGATATTTAATATTATTAAATGATTTATATTTGTTATTATTGGGATATTACAGTACCATGTCTTCCTCTTCGATTCCTATCATCGTACTGTCAGACGTTGAGGCAGATGCTACTCTACCAGCACCACCAGCTGTCCCACCGACTCCTATCATCATACTGTCAGATGATGAGACAGATACCACTTTACCAGTGTCACCAGTTGTTCCTACCGTTGCCTCATCTGAAGTCATGTCTTCTTCATCTTATCCCATCATCATCACTACGAACTCCGACATCGAGGATGCTTGCTCATCCACCACTGATCCGGCACCTCCCTCACCACACCCCGCTGTACCTACATATTCCACACCACCTATTAAACCCGCCATACTTATCAGGCCCGGGAGGGGTGTCCCACCCCATTACATTTTCCGATACTACCCCGCTGGACCCACGATGGTACACACCAGGAGCCGCCTAGTGCGCCCACTCACACCGCTACCACCATCATGGACCCCTAGCATGCCTACCTATGAAGACTTAGATGACTCACTATGGATAGTGCCACAACCATCACGACCACTACATCGTGCCACCACCAAGGATCCACCCAGAGGAGCACCGGGTAGTTCTTAGACTACACTATTATCATCAGTAGCTTCTATCCTAGCCACGGGATGTGTGGCCAAATTAGTGACACTTGTAGTACCTCTTTGTTTTATAACAAATTTGAGACAAGTTATCATTTGGACATGTGGTTTGATTATGCTATGTATTGATATCGGTCTATAAGAGCCGAGATTTTCCATCATATGTGTGGTGATTGTATCTACTCATGTATGATATCATGATCGTGATTTATTCCAACCTTATCATGGTTGAGCTAATCTCGTTGTATTACATACATCTATTAATAGGAACATCCTTACTATGTCTCACTCTTCTTTCCTTTTAATAAGTACTCTCCTACGAACCTCGTCATATTACATAGAATTGGTGTATAATCTCATATCAACTAGATGTGCCAACCGTCGCCCATTGCACTCCATATTCTACCACTTATCTTATAAACTATTATTATACCATTTTACAAACTATTACTATGTAATAGACCAATTTGATACCCTACCACTATCAACCAAAACAGTTCACTAACACCTTGTTATTATCTTACACTATGAACAAACGGACTTATTATCCTCTTAAGAATTTCCTTATAAACTAATAACCAGACTTACTATCAACTTATGAATTGTTTTGTTAGTTTCATATAAACCATTTTGTAAACACCTTACAGACCATTTTGCTATTATCTTGTGAAACCATTTACTATCACTTTATAAAACATTTTGCTAAAACTTTATATACTGTTTGTCACTATCCCATCAATCATTTCGTCACTCTCTTACAAACTACTTTACCACCTAATGAACCGCTTTGCTTCCATTTTTCGACTATTTGACTACCTTACTACCCTCTTATAAAAAAAATTAATAAACGGTGTCGCTATCAACATACAACCTATTTTACGAATCATCCTACAGACTATTTAATAGAAACACAATAAACAAAATTTGCTACCCTACTACTAGTCTATAAACCAACAAATGTCTTTACTGACACCCTGTAAACTATGTTGCAAATACCCTACAGGTTTTATTATTGACTTATACATTATTTTGCCCCTCTGAGCACTACATTAACCGCTGATAAAACAACAAACTATATCGCAAATGCATTACAAACCAATTTGTCGTTATCCTACGAACTGTTTTACTACTACAAAAATAAAAAATTGCGACCTTACTGCCAACTTTTGAATAATGAAGTGTCATCCCTATTGTTCTATAAACTATTTCACATATTATTTTATGAACTATTTTATTGTATGCAATAAACCGATTTGCTACTTTAATACTATTCCATAGACCAACAAACGGTTTCGCCAACATTTTGTAAACTATGATACATTTATTCAAAATTTCCCCTACCGTTTTATAAACTATTCTACACACCGTTTTATAATCTATTCTGCGATCACTCTAAGAACTAAGTCCTCTTTGAAAAGTATTTTAAGCTACCACTTTACGAACAAATTTACCGATACTTCCTTTTAAACTAAATCCAACATTGCATCATTGAACTTTAATTATACAAAGCCTGATCACCTATGTATAATTTAGGTAGGACCATGCTATGCTGGGAATAGTTGTCTAAATTTTTTGCCAAAAGTCAAACTTTCTGTTACTATTTTTGAGAAATCACAAACTTGCATTAAAGTTGTGCAAGTCATGGGCATCCGTACTAAAAAGCACAATAACCAAATAGACTTCGACACCATCTTATCGCATGAAATCAGTCTAGTCTCGCTGCATATTCTAATCCGCAAGGACCAGTTACATCATTAGCCATCATAGAAGCAACCTACCAACGAACTTAGCCACAATCAACGGGATTACCTACGATCATTACCATAAGAATTCGTACCAAACATAACCTTATGACATCTCACTTTACTTCACATTGTCCGATTTTGAAGGATCCCACCGTCAAACAGACAACCTCTAAATTCGATAACTACCGAATGACTCATAACCCCAAGGGTGACTAAGACATACCCTCACTGTACTCGATGTCAATCGTGACGATGATTACATTTATCCCCTAAATCAAAAACGTACTTTCTGCGTTGAAAACTAAGTACACTAACGAATCAACCAACTGGTTGCTGGTAGCAATCAACACCATTCTTCAAGAACACCATTCTTCAAGACTGTACCTTTCGCGTTAAGTATTAAGTGTACCACCGAACTAGCCATTTGACTGCTAATAGAACCAACATCATCTTTCGAGGTTGCACCCTAAACCTACTAGATACCCATAAGACATTGACCTAGTGTCTACAGAACTTGAGGCCTAGACATTTTTGGTCTAGTTGTTGAATCATCCACAATGAGAAACTCGTCCGCGTACCTTATGGTAATAAGATCTTAACAATACGATGAGAACCCCTCGAGGGAAGTAAACAATGAAGGGACCAATGAAACTTTTGACAAGGGCTAGGAACATACAATAGGATGACTTATAACCTGACGAAAGTCTTAAGACCTTATAGAGCAACCCGAGCCACTATCTTGGGAAATTGCCAAATCTTTCACTAATTCTTTGAGGATATTAGCCTGACTAGGACGTAAGAGTGATCCAAAACACCATTGTTCACTAAACCAAACCTTAGAGGTAAATCAAGCATCTCTGTCCGCGATTAGAAATGACAAGATACCATGACTTGACACTGTTCGGTCAATGTACAATTCACCCTTTCCACACCGTATAATGAGATTTCTCTTATAAGTGATGGATACCTTGGATTGGAAAATCAATATACAATCACCCTTACAACGTGTCCTCTAGGAGTTCTAGATTATTCTGCCTCAAAAATCCGTTTTGATGTAACGTCACTCCCACGCTAAAATGCCAAGCAGTCTCAACGTACCGAACGGCCATTGATACACAAATTACCCTTGTAGCCAAGGAAAATGCCTCATAACACAATATCCGACTCACTCATAAGTCATGATACATCCCAATACTGTCCTAGTGAATTAAGTACCATATCTATAAACTTCACCCGATATTCAACAACCAAACACTATCAAACATTGGAAACTAGACTCTGTCCTTAAAACTTTCAAAAACTTATATAAATGCCATACCCAACTATACCTTCATCTTTGATGATTTCACTTTCAAGGATCTTTCTTTAAAAACGCGTTTATATCAACTACAAAAGTATTTCTCTGAGACACTCATTTTGTGGAGTTAAAACTTTTCTCTGGTCAAATTATATCAAAACTTTTGCATATTAAAGAGCGACTAAGTGTTAATTTTTGTGAAGTTATTTTATCTACACCATGCTTAAAAACCTACACTACTAAATTATATATCTATTTTAGTCAGACCTTATCAAGCTTTCGTATGTTAACAAACGTCTAAATATTGATTTCTGTGAAATTGTCTTATTTACAATGCATTTAAAATTCGTTTCACTAAACTTTAAATTTTTCAGGGTCGCATTAATTTACTCGACTATTAACCTCAAACAAAGAAATTTATGTCTTTTGAATTATTGATTTGGTCGGATTCATGTAAACGCATACTCAAATAAAAATTTCGAACAAAATTTTTATCAATACCTCTAAGCAAGAAAATGAATAAATCTCAGAACAAATATTAGGATTAAACCTCAAAAAAAAAATGTTATACTTAAATACTACCTGACTTGCCTAAGATTAACAATAGCGACATGCCATACCTTAACACTATTCCTTCGAAGTGCAACTTTGCCACTCATCCTGTAAGACAAGATTCTCACACTGGTAGAAGCGCATGAAATTGAATAAGCGGTTACTCAAGAGACGACGTGCCCTTTCAGAGTTTTAGATAGCATAATCACTTTGGCACGTGACATAACTTTCACTTGGGATAATAAGAGGTCACATCTGACCGTAAGACCTTTAACTTCCTTCTGTAACGAGACAAACATCCCTCGACAGAGTACCCACCTGACTTAGACCACTATACCACGATCTCGAGTCAAAATACACCATAGTTTTGCCTTAACAAGTTAAGCACTTGCAATCACGAGCATTATCCGATGATAACTTTCGAGCGTTCCTAATCATTGGCATCCGAATTTTCCCTTAGTTCCCTTGACTCATGGACCATCACTCTTGACTAGCCATGTATGCCTACTGACATGTTATTCCCTGTCATTCACACCAAGGGACTTTTCCCCTTAAATTCTCTATAGCCGCCATGAGAATAATAGTGATATCTAGCCTCATCGTTCCAACTTAAATGGGATCCACCCTTTCATTTCGGCATCAGCAACTACACCTACCTCCCTCGAAAGATGAGGACCAATCAGGCTCTAGGAGACACATTAATAGCACGAGTGAATGATTTTTGAAATAACTGCGATAACCATTTGGCATTAATAAAATCCTCCTACAACCACAAGATATCTCACTAGTAGGAGGGCTGTTTCATTTGAAGCACTTTATGGTCGGAAGTGCCGATCGCCTGTTTATTGAGCAGAAGTTGGAGATGTTCAGATCTCAGGGCCTAAACTTATTCACAAAACAACTGAGAAGATCGTACAAATCAGGCAACGTTTCCAAGCCGCCCGAGACCGGCAAAAGAGTTATGCCGATGTGAGGCGAAAACCCATGGAGTTTCAGTTTAGGGATAGAGTAATGTTGAAAGTATCTCCTTGGAAAGGAATGATTAGATTTGGGAAGTGTGGGAAGTTAAATCCTAGTTACGTTGGATCCGTTAATATTAGGAACCATTGGGTATTGTGTTCCCTAAAACATCACATGGTTGTTTCTTTTTCTTCCTTATACCACCATTCGATGGTACCTAAATCACTTGACCCTCTAATGTCACATTTCACCTTTTCTTCTTTGTACCACAAGTACACTCCAAGGAATATATAATCATTTACACCATGCTACTCCTACTTTGACCATGAGAGACCCTAGTGCTGCTATCTTCCAAGTCGACAAGACCATTCATTCATGCTCAAAACCTTTAAGTCGACCTACTTAGTTCTAGGACATAACAACACCCTTCTTCTTTGTTAGTAGCCATGCATGCAAGAATAAAATAAACCAAAAGCCATACTTATGTTTGCAATGTAAACTCATCACCTCACTTGAACTCTCACTTCCATAAAACGCAAACATAAAACACCAACATATATATACCTCTCTTCGTTATATATATATATATACCTCTCTTCGTTACTGTTAAGCAAGAAGGAAAGGAAGGCTAGAGTACTCGACATATTTTACTAAGCTTAAGGAGTCTTTTGGGTTTAGTTTTGTCACGGGTTTAAGAGCTTGGGGACTAGAGTTTTGCTTCTCCTCGTTGCCTTTTCATACGTACCTCATCACCACCATCTTTGGTGTCGTAAGTTCTCGAACCTATTTCAATATATATAGAGTAACATGAATCTCGACATGCTTTAAGTTTTGAATCTGAAATGGTTTCACAAAACGAGTCACGTACACACTTCAAACACAAACATGCATGCACATTATATATATATATATATATATATATATATATATATATATATATATATATATATAATATATATATATATATATATATATATATATATATATATATATATATATATATATACGTATATATATATATATATATATACATATATATACACACACACACTAATAAGGAATAAAAACCAACACAATGTAGATACTAACTCAGTAGGATTGAGAAATGAAATATAGTCGAGACCCAAAAATGTGATTTCATGCATGCATACTGTGTTGTATGGCTAGATATTAAACAGTTTCGAGACCTTTAAATACACACGAGATGTCACACAACATCAAGAGGAGCCTTGGCTCAACTGGGTGTGTCGTTCACTCCTACACAACAAACCCAGGTTCGAACCTAGGTGGTCACATCTGAAGCTATATATTTCTTTTTCTTCAAAACTGCTTGTCCCTTTCTTTTTGCTACAAACCAAAACGCAACCCTTGTTGGGCCTAAAGCCTACTGACCCCTAGTGTATATAATTTTCGAAGCAAGCAGATAGTATAGGATGTAAATATGAGTTAATTGAGTCTTATAGAAGAAAAATAAAAGCAAAACTTCCATTAATTTATGTTTGGACTAAAAGTGCAAATCGTGCGAAATATGGGTTAAACGTGTAAAATCTGGAAATAAACGGATCCAAACAGGTACTATGAATTTGAGTATAAACATTGGGTTAAAAGTGTAATTTTCAGAATTTTGGGTAACAAGAGTATTTTGTAGGTTTTGGACTAAAGTTGAAAATAGTATAAACATTGGGTTAAAAGTGTAATTTTTATATAAGTTAAGGGTAAGTTTTGACACTTTGCAATATTTTTGAAAACTTATATTTACAAACTAGTTGTGTCAAGATTTTATTTAAGATATAAATACAACAATATCGAATTACAAATATCGACGTTATACTCAAATGAATTATCATTCACTATCGTATATACAATAAATAATAAAATCCACACAACACAAATAATACTTAGAAAACTATATTTTTGAACTTTAAGCATTTGCCACACAAGCATCGACAATCTAACACTTAATAATACTCACATCGAGTCCTAAACCAACTAATCTAAACACTTGCCAGATTACTCTTGGTCACAAGCCGGAGCCATTCACTTACATCACCTGACTTCTACTTGACTACTGTATCACTGAGGTAAGTTCATAGTCCCACTTTTTATACGTTTTCAAACCCTGTGGGGAGATACATGCTCTAAACATGAATACAAGTATTTTCTGTATGCAATTCTGATTGATATTGCCTAATTTACCGATATTGCAAAAAGCCCCTCATATCATGAACCATTAATCACTACGAGTGAACGCGAATACTGTGGATAGATCTATTTGGGGATGACGACCCCATTTGTGTTAGCCGGAATGGCGACCCAAATGCACTTTATTTGAGAAACAATAGGAGAATGGCAAACTCCTACTACGAGGGCCCCATCACTTACATCATTATTATGATGTGTGTTATATGATTTTATGATATCACACGATGTTAACGTTTGCGTGTCATAAGACTTAGGGCAATATATATATATATATATATATATATATATATATATATATATATATATATATATATATATATATATATATATAATATATATATATATATATATATATATATATATATATTACATAAGGATATCACCGTTTTACAGCTATTTAACTTGTGTTCAAACTATTACAATTTAAACACTATGGATTCACTCAACCTTTGTGTTAACTTTTTTGCATGTTTAATCTCAGGTAATTAAAGTGCATAAGGCACGGAGTTGGCATTAGACCCTTTGATGATGGTAAATGAAGTTATCATTCGTTACAAACTTTTTCATATCTTTTTTTTTTTTTTTTTTGGGTAAAGGGGAGTAATTAGAGGCTTAGACATCAAGCTACACAAGACCTTGTATCTTTTGTGAAATCCCAAACAATTCGAAACTATGTTTTTTACTATGAAATATTAAGTTTTCAATGAATGATAATGCTTTTCAGAACGTCTCTTTTGAGTCGTTTTCTATACTTATGACTGTGATCTAAGAAGTAATACCTCGTTTAGTCTTCCGCTGCTACAATGAAGTTTACGGGGTGTTACAATATATAAGTGTTTTGGCCGTTATAACTTGTTTTGGGATATTGGCATGTTGGTATTAGTGGTGTACAAGTTTGTATTGTGTAGATTTTTTCCGAAAAATTTTTTAGAAAAAATCTGCAAAACTGCTGCTATGCAGCAGCATCATTTATAAGTACCAACGACATGTCGTCGGTACTGTAAGTTTGTATTTAATCAATATATTTTAGTACCGGCGACATGTCGTCGGTATAAATGTTAGATAATTTGACTTTCGTTGACCGGTTTGCTAATTAAGAGATTAAGTAACTTTAAGGTACCGACGATGTGTCGTCGGTACAATATTTGTCGAATGCCAAAATTATTTGACTGAAAATGGGTGTGTGCCCCACACGAGCGTCGGGGAATGTCGTCGGCACATTAAGTCCCGACGGAGCATTCTCGACTATCACTGGCCGTCGAACTATCGTCGGCATCCACTACGTACTGACGTCATGTCGCCGGCACGACGCTTTTTTGGTCTTCGGTAAATGTCCTGAATGTACTAGTGTTCGCAGTTATCATCATCATGCAATTTATTAGCATAATCATCTTTACAACGCTCGTATAGACTCTTCCTCCCGATTCCACCTCCCCTCTTGGATGCCATGAAACCTGTTGTTTCATCAAAAACCTCTTCCACTTCATTATCAATATCCTCGTGACCCACGTTATTATCCTTATTCTTAACCTATATTCGAAGATGCTTCTTCTTTAGGTATGGGATAAACCATTATATTCTTTAAGGAACAATGTTGACAAAGGTTCTCATCTTTGGAAGGTTCTAAGTTCCATGAAGACTACTTTATCTTTGTTTGCTTTTAGGGTTTTTTTCGCCTCTTTGACTTTTGGAACTTAGATATTTTTTAAGTATCTTATGTTTGATTCAGTAAGTGAGGTATTATGGACGTATTGTCAAACCTCGCTGATTTAGGTCTTGTCAGACTTATCGAAGTGAGGTATCGTCAAACCTCACTTGTTTGAGCATCTTTTTTTGTTCAAGGACTTCAAATTCTAAATCGCCTCATAGCTAAAGTACTTCACTTTATATTCTAAGAACTCTGAATATTTTATGCTAGGTATTTACTCAACAACAGTATTAGACTTGAGCTATTTTATAATTAAACTTAGTTAAAGATCATTTAGCACTGAGCTGACCCAACATAACTCCAATGCTTTGGGTGATACCTATTCCTAGGGTGTGATGGGAAGTAAAGAGAAAGAAACTTCTTAGCAAATTCATATTTAATACTTTTTGTACGGAATACCAAACATCTCAAGGCTATATAAGACGTGTGAAATATCGTTGTTTTACCTTTCGAAAGGGTGATGATAGGCTGACACCCCCTGTAGGGGGTGTGTTGACTTTCCTGTGCTGCCGCCGCTTGTACTGTCTGCTTTATCGCTTGTACCTTTTGACTAAAGTAGGGGGCCCCACCCACTAGGGGGTGTTACCATAGTAGTGTTAGAGTTATGGATAATAATTAATATTCGTATGTCCAGTTTCGAACATGAGACTTCGGGATTGCACACATTACGTATGAGTTTCAATGTTTTAATAATTAATATAATAAGTTATGATTAATTATTAAATCACAAATATTTATATGGTCAAACAAGGGAAGAGGAGGGGGTTGAGTGTCGAATTGTGGAACTTAAAGAGGTGTTGAACTCAAACTTGGAGAGCAAGTTTGGAGTGTATATAAACCCCTCACTAGGTTCATATGATCGACAATAATATATTATTATATCCCTAAACGATTTATAAATCGATTTTCTCTTTCCATTCACTGACATTCAATCGCAGACTGTAAAGAAGTAATGATATGCATGTGCATGTACTATTACATTCATGTAGTTTGCATGCATATGTATGTGCATGAATATTAGATCACTCCTTTATATTCTTGTTGATGAACAGTGAAGTACCCTTAGGGGATTTGATCATGTATTGTATAGAACATCAAACCCTAGTTATTGTGATATTTTATTTGTGATACATGAACCTAGCTTTTCACATTGAAACGCTACCAATACGTGTGTACAAGAACGGAGTACAAGCTTCCTTTAGCTTGTTGATTTTCCCCCCCTTCGATCCTATAGTGGTCGATTTATATTAAACCCAATTTAGGGTTTATACCTTGTTCTTGGAGTGCACGATTCCTTGCTCTTGCAAGGAATCAAAAGGTACGCATCTATTTAAATTTAGTTAATTAATTACGTGTATATAGATCTTGTATTATCCGCTGCGTATGCTTTGATGTTATGTTGTTATGTTTATGTGTTTATAGTTTTTATGATTCACATATTCCATCAGTGGCATCAAGAGCCCGTTTATATATGATAATTAATTACTAAACACATAAAAATTGAACTTTACATGCTTTAGATAATCTAGGGTTTTAATTTTTATGTAAACCCTATTTTTTTTCTATTATGGGTCGACACCCATTAATGGTTTTAAGGGTTTTTGGTATTGATAAAAATTATAGAAAATCCTAGGATTGCATGTAAACTTTTATGTGTAAAATTAATGAATACCTTGTGATGTCATTAATTTAGTATGCGTACTTGATTGGCTTGATAATATGTGTTTACATGATTATAAGTGCAATATGGGGATTCAAGACAAAAACATGCATGTTTTGTCATGATAATTGATGTCTAATTACTACATGTTTTTTAAGATAAATATAAAATTAGGGAAGACCCTAATTAAATATATTAATTAATTGGTTATGTACAATGTGGTATCGAATTAATTAAAACTTATGCGGCCAAGTTATTTGGCGTCTGTGGTCCATTGGGCACAATGAGCTCGAAAACCAATGGGAGTTTTATTAATTACATACATTAAAATTCACATAGAAATTATTATTAGGATTTATCAAAAGGTTTGCATGTGGCTATATGATATTGTTAATGATCATATATGTGTTATTAAGTGTTTGTTTATATATATTTTTTAATTACTTGATCTTTGTGTTTTAATTATGATGGATTGGAAACATCAAAGAGGGTAATTTTTTGAATAAAAATAAATGAACCTAATAACTATGAAACCTTTGTGGTAAATTATTTATTGCCAAGTCTTATGTGCCGATAGTGGTTCGCTTCGCACGGTAATTTGCTCCCAGGCGAGACTAGCGATTAATAATTTACTACATAAATGTTTTAAGCTTTAAATCTTAAAGTTTTTAATTGATTGATGCAACTGTACAAAAGTGGTCGAAGCGGCGGACCTATTATTGACAAACTATAAAGTGGGTATAAGGAGGCTTGACATTAAATTGTCATCCGAAAGGGGCGCGTTTTTAATTAGCTTCGGCAGACGTTTGCCCCTCCGCTCGCCTGTGCGTCAATAATAGACTTACCAAGTACACCATGAAAAAGTACGAAGCATCTTAAGGCAATATTGTAAGTTTCTCAACGCCATCAATTAAAATTTTGTTGATTTTAAATTGCGAATGAGTAAACAGTTTTTTGTAGAAAATATATGATACAAGATGAATGCATGACATCTTGTACATATTTTTTGATTACACATCAAAATTCAATACCCTTAAATTTAAGTAATATGCCAACCAATTAATACGGAAACACGTAAGATGACATTCTATCATTGCTAGCAGCCTCAGCTGATGTAATGATTCAAAGAATGGTAATCAAAAGGGGTAAATTGAGCACTTTCATTGCTAGCAGCCTCTGCTGATGTGATGAAACGGCGTCAATTTACATGTTTCTAAATTGGTTAACTTAATTGAGCACTTTCATTACTAGCAGCCTCAGCTGATGTAATGAAACAGCATCAAGGCATAAAGATTTGGGGATGAAACATGCTTACATTTGCAACTGATGTTGGCAAAATAATGGAAGTCCCATGATTCTAGGAATTGCAATTGTATATTGGCAATTGAGTGTAGCTCTACCTTATTGAGTACTTTCATTGCTAGCAGCCTCAGCTGATGTGATGAAACGACGTCAATTTGGATCCTAGTTTTCAATGAAAATTAAATGGTTAAATTTTATTTACCGTGGGTGTTTAATTTTATTGAAAAGTTGTTATCGAAAATACTAAAATTGAATTTTGAAAATTCTTTTAATGTATTTAATGCAACGTTAAAACCGTAAACGTGAGGTTTTCTTTTAGTGGAAAGTTGATCTGCACCCGTAGGGGTCGTTGGATAGAGTCAACTTGACTGAAAAGAATAAACCTAGTCTACTTTCCGTGTGAAGAGTAAGAATTAATCCTATTCCTTTTCATGAATGAGAAAGGTATAATAGGAAAATTAGAATTGTCTAAATTCTAAGAAATAACTCATGGCGAATTTTTAAGAAATTGCATGGTTAGGAGTTATTAAATTAGAAGCTAGACTAATTACCGCGAAATTGGTAAAAGGCAAACTAGGATGATTGATCTAGTTGGTGTGCTTTAACCATTTAAAGGTGCTACATACCATAGAGGTGATGGTAGACCTAATTAAGGAAGAAATTGCATACCCAATTCTTTCAAGTTAATTGTATTGATGGATATTCCATCATTGACAAAGTAGAATACATTCTTTGAGTACCTTAGTAATGTTACGTAAGGGATTCATCAAAGGTGTAGGAAAGTAAACAGCACGCTATATGCTTTTACTGGTTATACAACACTTACAATGTTGTCAAATCCAGTGGGAGCATTGTGTTGTAATTACTGAATAATGAGTTCATATAGTGATCTTTAATTCAGTGGGAGCTACAAGTCTTGATATCTTGGTAGTAACCCGGATTATCTCTAGAATCTCTTGAGATAAATACTTTCCAATTATAGACACTTGTGGTATTAAGGATAGTCGTGTACGTTTCCTTACTAGACGAGGTGATTCTATATCTACTTATATCTATGTTATAAATCATATTAATCTCATAAGAAAACTATTGACGTGTTGTTTATCTGATACATGATGTTGTTCCATGCACAAGTGGGAGAAATCTTTATTGTGTGCAAGCAACAATATAAAGGAATATGATTTATAAGGTTCTCTTGACTGTAAGGTAAGAGTTTAATGTTCTAATATGTTTTATTCACATTCTAGTTATAGAACACTTGGAGTTAATATCTACTTTCATTACTAGATATTAATGACAAGGTAAATTACATACTTTCATTATTAGCAGCCTCAGCTGATGTAATGAAACTATGTTAATTTACATGTTTCTAAATTAGATAATTATTAGAAAAAGTGTCAATATGATAATTAGACTACTTCAAATATGAATATTTATGTATTGTTGCAATGACATAAATAAATGAAGTAATCTAATACTACTTCAAAATATGATATGATGTTTATGTATTCTTGGAATGATATAAATATATGAAGTAATAAATTAACTTGAAATATTATTGAAACCAAATTGTGGTGTTCATGATTACTTTAGTTATACATGTTTATATTGTAAGATATAAATATGAAGTCTTTTATTGCTATAAGACTTATAATAAAGTAAGACGTTAACTTGTTATGTTTTTTAATTAAGACATATACAAGAAGTCATTGAGTTGATCAATGATTTATAACGTACATTGAGATTATAACAGGTTATGTCTTCTTGGTGACATAGACTTGAAGTGACTTGGTAAATAAGTACTTATGTTATAATGCATGCAATTGGCTTGGAAAATCTATTGTACCATTAAAGTGATTTAGTTAGTAAATAGGTAAGCCAAAAACAAAATATATTTATCTCACATATTGTAAGATTAACTTACAATATTAATCCTAATGAAATACATAGTGTTTATGGTATGTTCAGTTAGGAAAATCAAACTTTTGTTATATTGTTTGATTTGAGATAACTATATTTTCTATTCTTCCTAAAAGATATCAAGGTTAGGAAATTGAGTAAGGATTGAATATACTCAATTAGACTCCAACCTAGAAGATTAATAAGACACCATTTATTATGGAATGTGATGAATCACATTAAGTCTTAAAAATTGAAGTTCAGAATTTGTTAAACTACTTTTGAGTAGGTCATTAACAAATTAAGGTTAGGAACTGTTAATATGTATTTGTAAAGTCCCAAAAGAGAACAAGTTTGTGTTGCTCTGTTAGCTAAGTATTTATAGATAATCTATAAATTGTATAAGGCAAGTGGGAGTTTTATCTTGATAAGATAAAATTTACAAGATACATAATCTTCTAAATACACTAGCAAAATCATAATGAGGATTTAACATGTTAGTGTTAAATCTCAAAGATGATGGAATTCTCATTTCATAGATCCGCAAGGATATCTCAAATATTTGTAGAATATGTTGAGGGTTATGAGTTACAGGATCGTGGTATGCCTGTTAATAAATTGCAAATGTTTATTTGGCAAATTACTCATACTATGAATAATAAGATGCAGTCCAAAAAGATAACTAGTTTGGAAACGTAGTTGATCTTAAACTCTATAGTAACACTATAGAATGGAAATGAATTTCTACAAAGGAAATGAAAATCCTAGAGATTTAAATTCTTGTGTAGAAATCATAATGGACAAATTCGTGTACATATTTAATATGTGAAAAGATTATCAATCACACTTCAGCAATTAAATGTGATTGAAATTCTTTCTAAGCACATTAAATATATAAAGATTATGATTGTCATTATTAGTTTCATTTATATGAAATTAACAATGGAATATCAAAACTCTTTCTTGGAAAATTACTTGTGTGAGGACGGAAAGTAATTGAAAGGAGTATTTGAATTCAAATAATCTTTAGTAGTATACAAAATGCAAATCATTTGTGAATGGATTAATGCATGCATCTAGAAGATATACTTAATTTTAGTTATTAAATCTAGTTTTGATTTATAATTAAAATAAGATATTTCTTGATATTTCTGAAAGCTAGTGGGAGTATTATATTTATTTTCTTATTTCATATATGTTGTATAACATATAGGAAGTAACATTTCATTAATATTTATATGTTAAGTCTTAGTTTGGAATAAAACTTCACATGGAAATTTAGAAAATAAAACCTTGGAGTATATGTTTATTGTTATAAACATAAGCGGTATGATAACTGATTCTAATAAACATGATAATCTATTAGAAAGGCTAGATAGATACATATCTTTGAAGAAGATATGACATGAATGAAATCAAAGGCATAGGGATTTTTCATGTACATCATGTTATTTGTTGTATCATGCTTGGATGCAAGATAATTGACAACATTAGTATCTAATTGAAAATTATTAGATAGCTAAGAGTAATGGATATGGTTTAGAATTTGCATCCTCAGCCTGAATTTGCTCCAAAATTCTAAATATGAACCATATGACATATTGTTGCATGATTGATATAGATGACAAATCTTGATAGATTTGAAGATATCAAACATTACACGATGGATATTAAAGTTTACGGGAACTTTAAAAGAGCATATTGTTGTTGATACAATGATGCTAGTAAGATTGAGATGACACTCAATACTAGTCATGGTGAGAGCTCATCCTTATTAGGAGACCGTGTGTACTAGTTGTGCTCAGTATGAGCATAGTTGCATTATACATAAAGAATTATAATACCTTAACTACAAGGTTTGGTAGTTTAATCAATGTTGCAAAAATCGTGAATCTGTAGCGTGGCGGTCGACCACCCTGCAGCGATTAATCGGCCAAGGCGGGATTAATCGGTGATTAATCGGATTGGCGTTTTTTGCATGTTTTGGGTATTTCTGGAGACCGAAATACAGATCGTAACTGATTTCAAGCCTACTATGTTTCCAAACCTCAATAAAAGGCTCCAATTCTGATTATGAGGCTCATTGTGTGTTATAAGTGAAATAAACGATCCCCAAATTAAGTAGAATGCCTAAATTTTTATTTTTTTTAAGCTGAACGATATGGCCGATTTCTGGCCTTTTTTTTGCCCAGACCAATTTTTTTACCGATATGCAAAATTCTACAAGGACGAAGGCCGATAAGCGATATATCGGCCGATACGGCCGATTTTTGCAACATTGAGTTTAATTGTCATAAATTTGCGATTGAGGACGTCATGCAATTTATGAAAATATTATGTGGCAATATCATGATGGATGAATGCACACATAAAAGAATTTCATTTTTGAAATAAGTATTCTCAAAATTCCGATAGATCAAAATTAGTTGATTTATGCTTTGTCAACAAGTATGTGGAACATGACTTGAGGCATAATTCATTAATGGAAATTATCATGCTTGATCTGTTTAGCATTTGGATAAGGGATATTAAAGCAATTATTATTCACAATGAATTAAAGTACGTGGTACGTTTATTTTCATTAATAATAAATTGTATCATATATTTGCATGTTTAAATCCGTGAATAACTTATGTTATTCTAAATTGTCCGTTGTCGATTAATGATATGGGAATATCATTAAATAAAGACAAATGTGAGGATTGGTAGAACGTACTGTAAGGTTGAGATGCCAATATCACATGATATTCAATATTGGATAAATTGAATATAGGACTTATCACAACCATATGATTGTACTTTATGGATCGTTGTCATTAAGTAAATCACGAATATTTATCCTCAGACTTGAGATACCAGATAACTCCAAGGATGTAGCTCATTTTCTGTAAGGTAGTCTAACGCTATCCGTAACTGGTAGTTATAAGGACTATTTTTTAGAGGTGATGCAAAGTTCAAGGGTTATGCTCGTAGTCAAGAAATGATTTTTTCCTTCGAATTTGTTTTGAAGTATAATACTGCCGGGCCACTCGTAGGGTTGAAAAGATGTTTGTGTGGCCACACCCAAAGTCTATCTGGAAGACGTTCAGATGATTTGGTAATCTTGATCAATTATTAATAACGAGAAACAGAATAGTTAATTATGGAATGACTTAGATCCATATCCATATTAACGCGGTATTAGAAACAAAAGGATAAGTTTGATGATTAAATCATCACATGGTTTTTTCCAGGAAAACCATACTCGAGTCGATCTGGGGGCATTGGGAAGGTTAAGCTAGACTAACCCATGTCATTACAATATTAATGAATATCCAAGTGGGAGCTGTTAGAGTTATGGATAATAATTAATATTCGTATGTCCAGTTTTGAACACGAGACTTCGGGATTGCACACATTACGTATGAGTTTCAATGTTTTGATAATTAATATAATAAGTTATGATTAATTATTAAATCACAAATATTTATATGGTCAAACAAAGGAAGAGGAGGGGGTTGAGTGTCGAATTTTGGAACTTAAAGAGGTGTTGAACTCAAACTTGGAGAGCAAGTTTGGAGTGTATATTGTTAGCTTTAATTTTAGTGATTAAAGTGATGGTCATTCAATTAGTTAGAACTTTGTGTTAAGTGGGCTTATGTTAGATATTGTGGTATATGTAAATGTCTAGCCCAATGGTCAAAAGCCCACAAGCCCACATCAAAAGCCCACAAGGCAAAGTGCTAGTAATATATAAAGCACAAAATGCCTCATTTGTATGTAGTGGTTCACAGTGAGTGTGTGTTGTGTTTAATAAGAAAAAGCTTAACTTTCATATTCTCTCTACTAACATACGATCCAACATATACCAACAACATCATTGTCCCATCTCATCCTCTTGTGTTTAACACCCCATATTTGTGTGATAAAGAGTGATTATTGACTACAACAAGTGGTATCAACAGCCGGTCAACGAGGTAGGAAGTTCTTGTGTTCGAATCTTGTTGAAAAATAAATTTGTGTTGCGTTTTTTTTGCTTCTTAAAAACGTGGAAAAGTGTTGTTTTTTTTGGAATCGAATACTCAAAAATCATTTGCAAGGTTGTGTTTGTTAAAATACTCATGATTTGGCTTCTGGTTAAGTGAGTTTTTCTCATTTGCTTGTTGAAAAAACTGGGAAAAAACTGCACTTTGTTGGTGTTCTTAGCCTGTTTGATCGAAAGAATTCAAGAAAGAATTCACTTTATGTGTTTTTATAATATCTTGGATATTATTGGTCAAGTTGTTGAAAAGATATAAGGAATATTTGCAATTTGCTAAAAAGTTGTCAGCAAGTGGTGAAAAGGTGTAAGATATCACGTGGGCATTGTACTCAAAAGTCAACAAAAGTGGCAAAAACCTGAAAATTCTCGCATTTGCTGCTCTTTCGCAATTGATACTGCTCCTCTCGCAATTGTACTGCTCTCGGAATTGATGAGTCTCGCAATTGCTGCTGATCTTTCGCATTTCACCGCTTTCGCAATTACTGTCTCGCAATTCACTATCGCAATTCACTATCGCAATTCACTTTCGCAATTGGGGTCTCGCATTTGATACTTCTATCGCAATTGGGGTCTCGCAATTCAGAATCTGTCTCGCAATTCAGCCTCTTTCGCAATTGAGGTGCTGCTCTCGCAATTGGTGGTGTTTTATCGCAATTGCTCTCGCAATTCAAGTGTGTTATCGCATTTGGTCTCGCAATTCACACTTAAGACTCGCAATTGGTGCAATTTTCAGAATTGGCAACTTCAGTCCTTGTACTTTCAGCTGCCTTAAGAGATCTTTCGGATTTGACACTTTTGGCCCTCGCAATTGTGATTAAAAGACTTCAAAGTTAGATAACTTTTAAGGATTTGATTCGAACGTAATTTCGTCAACTCGAAAGTGAACTCGGTATTTTTACTCTTGTATAAGAGTGTAAAATACTTCGACAAACGGTTATCTACTTTCTTGTATAAGATTGTTAGATGTTATATAAATTACGAATTTATATAAATAAGATATATTTCTATCTAAATTGATACTTTGCCTTAATTTGGTCAAATTGAAATTTCTATAGAAAGTGTCGTGTTTATCTAAATTGTAATTTACATATCCTTTTGTCGGAATTGTAAACTTTTGACTTTGTCTTAATTATACTTGAATCAAGTTTCGTAACGTTATTTAATTTGTTACAACTTCAACGATCATCATCAACAAACCAAAACCTCACAACAACAACCAAGTTTAACCGTCAACAACCTCAACTCCTATTTCGTTGCAAAGATCCTGAATCAACTTTCTCACACATTGGAGCTAAATGGAAAAAGAAATGAAAATGAAAGAGAGAAAATCAAGGAAAGCGTTTACTGTGTTCAAGACTCATATTGAGAATGTCATCATTTCTTCAGGATATGACTCAAGTTTCGATCAGGCATTTGAATACTACATAAGATGCCAATTTCATTATTTCACCCCTCCACTTCAACAAAGCCTGAATCAATATGAGAAGATACTAAATGAAGAAGAACTGTATACGCACAACTGCAAGGATGCTCTTGAAGTGATCAAATCTCAACTTCAGATTATCCTGCAACCTGGGATATTAACCCTGTCAGGGTTTCTCAATGCATTTTCTCGAAAATATCGGCTAGACTTCAAAGACTTCCAAACTCAATGCATCGAGTACATGAGTGAACTCGAAAAAACACTTGCTGAAGAAGAAGTTGAGCAGAGTGAGATTGAAAAGCAGAAACGGGAAAGGGAGCAAATTGAAAGAGAACGGCTTCTAAAGGAATCAGTGGCGAAAGAGAAAGAGACAAACAAGGATGAAGAAAAGGTCAATGAGGGTACAACATCTGATGATAGCTCAGTTTTAACGGGAAGTGACACATCGCCAGAACAGCAGATTGAAAGCAGTACTCCAAGATACGATTCGGATGCTGAGGGTTCACACAGGAATGAAGCTGTTTGGGATACTGAAGCTGACCACATCAGACTTTCATCCAACATTGCAATAGTGGCTACGGTACAACATTCACACGATCATGCTAATGTTGATTTGTTCGAGAATATGTTTGTTCATGACAAAACACATCCTGCGCATCCTGAGTCCGTCAGTGATACATATGTGGAGAAAAGGTTTGATAGTAATATCACTCCCACAACCCCAGATATGGATCCTAATGGAGGTGAGCCTGCCCTGGATGGATCTTCTCATGATAAAGATCATGCCATATTTGCTTCTTTAATTGATAATTTCAAACATGAACTTGAAAAGTGCAAAGAGGACAATCGCAAAACTAAGCAAACAAACATCTTATTGTCCAAAGAGCTTGAAAAATTAACAAAAAGCAAAGACACTGAAATCTCAAACCTTAAATCCCAAGCTCAGAAATTTGAAATAAACGAAGATGTTCTCTCGCCAATTTTAAAACGAAACAAAGAACTTGAAGCTGAGTTAAGCACAGCTCTTTCACGTGAAAAACGTTCCATTCAACAACTGGATGAAAATTTGGGCCCAGCCAACAGAAAGGTCCAAGAGCTTTTAAACGAGAACGTTGAATTAAAAATGAGATACTCAATGCTTCAAGAAACCACCTCAAATTTTAAGATTGTTAATACAAAACTTGAAAATGAAAATCAAGAGGTTTTAAAACGTGCAAACAATCTTGAAGAAAAACTTCGAAAAACAGACCAAAGTGTTCAAACTCTTCAAATGATGATTCCTAAAGCTGAGAAAGTTCATAAGGGAAAATCAGGAATTGGTTTTGAAAATACAGATCAGGTAGAACATAAATTTCTGCCGCCTGATGCTCTGTTCATGTCAGAAGAAGATGAAAAATTGGCAGAGGAAAAACGCTTAAAAGCCAAAAAAGGAAAAAGCCCTCTCTCATACCAAGGCTTTGTGTATGGTTGTATACAATTGTCAGAAATACCAAAACCACCTTTAAAAAGAAAAGAAACAAATGTGAAACAATTTTTCAAAGAAATTCAACTTGCTACTTATGATGCTAATTTATGGCAAAATAAAGCAAGGAAACAGTTTTGTAATCTTAAACATCACATTGAGCACACGGTAAAGGTCATTTGGTCAAAACAACAATACACCGAGAGTGACTACAGTCGTCTCATGTTATCAGACTCTTGGCTAAAAAGGGAAGTCTGTAAGTTACTAAAAGATGAGATTGAACCTCTTGTGAAAAATATCAACTTAAGTTTTGAATACTTTGAAAAATTTCTTGTCACTGAAATGAGAGAAGATTTAAAGTACATCAATTCTCTTGAAGATGAATTTGATGCAAAATGCTTAAATCTTGATATTCAAAAAGAATTTTTCACAAATCAAATTGAGTCATTCAAATCGGTGTCTGTCAGCCTTGTGCATGAGAATGTGGATTCTGAACATACATATTTTTTGAAATCTGAAAATCTTTGTTTCAAAAGAAAAATCACTGAACTTTCAAAAGACGTAGCTGAAGTCAAAGAAGAATTGTCAAAAAGAATTGCTTCTTCTAAAAAGGAACAGATTTTTGAAGAAAAGTGTGATGATGCCAAAATCAACTTTGATTTGGACGAAATTGATACAAAAAATGTTGAATTGGAACATGCTGTGGCATCATTACAAAAGGAAAATGAGCATTTGAAACAGACTTACAAAAACCTGTTTGATTCAATCAAACGTTCACGTGTTCTGAAACAAAAATCAAACACGAAACAAAAAGAGTCTGAAGTATTGAAGCCTCAAGTTACAAAAGTTTCCTATCCAAATCCTCTGTTTGATTCTAATTCTTCAGATTTTGAGATGGAAAACGCAAATCATGTGCTTCAAACAAAAGTGCTTGAGCTTGAAACGCTTTTAGCTCAACGCACAAACGATCTTGAGGATGCCAAAACTGATCTTTTCAACAAAACAAACAAATTCGAAACATATTTTGAAAGACTTGAAAAAGAAAATATTGTTTTCGAACGAAAATTGGCACGTAAAATGGATGATTCAAAAGCTGAAAAAGATCAATTTTTGAAACAAATTGCCTCTTTGGAATCTAAATTGACATCTCAAGATCATCTTCAAAAAGAATACAGTGATTTGCGATCTTCATACAATGCTTTAAGAGTGAAGTTTGAGTCTCTTAACCAATCAAAAAGAAAAACTCGCATTTCAAATCATTCAACACCCAAAGTGAGTGTTTCAAAGAAGGTTTACACGGGTGAATCTTCAAAACCATTTTTGAAAAAGGTTTCCCAGTTTACCACCTATTCTTTGCAAAAAGGAAGGAAGTTTTCCAAGAAACCAAGATTTTCTGAAACACTCACTCCTCAAAAGCTTTCAAGGTCAAACATGTCTCATGAAGAGACTTCAAGATTTCAAACTCCACAATCTAGCTTTACACGGGTAAGGCAAGTGTGGAGACCAAAGCAAAGTCCTTCTAACTCTGAAAAACTTCCGCTGCAACACAAGGACTCTGCTTTGAAAAAGATTTTTAAATCTCCGTTGATTCCGCGAGTGTTATTTCCAAATGAAACACCTGTTCTCAGTCCACGTTGGAATTCAACTTCTCTGAACCAGATTGAGACAACTTATAAATGGATTGCAAAACATGCTAAACCCGTTGGTGCAGTGCTCAAATGGGTTCCAAAAGTTGTTGTCTAATCTGGTCAAAATGGCTTTTGTTCAATTCAGTTCAAAACCCGCGCTTCATTAATGGCTTCTAATCACATCAGATTAGGACCCGAGCTTCAAAGAAAGGAAAGTGCCTCATCAAAAATTTCGAGCACTTATCCTAAAAATAAAAGGCTTGTAAGTATTTCAGCTTACAACCCGGGCTTCAACGTTTTGGCTTATGCATACATAACAGTGCATAACCCGTTTTTCAAATAAAGGACCCTGTTGTACACTTTAATTGCAACAATCCTAAAAGAAAAGAAGTTTTCATGCAAAGTTTATCAAACCAAACTTCTTAACCTTAAGCAAAATTTTATTCAAATCTTCTCAAAAGGTTTTTCAAAGCTTTTCAAAAATTTTTCTTAAGATTTTCAAATCGTTACTCCCCACTTGCTCCAAAGTTTTCAAAAATGTAAAAACCAATGCAAGTTTTGAAGGGGAGTATTCCAAAAAGAAATTTTGTTCCAAAAAGTTCATGCATATCAGTTTCTCCCTATTAGCTTTCAAAAAACAATGATTTTAATCAAACGGTATAAAAATACCATCGAAATGCTATTTTTGAGGGGGAGAAATGTGATTAAAATGTGATCATGGTTCGAATCTCAAAGGAGCTCATCAGAAAGACTCAGAAAATACCATCGAATTGACGAAGCTTAAATGTCAGTAATCGAAAAGACTAGTCCAGGACGGGTAATAATTTCAAGCTGGTTTACCAGTGATGTAAGCGTGTCTCGCAAAGGACCTGTCTGAGTAGAATGTACCAATTCGAGAGATGATCATTGAATATGACCGGGACGGGTAATAATTTCAAGCTAGTCTAACTAGTGATGTAAGCGTGTCTCGCGAAGGTCATGTTCATTGAAAATTGATCATTTCAAATGTGCGAACTCTACCCAACATGTGCTATTTATTTCAAAAATGCATGAGCATATGTGAAGGGGGAGTATTTCAGAAAATGCAAAACTCTTGAAGTGTTAACCAAAATGTGTTTTATACATAAACGCTTTGAGAGATTTTCACAAAATGGTTTTATGGCAAGTGATCAACAAATCTAGGATAATCATGGTGTAATAAGGTGATTATGGTTAGGTAATGTCTAATGATCCGCCAGAACCGGAGGGATCTACCCAAGGACAATTCCAATAGCTTAGAATTAGAAGTCCTTAGGTAAGATTGAAAAAAAGGAGCAAATGAGAAAGGAGAAAGAAGGGGTTGAAGAATGAAAAAGAAAAGTTTTTGTAAGGTTGAAAAGAAATAGCCCTCCATAAAAACTTAGGAAAGACACCGGGTCAATACATATGCTATCGGTACTCACTAAGGTGATACTGATATTGAAGACAAGACGTCATGGACCCAGTGACGCGGTGCACAAACCCCTCCTAGCCACTCAGATATCTCTTAAAAGATATTTGTTTCATTTCTCACGGAGATCAATGCATAATCTATCGACCTCTCACTCCGAGATGAGTTGATATTGAAAAGGTGGCACTCTGCTCCATGCCTCCGACGTCTAAAACCAAAACGCACATTATTGAGTCTAGAGCCATGAGATTCATCAAAAATCTCTTAGGAACACTTTCAATACACTTGTGTTCACCAAAAAGAACATAAGTTGTAAGTGTCATAATGAGATCTGAACCTGAAAGAGCTGGACGATTTATTGCTAACTGTTTTATGCAGGTACTAAAGAAAGTCCATCGATCATCGTATGTCTCAACATCTACATTGGAAGAAAAGACGCTGTAAATACATGAAGATGTTGATCAAGGCAAAGAACAATCCAAAAGACGATACGATGAAGATCACAATGCATGAAGGAACAAAGAATCACAAAGTTCAAGACCCAGAAGTCTAAAGATCTAATCACGTAGTGCATCTTTTGAATGACCATCCCTTAGGGGGAGATTGTTAGCTTTAATTTTAGTGATTAAAGTGATGGTCATTCAATTAGTTAGAACTTTGTGTTAAGTGGGCTTATGTTAGATATTGTGGTATATGTAAATGTCTAGCCCAATGGTCAAAAGCCCACAAGCCCACATCAAAAGCCCACAAGGCAAAGTGCTAGTAATATATAAAGCACAAAATGCCTCATTTGTATGTAGTGGATCACAGTGAGTGTGTGTTGTGTTTAATAAGAAAAAGCTTAACTTTCATATTCTCTCTACTAACATACGATCCAACATATACCAACAACATCATTGTCCCATCTCATCCTCTTGTGTTTAACACCCCATATTTGTGTGATAAAGAGTGATTATCGACTACAACATATATAAACCCCTCACTAGGTTCATATGATCGACAATAATATATTATTATATCCCTAAACGATTTATAAATCGATTTTCTCTTTCCATTCACTGAAATTCAAACGCAGACTGTAAAGAAGTAATGATATGCATGTGCATGTAGTATTACATTCGTGTAGTTTGCTTGCATATGTATATGCATGAATATTAGATCACTCCTTTATATTCTTGTTGATGAACAGTGAAGTATTCTTAGGGGATTTGATCATGTATTATATAGAACATCAAACTCTAGTTGTTGTGATGTTTTATTTGTGATACATGAACCTAGCTTTTCACATTGAAACGCTACCAATACGTGTGTACAAGAACGGAGTACAAGCTTCCTTTAGCTTGTTGATTTTTCCCCCCTTCGATCCTATAGTGGTCGATTTATATTAAACCCAATTTAGGGTTTATACCTTGTTCTTGGAGTTCACGATTCCTTGTTCTTGATAGGAATCAAAAGGTACGCATCTATTTAAATTTAGTTAATTAATTACGTGTATATAGATCTTGTATTATCCGCTGCGTATGCTTTGATGTTATGTTGTTATGTTTATGTGTTTATAGTTTTTATGATTCACATATTCCAACAAGTAGAACCCTTCCGAAATGCTCTATCATATCGTACGTGTTACTGACATGTTTAAGCCATTGACACACATGCATGTTAAATAAGATAAATGGGAGTAGAATCATTTTGAACTTGTCATTAAGTTTATAGAATGCTTAGTAATGGTACTTCAACATATGCTTTTTGAAGACGTACAATTTGGTACATATATCACTATCGTATTAAATTATATAGTTAAGAAACAATTCTATATACTAACTACACGTTTTAATTTCTCCTTGACCATATGTATATCCATGAAAAGGAGTGAAAAAATATCGGTTGTTGATCAACTATATATCATGAAGCATGTAGTAGAGCTGTGAGTTTGACAAATTCATCTTCGTGGCATGAAATCGTTAGGCCTCCCATTGGATGATCAAAGCCAAACTCTTCCTGTGATTGATGCAACAAGTCTTGGAATAACGGTTGTTCCAAGTAGGATACTGGCACAACAAAACGTCTCTTGTTATTTTTTCCAACATAGACTGCCAGATGACCTTTTGGTACATCCCTTCGGTAATTGATGTTGCGATAAGAGTTCAGCCTTGTAAAACTCCTCGCATTAGAAACCAAGGAAGACGACAAACGCATAAGACCCATTTGCTGTAAAGTAAGAAATTCTCTTAAGTAAATTATTTAAAGAATAAAATTCCAAAGTAGCTTTGTAGATATGAGATCAGGATGTAAGTCTTGTAGTTTGAAGAGGGTTGGAGCCTTGGAGGCATGGTTATATAGCATGATTGGGGACTTGTCTTAGAGGAGTGTCACATGGCTTAGCTCATCAACATCTTTTCCTTGAATGTGCTATATTAATTTCAAGCGTATTAAATTAGATGGAAATATATTTAGAGGCGCGTATATAGATCCCATACAGAAGCAATTATTTGAGCAGTTATAGCTAAGGTATCTTTTATCGTTACACCTCGAATCCAGAAAGAAAAGGTATTAACTATTGGCTCATATGGTTCTTCCTTTTTTATTTTAAAAAGTTCCTTACGAGTTTTTTTAGGTGGATTGATTAAGACGGAGTCATTATCTGACTTGTTTAATGCATGTAGAGGTGGCAAAACGGGCGGGCCGGGCGGGCATGGGCATAGGCTAGAATGGGCACGGGCTTAAACGGGCACGGGCTAAACGGGCACATGTTATACAAATCGCTTTATAGAAGACCGAAAATGACGAAATAATTTCCTTAAACGTAATACCCCATTTATATTTAAAAAGTTAAATATATTATATATAAGTTTTTCTTCAAAAACGATTATAATGTTCTCTAATTGAGAAAAAATATGTGCCCGTTGTGCCCATTTAACTTTTCAATGGGCTAAATGTGCCTATTTTAAAAAAAGGAGAGGGCTAAATGTGCCCAAATCTTTTACAAAGTAGTTAAATTTAGCCAATTTTTTTCAATTTATGCACAAATTGCCACCTATAAATGCATGATTTAAGAAAAATAAAATGATCTAATAGTTTTTTTCCATTGAATACAGTGAAGAGTATCCAAGAAATTAAAATCTATTGATAACGGTGTATAATTAATTCAGTAAAATGGTATATACGTCCTCGTAACCCCAATCTTGCTAGCTAACTAATCATGTCCTAACCATACATTCGTCTCATATTTCATTCAGTAATATTCTCTGTTCATTAACACCCTTGAATTCACCATATGTCAAGATTACGTACTCAGGAGGATCTTTAGGAACAGAATTCACCGAACCAATCCCAAAAGCAAGTGTCTTAAACATAAAATACCTTTACTTATGTCATAATCTCAAGTAGCATTGTGAGGGTCACTGATCGAATTTGAAAGAACCATTTGACAAGGGTCAAGAAAGGCACTTACTTTGATATTTAAATTCTGGCTATATGCCGTTAAACGGGATAATTCAAGCTGAAATATATGCAATAAATGTTAGGACATGCAATGTAATATTAGTTAAGCAATTTGAACATATACAAGGAAAATTGTTTGGTACATCACAAACATACATTTGCCTTTTTATAATATCTTTTGCCTTTTTATAATATCTTTGCCCTTTTCAAAAAAAAAAAAATAAATAAAAAATAAATAAAAAAAATCACAAACATACATGAGAACACCAAAATATGCATATATACGTGAAATTAGTGACCGGATGGATGACATTAATTTCCCATTGTAGCTCCAGGTCTTTCTGAAATGCATTTCGTACACAGAGAAGAAACAAGTATAAGGCCAAACAATCAGTATGAATAGTTGTGTGATTCAGCTCAAAGCCTGATGCCATAAATAAGTAACCTACTTTGGGATATTAGTGATTAAAAATCACTTTTTGCGGTGGATGTTGTAATATTAGCGCATGTTTTATTCTCTACTTTGATGGGGCTCTATCAAAACTGGCTCATAGTTGTTTTAAGATCACTATTTCTAGTATTAATCTGTATGCTTAACGTATTATGAATATGAAATTACGACTGTACAGAAATTTCTTTGCATTTTTCCAAAATTGATCAGTGTCCCATTCAATTTCTGTCTTGCAACATAATTTCAACTATTGAATTACATGGTTTTAGACAAGAATCATTATTTTACAGAAATCTTTAAGAGTTCGGTGAAACTCTACAGTACGTCATGAAGCTTTTAGCAGGATTGTGAGCTTCACAAATTCATCTTCTTTGCACGAGATAGTTAAGCCTCCCATTGGATATTCAAATTCGTATTGCTCCTCGGAATGATGTAGCAAGACTTGAAACAACGGTTGGTATAAGTAAGATATTGGGATAACGAATCGCGTCTTCTGCATTTCACCAACATACACTGCAAGATGTCCTTTTGGGACATCCCTTTGATGATTTCTTTTAGATAGAGAGTCCAATTTTCTAAAACATTTCCTGTTAGAAATAAAGGAAGGCAATCTAATATTACCCATGTGTGTATATATATGTTCCTGAAAATATGTATTATAGGAAGTTTTCTTGAAATTGCATTTAGATGAAGAGTTGTGCATTCAAATGGGTGTGAGGCATGTATTTATAGTTCGCTTCACAACACCTAGAGCTGTGGAGCTTCACATGGCTTATTTCGTCAACTTATTTATCAGAATGTGCCATGTAATCCCCATCATATTTAAACAGAAATAAATTCCAGGAGATCTGTAAAACTTGGTTCACTACTAGGAATTAGTTGTACAATATTAATCAAGGTATCTTTACAGCTGCATCTTATATTGATCAATTTTTTTGAACGGCAATTTGAAGATACAACACTTTGTATCTTCTCGATATGGCGTGTTCTTCTCTTGCACTAGTAGAGGAATGTAGGTGATCACTTGAATAGATGATTGGATCACTCTTAAACAAAAATAAACTAACTACATGATCAAAGAAAGTGGATTGGATTGGGTGGATTTAATACAGCAATTTCTGTATTAAAAAGGATGCCTGAAATCTATAAAATGGTCCGCTATTTATAGAGGCTGAAAAACTAGCCGTTACAGACCCATGGTACCGTTAAAGTTCTTACAGTACCGTCCCAGAAAAAAAACACCCGCATTTTTGTTTTTAGTGGTGAAAGTTTATTTGGGGATGTTTAGAACTGTTTTGGGGAAAAAATAGCTGTTACAATTTTCAAACTTATTTTTTCAAATAAAACATTTCTTTTTAATTAAAAAATAATTTGTAAAATGTGTTTTTGAAAAATATTTTGTCACATTTATAAAAATGTAATGTTTAGAACAAAAAATTTATTTCTTTGATCATCTGTCATGTTTTAAATTTACTTGTTCATACCTTGAGTGATTTACGTCGGGATGAAAATCTACGACTCTGCTGAAGCATACTTGAGACGTAGAGAGATGTTGATATAAGTATGCATTGATGATTACTGTTTACGAGTAAATTGCGCATTTTACGTTATACATTATAAATTACATATTTGTCATTATTAAAACCGAAAAAATTGTTTAATTTAAATATCGTAATATTTGTACTAACAAAATCGTTATCGGGATAATTAAAGAAGAACACTTAGTTTTTAGGCACAACGAAACTAAGCAAAAAAAAATAGGAATTGTATGAATTTCCGTATGTTAAAGTGAGACCAATAAATCTGTTTATAAACAGATTATTTAGACTGTTAAGAAAACAGTTAAAGTTGGTTGGAAACCAACAGTCATAACTGTTTAGCCAACAGTCACAGTGGTTGAAAAAAAGGGGGAAAAACTGTTTGACCCCGCAAGAGTGAGAGACAAAAGAAATTATGTGGGATGATGAAAATAGGAATTTGGGTTGGGTTAAGTGGGATATCGTGTTAAATAAAAATAATTTGGGAGGGGGAGGGGAGGCGCTCTTGCGACGGTAGCAAGTGAGGTGATATTGTGAAAGTCGGTAGGGATACATGAAAGACAATTGTTATTTTTTGTTCTTCTTTTGAGAAAAATGTGGTAGATGGGAATGAGACTTCTTTTATGGTTAGTTATTTACGTAGGGAAAGAGTATTTCTTTTTGAAAATTCCTATACAATTATATTAGAATCTCAAAAAATTGCAAATGTGAGTAATATGAGGGTGTGGAGCGGCCGGAAATGATTTTGGAGTAGTAAGAGGTATGGGTAGGGATTTTATGGAACTGATATGAAATGGTGGGCCATTGCTTTCTATAATGTTCTCGGCTAGTGAAAGGATGGGAAAAAAAAATTCTGTGGTGGAAAATGAGAAGGTTTAATATCGGTCTGATAGAAGATATAGCTAGTCATAACTCATAAAGGCCATTTAATTTCAGCAAATAATAATTTGGAAAGCCGTGTATTGATCAATGTTATGTGTGGTTCGTGTTGGAGAATTCCTGTGTGAAGTCTGATTGTGGCTGAAAGCGTGGATCAGGTTTCAGAAATAGGAGTTGGAGTGCTAGTCCAACTCGTCCTAGTTTATCCTAATATGGAGTAGTCCTCATTGATTTAGGATAGGTTTTAATGTAATCCTAGTTATAGTCTAATGCGTATTGTTTGGTCTCTGATATTTTCAGTGTCCGTTGTTAATTAACGTCAACAAACTATACCATATGGAGGATGCGTATGGAAGTTCTTCTTGGAATTCATGGAGTATGGGATGTGGTAGATCCGGGCTCAGACGATGCCAAGAAAAACAATATAGCTAATGGCTTATTGTTTCAATCAATCCCAGAAGATTTGATTTTGAAAATCGGGAATTTGAAAACCGGGAAAGAGATGTGGGATGCAATAAAAACCCGTAACCTAGGGGCTGATCGTGTGAAGGAAGCAAGGCTTCAAACCCTAATTACGGAGTTCGAGAATCTGAAGATGTCAGATAACGGAACCATAGACGAATATGCTGCAAAGTTATCGGGTATTGCTTCTAAATCAGCTATGCTTGGAGAAGTCATGTCGGAACACAAGCTGGTAAAGAAGTTTCTCATAAGTCTTCCTAGACGGTTTGTCCATATCATGGCAGCCCTAGAACAAGTTTTAGACCTTAAAACAACGGGGTTTGAGGATGTGGTTGGACGATTGAAAGCGTATGAAGAAAGAGTCAAAGAAGAGGATAAAGCAAACGATGCTCAAGAGAATTTGCTTTATGCTAAGACTGAATATTCCAACGGGAATAATGACTCAAGCAGAGGAAGAGGGCGTGGTTCATACTCTCGAGGTCGTGGCCGTGGTCGTGGTCAAGGTAGCGGACGTGGCAACAATCAAAACCAAGGTCAACGTGACTCCTCTAAAAACCATGATGATAATGAACAAAAGGGTAAACAAAATGAGAAACATGATCTCTCACATATACAATGTTACCGTTGTGATGAGTATGGACACTTTGCTTCAAAATGCCCTGAACGAAACCGAAACCATGAAGTTAACCTTAATGAGACGCAAGAGAAAGATGTGTATCATGAGGAAGGTACGTTCTTTATGATGAACCATGTTCAAGAAACGATTTTCATGAATGAAGAAAAGTTTACTCCTCCAAAGATCGAGTCCAACACCGAGGAAGATGATGTATGGTACTTTGACAACGGAGCAAGTAATCACATGACAGGTAATTACTTTTACTTTTCTGAATTAAATGAAAATATTATTGGACGTGTTAGGTTCGGAGATGGTTCATGTGTGAGCATAAAGGGAAAAAACTCTATTTTGTTCCAAGGTAAAAACAGAGAACAAAAATTGTTGAAAGATGTCTACTATATTCCTGCTCTTCGAAATAATGTGATAAGTCTCGGACAAGCGACAATATCCGGTTATGATATTTGTATTCGAGGTGATTTCTTAACCATGCGAGATAGTTGTGGAAGTCTACTTATAAAGGTTCCGCGAAGTGTAAATCGTCTTTATAAGGCTCAGCTAAAAGTTGGTAAAGAAAATACATGCCAATCGGGAAAAGAACATGGTACGTTTAATGTGTTATGGGACGAAAGAACTAACGAGGATTCAGACATGGAAGCTGCTGGAAACGAACAACCCTTAACGGGTCACAATAGCAACCCACAAATGACTGTTCACAGCCGAGAAGCTACTGTTCACAACCTTGTTACTGTTCACGCTATAGTACCAGTTACTGTTCATGCTACAGTAAATGATGAACATGAATCAGTTCGTGATGAATGTGATGAAGTCTTCACGCCGGTAGCTCGACTCGAGACCATACGACTCTTGATTGCTCTTGCAGCCGAGAAAGGATGGAAGATTCATCACTTGGATATGAAAACGGCTCTTCTAAATGGTGATCGAAAGGCGCTCGATAGTACTTTAAAAGAGATGGGTTTTCTACAATGCATGCACGAAAATGCGATCTATAGAAGGATGCCTATTGGAGAATTTATCATTGTTGCGGTTAATGTGGATGATTTATTCGTGACTGGGACGAGCTTAGACCTTATAAACAAGTTCAAAAGGAGAATGGTGTCTCAATTTGAAATGTCAGATCTTGGCGAGTTAACTTATTACTTAGGTATCGAAGTCTCACAAGAAAAGGATTGCGTGGAGATCAAGCAAGAGAGGTATGCGATGAAGATTTTGAAAGAAGCTGGTATGCAAGATTGCAATGCAACTTTATGTCCTATGGAACCGGGACTCAAGTTGTCAAAAGCTAAAGATGAACCAGAAGTAGAAGCTACTCAATATCGAAAGGTAGTAGGTTGCTTACGCTATCTCTTGCACACTCGTCCAGATTTGACTTACTCGATTGGAGTGGTTAGTCAATATATGCAAAGTCCAAGAGAATCACATGCTCGTGCTATCAAGCAAATCCTACACTATCTTGAAGGTACAACTTCGTTTGGTATTAAATACAATCGTTGTAATGACATGAGACTGGTGGGATATAGCGGTCATAATGTTGATATTGATGATGGACGAAGCACTACTGGACATGTTTTCTACCTTGGTACATCACCCATTACATGGTGCTCACAAAAGCAAACTACCGTGGCATTATCTTCGTGTGAAGCTGAGTTCATGGCAGCCACTGCAGCTGCGTGTCAAGCAATTCGGCTTAGGGAGTTATTGGCGGAAGTGACTGGGAATGAACAAGTAATTGTTGAGCATGTATCCGGAGAGAACCAAAGAGCAGACCCGTTAACGAAGGCCTTGGCGCGTATAAGGTTCAAGGAGATGAGATCGTTACTTGGTGTGCAAGATTTACCCTCTTCGACTTAGAAATTCAGGGGGTGATTGTTGGAGAATTCCTGTGTGAAGTCTGATTGTGGCTGAAAGCGTGGATCAGGTTTCAGAAATAGGAGTTGGAGTGCTAGTCCAACTCGTCCTAGTTTATCCTAATATGGAGTAGTCCTCATTGATTTAGGATAGGTTTTAATGTAATCCTAGTTATAGTCTAATGCGTATTGTTTAGTCTATATATACCACGAGGGGTAGGGATTCACATTGTATCAAATTGGAGTTTTGAGTGAGTTTCTTCAATAAAACAAATCTGCGTGTTTAGGCAGTAACATACCTGTGTCGTGTTCTTGTTTACACATGTTGTGGTGCGATCTCTGATATCTTCAGTTCGAACTAAAAAGGTTTACGAAAATAAATTTTGCTTGACAAAAGTGGCAATATCTTCATGGTTGGTGTGGATTGAAGATCCGATCAAAGCCTCCAAATTTTAGTTTCCATGATTCAGTCGGCATTCTCTTCTAGTGACAAAAGAGCTTTGTCATTGTGGTCTATTTTGTAGCTTGAAGTCACGGTGGGGTCATGCTAAGTATTTTGGCAACCCTCTGATTTTTTACCACCATGATAGAGGTAGTTTGTATATTTTGGTCACAGTTTAATTTTAGCTTGGATTTGACATAGTTTTGTTAGATCGAAGTACCTTTTCTACGCTCTAATACTCTAATTTTATATATCTTGCAGATTGGGTGTTAGTTCATGTGCCACTTGCGTCTTAGTTCGGGTTGTTTATATGATTTGGCTCTTATGTACATTAATAGTTGGTTTCTACCTATATTTTAATTGTGTTGCCTTTCAATAAAAAGTTATCGTCCAAATTCATCATATATGTTTTTACTCCCTATCTAAAAACTTTGAATTTGAATCAACTAAAAATGCAATTTGGATAGTATAGCAACCTTAACTAAGAATGTAGTATAATGGCAACGTTGAACATTTGTAAAAAGTATACCCTAGCTGGAGATCACAAATGATAATATAACATTTCAATCTAGTTTAAAGTATATAAAAAAATTCCTATCAATAAACAATATATTCGTGTTGAAACAAAGTTAGTGGTAGCTATATATTCTGTAAGAGCACATAGTGTGGTGACGTTTTGATTCTCAGTCTAGAACGATGGTGTTATCACACTGGTACCAGCATCGTGTCTATTGTTATTGGTCGGCGTCGTCTCTCAATGTTGTGCTTGTGTTGGGTTTTTTAAATAAGTTTTGTGTATGTGTATGTTTGAATGAGTTGTGTTTTATAGTGTCAGTGTTATTGCTATTCCAATGTGTGACTACATATATTAACGATTTTGGTGTTACCACACCCAAATACCCAATAGCCTAAGGTTCCGCAAATGGAGACTTGGTTTGATACCTTATTCAAGTGGGACTACTTGATTATTAAGACAATTTAAAATGTTAATTATTGCACTTAATTATATTTTGAAGGATGAAATAAAATATTTAAAATGTAACTGAAATTATCTGGTGACTGGTTCCAGCAGTCGGGATTCAGAAGCTCACATGCAAGGATTAGCGTATCTTCATCCAAGATATACTGACAGGCACTATATTTTTGAGCATTCATTACGTAAAATTTTCAAATAATGACTTGACTTAACTGGTATGTATGAGGATCCAAGAAATTTGAACTGTTCTTTTACCATTAATGATTGGTATAAACTATATGGTTGAACAAGTCAAATCTGCAAATCCATTAAAATATCAAACATCAAAATAAAGTTATCAAAGAACGATAATTTTAGTATAAGTTAAATACTTTACTTAGATTGAAAGCAAATATTGATTTGAAAACTTTATCATGGTTGCATGTGATCAACATGCCTTGGCATTGAGGTATCAAAATTATCATCTTCTATGGTCATCCCTAGCATGTGAGTCTTTGCCATGTAAATTTCGATGTTCGCATTTGTATCACATAGATATACTAAAATAGTATTCAAATTAAATATGTAAGAGTCCAACATGATCAGGCAAATAGCTTAAGACCTACCCAGTTGTGTGATCAATATCTAATCTAAAGATAAAATCAGTGCAATTGGAATTCACATTGTTATTATGGTAAAGAGTCGGTTCCCTGTTAATTATATCGATAAAAAGTGAGTTACAAATTAAAATAACGATGAGACTCCAAGAAAAGGTAAATAAAATCTGGGTCATGGCTAAAGATCACAATCTCGAAACTAGAAAGCACCTTTGAATTAGGTACCTAAGATCATACTTTATTTGCATGTATACATAACTTCATGAAATAACGTATTCAATAGTGCATGCATGACTTAATAAAATTATAAGATACAAGACGCAATACCAAATGGCGTGTTTGTGTCAATGTTTTTTGAAGTTCTCATAAAATATTGCAACAAAAATTTAGTGTTGCTAAGTAGTTCATGTATTGACATACAAGTAATACAACCTTCACAAAAGGTGTCCACGTGTTTTACAGTTTTACCTACACATAAAAAAGAGTCGGTAAAAAAGTTATCAAAGTTTATATTCACTGGCATTACGTCTAGAAAAAGGTTTAGATAATAACCTATACCGACTCTTACAATGTTTGCGGGTAAAAACCTAAAAAACACCGTTCTCAAAAAATTGTGTCCGTAAGTATCATGCATGTATTGACACTTTTCCGTGAGTCACTCAAAAGCGTGCGACAAAAAGACGTTTCAGTTGTCAACTTGAGTGATGATATGTATTTGCGTATAACACAGTGCCTTATTTTTCTACGCTTTTTAACGGCATTTGAATTTGCATCTTAGCAATAATCTAAGAGCGAAAAAAAAAAAAAAAAAACAATTAGAATGTTGAAGTAAAAGCATTACACGAGTTATTTATTTTTCTACATACTTTTAATACTTCATTATAACTTAGAGATACGATTGAAATGTCTAAAATTTTCCCTAGTTTTATAAATTAAAACTTATATGGCAGAATTTTGTTAGTTTCATCAAAATAATCGCTTCTTTTGCTAACCAATAAACCTTAGAGCAAGCGGTGCAAGCAAATAATAGTCAAGTTATGTACCTATTAATAAACAAAAGATATCTTTTAGAATCTTCTCATAGTTGCTGTAAATGAACAACTTTATCAATTAGTGGTAAGATAGAATGTCGCATTGTGACAACACATATATTATTTATATATGGCTTACGCTGCATGAACACTATGTATAATATTGTAAGTAACATATCAGAAAAGTGCATTGGACACAAGAATTCCAACTATATTCTTTCTACAATTTATAATATGATAACTGCATACATGATTCTTCCAAATGGCAACGCCCCTTATGAAAAAAAAAAAAGTTTGCAGGGGATCTTATCATGGTATTGAAGCTATTTCTGTCTAAGATGGTGTAAAATACTTCCATCAATTTACTCAAAACTTTTTCAACCTATGACAATTGCATCATGAAACAGACAATCTAGAGATGAGAGCATTGAACACATCTTCTTGGCAACGAATTGTTAGACCTCCCATAGGATGCTCAAACCCAAACTCTTCTTCGGACTGACGAAGCAAATCTTGAAATAAAGGATGTTCGAGAAAAGATAATGGTACCACAAATCGAGTCTTTTGAATTTCTCCAACGTAGACAGCTAAATAACCTTTTGGTACATCTAACTTGTTACGGTTGCATAGTTTGCTGAAATTTTTAGTTTTCGCACCCAAAGAAGGAAACCGAATGATGCCCATTTGTTGTGAGGAAATTATAATAAGAAGGATATAATAATCAAAGGCTTAAAACAAGATGGAAATAGTATGATGGCTTTTTTTGTTATTCCAAACAGTGAGTTTAGAAGTTGCATTCTAATTTCTAAAGATATGATGTATTTATATATAGTGTCTTGGCATTGGATGCCGAATTATAGCTGGAAATAAATAAACTAATTGGTTTGAGTATGTTGTGGGCCTTCATGTGAAAACCTAACATGGCTACGATATGATAAAATTTTAAAAATATGCCTATTGTCATGTTGATGTACGGTGCACGTCGTCAAAAGTTTTGAGTATTTTGACTTGATTATTATATACAGCAATATTATTAATTTCTTTTAATGAATTTGTTACTTTGAATACACTATAGGCCACAATAGATGTGAAATGGTCAACTCAAAATGATATATTTCATCTATCGTGTTAAACCATATGAAGTTTACGAATGTCAATTTTTAGGGTTTTAAAATCCAAGAAATATATAAGGTTGCTAATGTGAAGAATGGAATCACATGATTTATTGGTGGAACTATATATATAAATGATAATCAGTAAATGCAGATGGAATTTGTAAGCATCCCACGCCAGTACAACATGGAACTAGCAAGCCCCATATAGGAGCTTTGGACACCCATTCGTACGCCTCCCCTGTCTATTGAGAACCTGCCTAAGAGCACACGGTATGATTACTTGGGAAGTGAGTGAAAGCTTAATGCAGGGTGCGTTAAGCGTTCGTTACCATACCGAGCTTCCAAGTTAAGGCCTTGCGTTAAGTTACACGTTAAGCTGCTAACGCAGCGTGAAGCCAAGTATTTATTTATTTATTTTTTTTACCAACGTCTATATGACCGTTGGATTTAAAAAAAAAATTACAACTTGGATCCCCAATGTTTATAAACGGCTAGATTGCATAAAAAAAAATTCAAAACCTTTTTTACACCATTACAAATAACCAATTAACACACAACTTTTTTTCACACTTCCACAACTCAAACTGAAATTTATATACTTCCTCTCTAACAAAAAAAACTTGGTCATTCACAATGTATCCGAATCAAAGTTACGAAGAACCTAAACACTGGTCGGATGTAGATGACGAAACTGACTTAGAGTTTATGATAGCCGCGTACGAATATCATCAACAGTTGTAACAAGCAGCAGCTCAACCTCGCTTGTCCCGTAACCTGATCTATCGTGAACGTGAGATTGCCGAAGAACTGTTAGCCTTAAAGTTTGTCATATTTGGGAATTGCACTTCATTCTTTATACAAGGACTAGTTTAGACATTTAGGCTAAGTTAGTCATTGTATTCTTTGTATAAATACCCTCCTATGTCAATACTAGGAGGGTTGAGGATTCATTTGTATCAAAGGGGTGTGTGTGTTTTCTCTAGCTTCTCTCTAGAAAAACATACACACCCCGCCAGTCAATAAACCGAAAATTCAAAGTTTAATCTTATGTTCGTGTTTATCATGTTTCCTCCACCTCCAAACGTGGATCTTGGTCTCTACAAGAACGCTTGCTAAATGACTATTTCAATCCCGGTTGTAAGTATCCGCACCGGAATTTTCAAAGAAGATTTCGTATGAGCCGGAGACTATTTTGTTAATACAAATAAACCTTCAAAATGTTTATTTATATTTTACGATCTTTCAATGTTTTGTCGATAACAAACGTAAAATCATTTTAACGAGATAAATAAATTACGTAATGCTTTGAGCCAATAGTTTACTAACTCATTTCATTAAACAAGTAAACCTTAAACATATCTAGTTAATAAGTTTACATGAAACCAAAAATATTTTATAAAAACACTTAAGTAACATTTGTTACTTACATTATATAAAATACATGTTAAGAAAAAGCTAGTAAACACTTGGACTATCCATGGCGCAAAACCAAGTCTATAAACCATAAACCACTGAGCTTGACCCATAACCCATAACCCATTGCATGACATCATGCATGACATCCATAATGGGTAAAACCCATGACCCATGACCCAAAGTCCATAACCTATAACCCAAAGTCTATGACCCATGACCCGAGATGTCTTTGACATCAGGCATGACATCATCTATCCATGGATCATAACCCATAACCCATAACGCGGTTTGTAACCGAAAATCCGGACTGGTTTACCCAGTTACCCGTATCCCATAGTTTATACTAGCCGAATCTTTCTGGGAAAGGATCCGGTGGAACCGAGTGAACAATAGGCAGTTTGCCTATAAATACTGTGTCATTTTTCTCTTATCTCTCACCCCTTTTAGAGTTTACTTCTCTCTATACTCTAAACTCTCTAACCTCAGATCCAAGGATCTTTTTATATAGTTTCTCTTTGTGATTCTCTAGGTTCCTTCCATAAGGCGAGATCACAACCTTTCGAAGACGTGCAAGCTCGTGATATGGGTTACTTTGATTCTTCTCTTCCAAGATTACAGAAGTGATTCTTGTTCTTTCTTTCTTCTCAAAGGGTGTTGTAAATGTGTTGAGTCGATAGGTGTAAAAGGATGTTGGATCCTTTAGTCGAGTTGTATTGGGTGTGTTGGTTTGGTCCGCCGTGCTAAGGACCCGGTATCTAGCCTTGTACTGGATAAAGTGTTGGCGACAAAGGTTTGGTCTACCTTGTGTGAAAGACCCGGTATCTAGCTTTGTGCCAGATAAAGTGTAAGTGACGTTGTGAAGGCTTCTCCGCCATGTGAAAGGAGTTTGTGTTGTGAAGTGATAACGAACTCTCGAGTAGGTGACTCGGGGAGTGGAGTAGGGCAAGGAAGGTGTCCTTGTAGCCGAACCACTATAAATACTTGTGTTGTGGTTGTGTCTCTCTAACTCTATCTCCTAGTTTAGTTTATATGCTTTTATTTCTATCAATATCCAACACGTCAAAACACTTTAAGTTTTAATAAGTGATTTTAATCAGTAAAACTATTCAATCCTCCCCCCTTTCTAGTTTCTACAATTGGCATCAGATCTTCTTTACCAAGTTTCTTAGAGTATAATGTACTTTAAAAACTTGATACGATCCGTGTATGTTTTGAAAACTACAACGAAGGAAAAACCTTTTATAAAAGTTGACATCTAACTCATTTTTACAAAAATAATAACACTATCTATATTTGGATATTGATAAAATTGTTATAACATTTAAGTGTTTCTAACATACCTCCTTGTAGAAATCTTCATGTTGGAAAGCTCTTTTATAACTCATGAAGTATTGCTTATCTAGGAGTATTCTCACCGTTGAGAATAATATGGCAAAGGTATTTTTTTTTTCTTTTTAAGTGATTATTTGTTTGTGATTAAAAGTGTTGATCTATCTGGTACACAATTACTTGATATTCTTGTGCTTACTTGTTTTGTTCTTCAAAATTATCTTGAACATTGTTGTTAAAATAGTCATATCAACAAAAAACTTTTAATCTAAATTACAACATTTAAAAAGTCTCTCTTCACTAATCTTTCAAACTATAAGGAATTGTATTCCATCATTCCTTGGTCATGTCGACACAAGAAAAAGTTTTTCAAGTCTTGATCATCATCTCAAACTCATAAACATTCTTTCTCGTCTTAAAATAAGTATTTCACTCTTAAAAAATTCCTCACTCTTGCGACAAACTTTCTTACTCTCTAACAACCACCTCATTAAAAGAAGAAATGAAGACAACACAACTACGGTATATCGTACGTTTCCACTCTCATCTCAAAACTACCCAAACTCTCACTTCTGAAACTTATTTCTCGTTGCAATCTATATTCTAATATGCCGCATCCAAACTTCGTCTAAATCCTTCAAATTAATTCTCTAATCTTCTGATTCTTGCATAGGAAAATTAGTTATAATCAAACGCTAAAACAAACTGATTAAAAGGACTAATACACCAAATACCATCCTTGTTTTTTCAACTGTCTTCCCGGATCCTTCTATTATAACCTACCGGATCCCTTTTTCAAAGGATCCGGTAGAACCGGTACATCAGATAGCAGATACGTATTTCAAACATAAACAAACAATAATTTTTCCCTCTCACTACACCAAAAACGATCAAAAGCAAAACCCTCTCATCTTAGGGTTCCATCCTCTTCAAACTCAATCTTCTAATCATCTTTTGTAAGTAACTACATCATCCTCTTTAGTTTTTATTTCTAATTTAAATTTCTAGGGCTTTGTTTATCAAAAACTAATTCAAATGGGTATAATTGAATCATTCAAATATTTTCTAATTAAAAGAGTTTATAAAATTATTCTGAACTAATATTGTTCTTGGCATTGTTAATAAAAATGAAACTTTCATCTTAAAACCCATTTGAGTAAGTGTGGATAACATAGTTAACCAAATTCTCACTTTATATATATATATAATATATATATATATATATATATATATATATATATATATAATATATATATATATATATATATATATATAATATATATATATATATATATATATATATATATTAGGATCAAAATGCCTAAACCTACTCAACAAGACCATCATGATACTGCCTACTATATTCCTAAATATTATCGCAAAGACGGTCTTTCATCCGATGACCGTAAAATTTTCAAAAAGCTCTATAAACTTCTTATCCATGAAGGACATGTCGTTGAGGAATCTTTTCTTAATGATACAAATATCCCTCAAATCTTTTCGACAATCAAATTTGATTTTCTTCTTCACATCAATGAACAAGTTTTCCCTGTATTCATCTTCGAGTTCTACAAAAGTGTTCGGATCATTCGAAACAATGATGAAACTATTTCTCTCTCCTTCATCATAAACAACCAAACCTTCATTCTACCTCTTACCGTGTTTGCCGAAGTCCTACGCATCCCTAGCGAAGGAATTTCTATGTACTCCAAGATTGGTCCATCGCCAACCAACACCTCGCCTTAGATCCTAGTCCTTTTTACCACACACCTCTTGATGACCCTATCTTAGTTCGAGACACCATCTTCACAAAAAGAACCGATCAATCTCGCTCAACTCAAAACAAGAGAGTCATTCACCGACCCCTTTCAAATGGAACTCTTTGAAATACTTCCAACTTACAAAAAGTGGGAAGAAATTCTTAGGAAGAACGTCATTTTTTTGGCTGGTAACAAAGACCATCCAAATGCTTGTCTTGTCCAAATGATCTATTGCCTCATTCATGAAAAACCTTTTAACCTTGAATACTATATTGCCAAAAGAATGGTTGGTGTCTACAAGACCAACAAAATGGTTCTTCCATATGGTATGCTCCTCACTCGTCTTTTTAAGTACATTTGTGCAATCCAACCTTCACCAATTACCAACGATCATACTCTCGCAAACCATGTCATGGTACCCCTCGCTCAAGGTCCTGTCAAAAGATTTACGATCAAAGGCAAAAGACCTTGCCCTCTTTCAGACTCCTCAGATGAAGATGAAGCCGCTGAAGACAATCCCATTTCAAATTTCCGCCTTGATCCTATCCCATACATCGAACAACTTCCCAAGGAAACTGAAGAATTCAAGCAAACAAAAGGAATGATCAAGTGTCTTGCTCACTTCATCACAAACATGGGGAAAAAGAAAAAGTGAAAAGATTGAAAGTTGTGGTTTAATTATCTTTTGAATATCTCTAAAATATTTTGTAGTCATTCATCTCTTTTGAACTATGTGTCTAATTTGATCTACTCTGGATATTTGTTTTTGGTCATACTCATGTATGTTTGATATAGTTAACCATTTGAATAATACTGTGTGCTTCTTACATGCTCTACTTGTTATATCATACTTGCATCTATGTGTAAGTATTGCCTGAAGTATTAGTATTTCTATTTTAACATGTTTTGCATGCTTACTGTGAACTAATTAGTCACAGCAGCCGGATCCATCAGTTTTAACTGACCGGATCCCTCCTAAAAAGGAACCGGAAGATCCGGGTACACAGAAGAAGAATTATACAACCTTTATTTGCACTTAGCCATTCTAACCTTAGTACACTTGTTAGTCATCTCCTATTAGTCGTATTTGAGCTGACTTTGAGGTTTGTAGTCTTGTTGAACTTTTAAGAAAGACTTAAGTATCATCCAAGATATTTTTTATTTATCATTTCCAAAATAAACACTAGTTCTTAGTACCACTTCTTGCATCACCTCTCTCTGATCATTTTACACTTACCTATAATTTAGATAAATTTTTAACAAATTTATTTCCACCATCTCTACCTCAAAATACTCTAAAACCAATCTTTTAATTCTTATGATTTTTAAAGAATTTTTAAATTTTTCATACCACCTTTTCCTGAAACCTAAAAACATTTAACACTTAGTGATATGATTATCTTAATCCATATTCACTTAATGGCCTACTTAGACCTCTTTCTCACCTCTAAGGATCATTTATGACAACCCCTCATCATTAGTCTTATAACACTTAGAGTTGCCTTCACTAAAACAGAATCTTACACTCATTACATCAGGAAATATAGGACTGTAATAGCTAGATAACCATCATTTCTCACCTTTATCTGATCTGTTAGCTGGTTCCCTCAGCTAAAGCTAGCCGGATCCCTTTTGGGAAGGATCCGCTGGAACCGGGCAAACATAAACAAATTTTATCACCTATAGCCTTCCAAAACTCAACTTTATCGACTCAAACACTCCACATTGCCTTTAATATATCTCCTAGAAGAATGTATCACTGTAATTGACCTTGGTGCATGCATATTATTGCAACTCAAAGGATTTTAGTGGTTTAGGCTTTAATTCACTTGCTTGATCCTTCACTATTTAAGCCACTTGTGTTTGTGCTTCCAAACCACACCAAAACAATCCATCTTCTACTGCAAACTCACACTCTAAACCTACCCAAAAACATGACTAAGGCACAAAGTGCAAGATCATCCACTAGGGGCCCTCCAAGAAAAACCGCACGAATAGTGTATGAAATATCCTCAACCGAAACCTCACCCATCAAAGCACGCTCTACTAGAACACCTCTCCCAAACTACATCAAACTCCTCCATCTAATGAACCAACTCCTACACAACTAGCTTCCAACAAACCAACCTCACCACAACTTCCATCTCTTAAACCATCATCACCACAACTTGCTTCCACCAAAACAACATCACCACAATCAACTCCTCTTGAACCTACACCTACTAGTGAACCTACATTACCAAACACTCCTATATCCACTCAACCAACAAAACCTTCTCCTCTTGAACCAAGACTTCTTTCTTTCACCACACCTCATTCATCACCTCACCTGTACTTCAACTCATTAGAGGACTTACCTCTTAGACCTTCTAATCCACCACCATTACCAACATTCTCATCCATTGAGAGAATTTTAACACAACCACCATCTCATCACCTAGATGTTGACATCAACATACCACCACCCATAGCATACTTACCTTCCTCTCCACCACCCTCAAATGCCCCATTTTGGGTAATGAGAATATGTCAACCATCACAAACACCTCAATCACCTCAACTAAACAATGACACACTTCCACCGATATATTTTTTTTACCAACACCCGTGGTACATCCACAACGTCTAAACTTAGGTGCTTCCACCTCAAACATACCTCAACTACCTTCTATCTTAACCTCACAACAAACAAACCACAATGATACTTGTGATCATTGTCAACATGTCCAAACCTTAGTTCATGAACTACGTGATGAAGTAAGTTTCATGTTCTATGTTGGGATTCTTGATTTGATAAGACAAAATAAATAAAAGAATGAAACAAAAGGACTTAAATGCAAAGCTGGAATTGTTCAAAAAGATGGACGATTTTGAAGATTCTAGAAGATCTCCTTATAAAAATAAAAGATTTAGAGGAAAAATATTAGGAAGATTGTAGTTTCCTAATTGTATTATGATTCCTTTGTAAACCCTAATCCTCTAGTATGTAAAGAGGACATGGGGCGTCTAGTTTAGTGTACACAAATGTGTAGTCGATTAAATTGAGTTGTGTGTCATCTAGGCGTCAAGTCTATAATGGACGCCTAGGGTTAGTGTTGTTTGTCGTCTCAAAGATCTTAGTATCCCTGTTAGATTGTAACCGTTCTAGAGTTGATAATTTAGAATTGAGATGAGTATGTGAATCATTATGAATGAAAAACCTTGTTCATAACATTGATGTTCTTATTTATTATTCCGCTGCATATTCAATGTTATTATATCCTAGGTATAAGATCTAATCAATCTTGAGCTAAAATGGTCCTAAGAGCTTATTGAAGGCATGAATAAGTTCTATCATTCTACCGCCTTCTTGAACGTCTTGATGACGTCAACAAACCAAACCTTCCCTAAAAACCTTATATTACAAGCACAAGTGGTCTCACTATTCTAGCTTTAGGCCTAACTTTAGTCGAATAGGAATTTTTCATGCTATGATCATTTTCTTAGTTTTAGAAATTTGATCAATGTGTGTATCATTTCTCTTGTTTTATTAAATGAATCTACATGATTATGTGCTTCTTGTCTATATGAACATGATTTGTGTGATTATTACTTGTCTTCATACCTTTTCTATTATGTAGTGTTGCTAATAAGTTGCAGGTAAGCCGGATCCTTCACTTTGTACTAACCGGATCCCTTTTTCAAGGGAACCGATGGATCCGGGCAAACAGAATACTAACCAAAATTTTATGCAGCTCCATTTTTAGCAAAAGGAAACAATATACTTGTTTTCTAACCTTTTTTTTGTAGATTTTCAAAAATACACATGGAGTACTTAATGCCCTCATTAAGGGGGAGCTCTCGTCCAAGCAAAACCATTGCAAAAACTTGCAATGATCACGTCTTAGTCTCCCTAATTACTTGACACCCTTAACAAGGGGGAGCAATTGTCGAGGGGGAGCAACTAAGAACTTCTTACTCTCCTTATTTCTTTTTACATATTTTCTTCACTTACTTTTCTTAAAACTTGCACTCGGGTTAGTTTCCTTTTGACGCTATTTCTGATTCAACAAAAAGGGGGAGAAAGAGTAAAAACTACAATTCAAAACTTTACGAATTATATTTTTTACTTAAAATAATTTTATGTTTTGTCATCAACAAAAAGGGGGAGATTGTTAATACAAATAAACCTTCAAAACATTTATTTATATTTAACGATCTTTCAATGTTTTGTTGATAACAAACGTAAAATCATTTTAACGAAATAAATAAATTACGTAATGCTTTGAGCCAATAGTTTACTAACTCATTTCATTAAACAAGTAAACCTTAAACATATCTAGTTAACAAGTTTACATGAAACCAAAACTATTTTATAAAAACACTTAAGTAACATATGTTACTTACATTTTATAAAATGCATGTTAAGAAAAAGCTAGTAAACACTTGGACTATCCATGGCCCAAAACCAAGTCCATAATCTATAAGCCATGAAGCTTGACCCATAACCCATGACCCATTGCACGACATCATGCGTGACATCCATAATGGGTTAAACCCATGACCCATGACCCAAAGTCCATAACCCATAACCCAAAGTCCATGACCCATGACCTAAGATGTCTTTGACATTAGGCATGACATCATCTATCCATGGATCATAACCCATAACCCGGTTTGTAACCCAAAATCTGGACTGGTTTACCCAGTTATCCGGATCCCTCAGTTTACACTAGCTGGATCCCTCTGGGAAGGGATCCGGTGGAACCGGGTGAACAGTAGGCAGTTTTGCCTATAAATAGTGAACTATTTATCTCTTATCTCTCACCCCTTTTAGAGTTTATTTCTCTCTATACTCTAAACGCTTTAACCTCAGATCTAATGATATTTCTATGTAGTTTCTCTTTTTGATTCTCTAGGTTCCTTCCATAAGGCGAGATCACAACCTTTCGAAGACGTGCAAGCTCCTGATATGGGTTACTTTGATTCTTCTCTTCCAAGATCACAGAAGTGATTCTTGTTCTTTCTTTCTTCTCAAAGGGTGTTGTAGATGTGTTGAGTCGATAGGTGTAAAAGAACGTTGGATCCTTTAGTCGAGTTGTATTGGGTGTGTTGGTTTGGTCCGCTGTGCTAAGGACCCGGTATCTAGCCTTGTACCGGATAAAGTGTAGGCGACGAAGGTTTGTTCTTCCTTGTGTGAAAGACCCGGTATCTAGCTTTGTACCGGATAAAGTGTAAGCGATGTTGTGAAGGATTCTTCGCCATGTGAAAGGGGTTTGTGTTGTGAAGTGATAAAGAACTCTCGAGTAGGTGACTCGGGGAGTGGAGTAGGGAAAGGAAGGTGTCCTTGTAGCTGAACCACTATAAATACTTGTGTTGTGGTTGTGTCTCTCTAACTCTATCCTAGTTTAGTTTCTATGCTTTTATTTCTATCAATATCCAACACGTCAAAACTAGATTGACATAAGTCGATCTATAAGTTTTAATAAGGGATTTTAATCGGTAAAACTATTCAACCCCCCCCCCCCAATTCTAGTTTTCTACATATTTCTTGAAATAGTCAAATGTATTGAATCTTATACCTTCGATCCTCTTCCACGTCATTTTTCATTCTTTGATCAAGTACCCGATTGTACAGGTCGAATGAGTATAAGTGTTCTTATAAAGTGTACATCTGCCATACGCCACCGCACCCGATGCGTTTGATGAATATTTGCTAATGGGTGAGCATACTTCACGTGATTGTCTTGATAATTTTAACAAGTGCGTTATTGATTTGTTTATGTCGGAGTATTTAAGAAAACCAACATGGGCCGACATTCAAAGTATTTATGAAAGACATGAGGGGTGGCATGGTTTTCCGGAAATGCTTGGTTGCATTGATTGCATGCATTGGGAGTGGAAAAATTGTCCGGTGGGTTGGCAAGGGCAATATGGTAGAAGTAATAAAAAATACCCAACAATAATGCTTGAAGTTGTTGCTTCGCAAGATTTATGGATTTGGCATGCATTTTTCGGGGTGGTAGAGGCGAATAATGATATTAATATTTTAGATAACTCTCCGTTATTCGACGACATTCTTAATGATGTCGCCCCTATAGCACCATATATGGTAAATGGAACCATGTATGAAAAGGGATAGTACCTAGCTGGCGGAATTTACCCACAGTAGGCAACTTTCGTCAAATCATTCTCGGCAACAACTGACGATAAACATGGTTATTTTAAAAGGAACCAAGAAAGTGCACGAAAGGATGTCGAACGTGCTTTTGGTGTGCTTCAAGGACGTTGGGGTATAATACAACAACCGGCACGTCAAATGGAAGTTACCAAGATACGTAGAATCATGTATACTTGCATTATTTTGCATAACATGATTTTAAAAGATCAAAAATTTGCACTACGTGAGTATGGTGAAATGTGGGTGGATCCGTCATCACGTATGAGGCAAGAAAGGTAGGTCGAAAGATGTGATGTCCAACGTCGAAAGGCAAAAGAAATACGCGACAGAGAAACGCATACTCGACTCCTACTAGACCTTATAGAGCATATTTGGTAGAAACATCTCCAACGACAACGACAACAACAACAACAACAACCAGAAGAAGAAGATTCCAAAGATGATGAATAAGTATTTGTAATTCGTATGTTTTTAAATTTCGTATGCTCGCTCTTATTTATTTATTTTTTATTTATTTATTTATTTTTTTTAACATTCGTATTGTAATTTTTAAGATTTAATGTTATGTGGTTTATTAAATGGAGTATTAGTTTTAGTTTAGGGGTTGAATTTGAAAATAGTTGAGTTAAGGCTGAGTTAAGGTTGAGTTATGATAAGGGTTGTTTTTTTTGAGTTAATGTTAAAAAGTTAAAGCTGATATGGCGCTGACGTGACACTGAGTGAAACTTTAACTCTGAGTGATTACATCTTGTGCTCTAAAGTACTCGTCAATCGTCATCAACGTGAAAGATGGTAACGCAGGGATCACTTTCTAAATTTTGCATGATTATGTTGTTAGGTTATGGACTGTATATACTACAAGAAAAACCATCTTTAGTGACCCGAATTCATTGACCACCCAAAATTTTGTATGATACAGATTCTGGATTCCGAGATTATATTTTGTGTGTAATATTTCTTTATCTAAACTTTTACTCCGTATCATACACTGTATCATACTTCCTTTATGTGTTGTAATAATTAAACTTATTTTTTTTGTTAAAGGTTTCGGGTTTCAGTTTCGATTGTCATCTTCATGATTCATCAAGTTCTCATCATGAGACTTTGGTCTGTTTATATCAAGTATGATTTTTTTTAATAATTTTTTAGTCCATCAGGTCACATTTTGTCAATTTGTATAGATTCTCAGTCTAATAAAACTTTGATGTAGTAAATACATAATTGTTTTAACTTTATGATTTGTAAATACCGAATTAATGAAATCAAATACTAAGAGTATCTTAAAAAGTACATATATTCCAAACTCACCCACCCTCTCCCTGGCGAATTTGGCGACCACCTACTATCCCTAAATCGTTTTTAATTTTCTGCCGAGCCTCAATCTTCTCCTTTAACATTCCTGTTATAGATCATTGATTATTCTCTGTGTTTAATCCTGATCTTGTATAAGTTTGTTCTTAGTTTATATTGAGTCGATTGATCATTTTTTCTTAGGGTTTCTTGCGATCGCTGGTTTAGGGTTTATAACAAACCTTAATTGGAATTTTGTATTCATTACGCAATCATCAAACAACCTTGGTCCGATTAAGATACTATGGGTTGAATTACGCTTCAATGTCTATAAACCCTAATTTTTAACTAGGGTTTTACTCGGTCTGGATTTGAAGAGTGGACGTTATCTTCTTCTAGTTTTTACTTGTGTGTTAGTTGTCGCTTTTTAGGATTTTTTGATGTCGAATTTGGGATAGAAGCCTGCTGAGACTCTACGTCCAGGGGTCAAGGATTCTGTGGTTAACTTTGATCTAGGTGAGCTGAACGCAGTATGTATGCATAATGATGTGGCTACTACTCCAAGCGTTACTGCTTCTACTACACATGTGGCTGTTTCTCAGCCTCAAGTTAATGCTAGTAAACCTAATGAACTCGTACAACCTAATGCTAGTCAACCTAATGGGATTGATCAGGTGGTTTTGGATGCATGTAAAGATTTTGAAGTAGCAATGCAAAATATTCAACTTAAGAATGCGGAGAACGTGGCTGCTTCTAATTCATCACCTCAGCCTAATGTGGCTACTAGTGTTTCTAATGTGAAGCCGGTTTCATATGCGGGTGCTACGTCTAATGAGCCCAAGAAACACAAGTCTAACTTTCGTAGGCTGGAGTGTAGCAATAAAATAAATGAAGTGGATCTTTCCGTTCCTATGAAAGTAATTGAAGAGGTAAACTCCAGATTTGCGAATACTCTATATGGTTATTTTCTTGGTAAACGTATTGCTTTTCCGGTTGTTGATTATTATGTGTGTTGGGATTCTTGATTTGATGGGACAAAATAAATAAAAGAATGCAACAAAAGGACTTAAACGCAAAGCTAGAATTGTTAAAAAAGATGGAAGATTTTGAAGATTCTAGAAGATCTCCTTATAAAGATAAAAGATTTAGAGACTAAATATTAGGAAGATTGTAGTTTCCTAATTGTATTATGATTCCTTTGTAAACCCTAATCCTCTAGTATATAAAGAGGACATGGGGCTTTTAATTTAGTGTGTGTCAAGATGTAACACCAGGAAAAAGTGTGTGTGTGAACCTAGGCGTAGGTCTTGTGTTTAGACGCCTAGGGTCTATAGGGTTAGAGTTGTTTTCACTTCAAGGATCTTTGATCCCTGTTATTGTTGAGTAACCGTTCTAGAGTTGACCATCTATAATTGTGGTGAATATGTGAATCTTAATGAATGAAAAACCCTGTTCATAACATTGATGTTCTTATTTATTATTCCACTACATATTCAATGTTACTGTTCCTAGATAATATGAGGTCTAATCAACCTCGAGCTTAAATGGTCCTAAGAGCTTATAAATGGCGTGCATAAGTTCTATCAGGTGGTATTAGAGATTGGAGCTCGTGATATCTAGGATTCTACGAGGTTTTACTCTCGAAGAGAAGCTGTTTTAAAAGAAGGTACGAAGGGTTTTTCAAGTAAATCAATTTTTAGGGTTTCTGAAGTACACGGTTGATATTAGGATTTTCAGCTGCATGTTTGAGTCTTGTTCTGCTGGTATTAATTCGATCTGAAAGAGGTGCATGCTGCTGTGTTTGTTTTTATATTGGAAAAGAAGAAAACCCTAAGTATTATTCATTGGTAACAAAAATTCTAAGTTTACGACATAAATCGTTTTCATTCAGTGTTTATTCCTATCTGATTGGTTGCATGGTAGGTTCAATTATCACCTATAACTTGATTGGTCTATTCAATTCTAAATACTATTTGATTCATGATCATGGGTTGGTGGTAATTTTATTTTGATCAATTCAGTGTTATTCTATAATATGTCTGCTGATCACATCCTATATTTTTAAGTCGGTTCTCACAATCTTTGGGATTTGATCAATTGATTTATTACATTGCTGGTTTGATCAATATGGAAGTTGGTTAGATTTTGGATTTGCATGTGTATAAAACCCTAACGTCTAAAGTTAAGGTTTATTGTTTCTATTGTACGATGGTTTGAAAAAGGTCGACATGGATGTTTTAAGTAAGTAAAGCTACGTTTTATGATGTAAGGGTAATGGTGAACAAGTAAGGTTATGTAGAGACCATGATTCACGTATGGAGGTGGAGGAAACACGATAAACACGATCTAAAGATTAAACATTTCATAATCGGTTTATTGATTGTCGAGGTGTGTATGTTTTCTAGAGAGAGAGTCTAGAAAACACACACACCTCAAGTGTTACAATGAATCCCCCAACCCTCCTAGTGTTGACATAGGAGGGTATTTATTACAAGAATACAAAGTCTAACTTAGCATAATGCCTAAACTAGTCCTTGTACAAAGAAAGAAGTGCAATTCCCACATATGACAAAACTTTAAAGCTAACAATCTCTCCCCAAAGTGAAGTCATATGGGAATTGCTTACAATGTTCCCTACAAGTAAAATTCAATACAAAAACATGAGAAAGATCTTCAAACTTCATTACTTCGTTCAGCTTGCAGAATCTTCTCAGCCGCCATTTCTTTACTTGCAGACGAACTAAGTGAGCAAATCTAATTAGGGTTTAAATCAGAGTGCCCTGAGTGCTCTCCCCTAATTAGTGCTCTCCCCCAAACTGACAACCTCATATTTTGAATGCCCTGAGTGCCCTGCAGTTCGGGGGAATATGGTATCAACATCTTTATCTCACCAAATGCATCCCAGTTATTTTTCCCATGAGAGATCAGCCCGTACATTTCTCTCCCCTGCTGGTTACGATTCATCGGAATTAGCATACTGATGTGTACGTGAAATACAAACTGGAAGCCCTATATCAGGAATCATATCAGCCCGTGAGAAGATGTCGATATACCCAATCTAACCTCCTGTATTAAAAACAACGGCTTCATGTAGTGACTACTGATGGAGAAAACCCACTATAACGAACTTGAGACTGAAGTAGAATAACCCAAATTTGTAACTTAAACTTGCACTGTTGTATGACTAAGTACCTATACTGAGCACTACAACGTAACTCCTTAAAGCATAGGTCGTTTCATATACCCATCCAACCTTCCTTAATAGTATATGAACATCTCTTGAATTATCCACATCTTTGTGTGACACTGAGTACTACAACGTATCTCCTTTAAGTGATAGTTAACTAGGTCTTCGTCCGTCCACCCCTTGACCTATGAAAACTAGATAAATCAAGAATTAATCATCGAATGCTCTGTGAGCCGTTTAAGATTGAGCAAGGGTCTCGAAGAATCATGCATCCAACCAACTGCTAAAAGGGACCATTTGCGAAAGGGACCAATTGCGAAAAAGTTCAACCAATTGCAAAAGAGTTCAACCAATTGCGAAAGGGTCAGATCATGCATCCAAGCAACCCTGATATCTTCAAGATACTAAGTACACGTACCCGTGAAATTCCACTTCATCTTCAACTAAGTAACAGCGAATCATCATCCTAGTAGTCACAGTTGATAACAATCAATTTTGTAGCCATTGTCATTTGATTGTGAATCTTGTTCAGGATCTTTTCGGCTATACGTGGTGATTTTGTAGGTGCAGTCCGATAATTTCATTTGTGATTTTGGTGTGAAATATGCCATAAAATGACATTCTAATGATGCTGGAAAAATTTGAGTTTAAGATTTTTTTTTTTTTTTTTTTTTTTTTTTAATTTTATTGCAATTGCGATAAGATGTTCGATATCTGAATTGTGAAAAGATCTCGGACACAATTGCGATAAGGTTCTCGGATAAGGCTGAATGTTGATTAGCGATAAATCTGATCCAAAGCCAATTGCGATAATTTTATCGCGAATCCAATTGCGATAAAACTGATCAGAACCCAATTGCGATAATTTTATCGCGAATTGATTTGCGATAATTTTGACAGAACTGAATTGCGATAAAGCATACAATTTCCAATTCCGATAACTATCGCAATCTTATACAAGATTGCGATAAGGCTTGCAGATTTGCGATAATTGCTGCTCTTCTGTGAATTGCGATAAGCAGCAGTCTTGTCTATAGCCACTTGCCCACTTGTTGTGCCCATGCTTTGTCAGACTTATCATACATATCCACTGACTACTTTTACCCACTTGTTCAATAATTCTTTTGGAAAGAATTACACGCCAAAGAAAATCAGTAAAATATTCACAAACAAATCTTGCATAATCTTCAATAATTTTGGTCGATCTAGAGACTTAGAACACCAAAAAATTCAACCTTCCAAAACAAGATTTTTGCAAACCAACTCGTTAAATCACTAACTAACACAACCTTGAACCTTGATTCTTGCATACGATTCCAAGATAAACACCAAAAGGTCACGTTTTTATGATACAAAAACGCAATAGTTTGGTTCTTTTTAACATAAATCGAACACAAAGAAACTTCAAAACTGCTACTGATGAACAGTAACGTGTTATAACACACCAAAAATCACATATTTTACCTCAAACACACCACGATTCGCCCCCGGTTAGCTCTGATACCAATTGTAGACACCAAGATTCACGTATGGAGGTGGAGGAAACACGATAAACACGATCTAAAGATTAAACATTTCATAATCGGTTTATTGATTGCCGAGGTGTGTATGTTTTCTAGAGAGAGAGTCTAGAAAACACACACACACCTCATGTGTTACAATGAATCCCCAACCCTCCTAGTGTTGACATAGGAGGGTATTTATTACAAGAATACAAAGTCTAACTTAGCATAGTGCCTAAACTAGTCCTTGTACAAAGAAAGAAGTGCAATTCCCACATATGACAAAACTTTAAAGCTAATGGTGAACAAGTCAGGTTATTTCTTGACCTACTTATGATACGACTATGATTACTGGTGGAGTGTATACTGGTTATTGATATTGATACGCATAAGATTACTGATCGACATATGTATAAGTACTATGGTTATGAGTTGGTGTTTTGTACTGATCGAAGTGCATGATAGGGCTGATAGTACTGCTACGTATGGATTAATACTGATTGTTTGGACGTGGTGACTCAGTTTGTACTGCTACCTATATCATGTTAGTACTACTTTCTTTAAGTTTGTACTGCTAGCTCATTATGGTCGCAAGTTTGTACTGCTAGTTATGGTTGTTTGTACTGCTCCATATACCTTAGTACTGCTAGCTTCACACTTAATAATGTTGAATCGTAATGTGGGTTAGTACTGCTGCTACTCTCTTCGTTAATGCTGCCTTCATTCGTTTGTTATTCTTGTTTGATACTTACTGCTTTTTGAAGCAGTTCATTACTACTGCCAAGGAACATAATGCTGCTAGTTGCTTGATTTGTTTTATCTTGTTGGTCGTTATTTAAGTTTGGTGGACATGGTTACAAGAGTAAGGGGAAGGCTGTGTAAACGAGTCAAAGGATATACATGTGGTCCGATTTGATGTGGATTCTGATTTTGTTCGATATAGGACTATATATGATTTTGGTTTATTTTTCTGAGTTTGAGTGATGTTGGACGATCCACACACAAAGGATAGTTTTGGTTTGAGAGATACACACACAAGAAGGTGTTTGGTTTTTGATTTTGAAGTTTGGTTGTGACCTGATGTTTGTTAATATTGAATACTCTTGGGAACCAGGTTCAAGTTAAAGAACTATTCTTCATTCTACTAGTGCTTGGTTTCTATTATGACCAAGAATCGGCTTTTTAAGACCTTCTGGAGGTCGAGGTGATGCAAAGTAGATGATATTCATGTTTGGTTTAGTGAGAGAGTAGAGAGAAGGTGGAGTGTGATAAACTTTGGATATTATTTCTTTGTCAAATGATTCACAGCCACACCCTTCAAGTGAATACTTGAAGGGTATTTATATGCCAAACTTGACAACTATTAGAATATTACACACTAAGTCCTTGCACTATATGCAAACTAGTTGTCTATTTCCAATTCACGTAAATATCGTCCAGCTTCGTTTCTAACAATCTCCCTCCAGCTGGAGATATACGTGAATTGGTTACAATGATTCCTAACAAGTACATAAAACGATGAATACAATGCTGAGGTAGAGCAGTTTCCTTTCTTTTGAGGATGACTTCACAGCTCTTGATCTTCTCGTATCTTTCTCAGCTTGCTTGACTTACTTGCAGAATCACTGTAATGACCTAATTGGGTTATTACTCCCTCCCAATTAGTGAGGCATTTTCTTTTACATGCTCCCTCCCAAATTGACAACCCGTTTGATATAGCCTTGATGCTTGTAGAAGAAGTTTCTTTGAAATCTTGCCAAATTGTCTTCAGTCTCTTGCACAGCGGAAAATGGATTATAGACTGATGACTTGTAACTTCTTCACAGGTTTCTTTGGGGAGCATCATATCGACATCTTCAGCTCACTTAGAATGCTTCCAGTTCTTCAATAAACAGCCCCGATGTACACATTTCATACATTTCTCCCTCCAGGATGATGACGATCTTTCGGACTCATCCTACATATGTGTACATAGACATATCAACTAGAAGCAACAAACAAATCAATACCCCATGAGTTGATGTCGATAACTATTCTCTCTACGATTCTGTTAGGATCAATCTCTTCACAAACCTCTTGTATCAAAACAACGGCTTTTTGTAGTGACTGCTGATGGATAAACCCACTATGACGAACTTGAGACTGAAGTAAAATAACCCAGACTTGTGACTTAAACTTGCACGAACGTGTGACTAAGAACCTATACTGAGCACTACAACGTAACTCCTTAAAGCATATAGGTCGTTTCATATACCCATCCATCCTTCCTTAACTGTATATGAACCTCTCTTGAATTATCCACATCTTTGTGTGACACTGAGTACTACAACGTATCTCCTTTAAGTGATAGTTAACTAGGTCTTCGTCCATCCTCCCCTTGACCTATGAAAACTAGATAACCCAAGACTTAGTCACTATTCTCTAAATGCTCAAACAAGGATCTCGAAGAATCATGCATCCAACCAACCCCGATATCTTCAAGATACTAAGTACACGCACCCGTGATATTCCACTTCAACTTCAAATAAGTAATAATGAATCATCCTTGTAGTCACAGTTGATAATTTAGCCATTGTCATTTGATTGCGATTCTTGTTCAGGATCTTTTCGGCTATACGCGATGATGTTGAAGGCGTAGGCCAAAAATATTATTTGTGATTTTGGTGTGAAATATGCCATAAAATGACATTCTAATGATGCTGGAAAAATTTGAGTTTTATAAATTTTTACGCCAAAAATTCCCCGAAAAATTCGAATTTTGGCTAAAAAATTTGAATTTTGGGCCAAAATTTTCACTCTTGTACCAGAATTTGAATCTCGCGTAAAAATTGACCGTTAAGTCATTCCTCAAATTTATTTATTTATTTATTTTTTTTATTATTATTTTTTTTTGCAAATGCGATAAGGTTGTTCAATCGCGATAGCAGTGAAGATGGTCAAATGCGATAAATCTCAAGCAAATGCGATAAATCTCAACTGCGATAGCTATCTGAATTCGAACTGCGATAAATTTGTTCAGCTCAATTGCGATAGAATGGTCCAATTCCGATAAAGTCTGAAACGCGATAAAAGTTGAATCGCGATAAAATCTGAATCGCGATAGGAGATGAATTGCGATAAAACGCAGATTCCCACCCACTTTTTGACTTTCTTCCACTTTTTCCTTAAATTAGGCTACTTTTCAGACCTTGGTTCTTCCACCCATGTGCTTGTCTAATATTCTAATACAAGAATATTACTTCTTTTTCAATAAACAAATCAAAAACACATCTTATTCAAGCACCAGTATTCCCATTCGATCTAGAACTTAGAACAACAAACAAAATGCAACTTTTAAACCCAAGATACGAATGAGGAATAATCACTAAATCACAAACCAAGTCGCAAAACCAAGAACACAACCTTACCTACAAAAATTAGTGTTCGATTCCAACAAAAAAACACAAACAACCACGTTTTTGATGATCAAAAACACAGCAGTGGGTGTTATTTGGAACAAAAAAAAAAGAACACAAAAACTTCAAAACTGCTACTGATGAACAGTAACGATCAAGAACACACCAAAAAATCACATTTTTTACCTCAAACACACCACGATTCGCCCCCGGTTAGCTCTTGATACCAATTATTATGACCAAGAATCGGCTTTTTAAGACCTTCTGGAGGTCGAGGTGATGCAAAGTAGATGATATTCATGTTTGGTTTAGTGAGAGAGTAGAGAGAAGGTGGAGTGTGATAAACTTTGGATATTATTTCTTTGTCAAATGATTCACAGCCACACCCTTCAAGTGAATACTTGAAGGGTATTTATATGCCAAACTTGACAACTATTAGAATATTACACACTAAGTCCTTGCACTATATGCAAACTAGTTGTCTATTTCCAATTCACGTAAATATCGTCCAGCTTCGTTTCTAACAGTTTCAAATACTATTGTAGTCATTTTTTGTAAGCTATTTGGTGCTCATTCATGGATGGTACTACATGGTGTTCGTTGCTATGGTGGTCAGTTATTCGAAAAGTTCTTTCAAATGGTTAACATATGGGTTTCAGGGGAAGCTTAATGTTAAAATGTTTAACCATTTATGTGCTACATCGAGGTGAAGGTTTTTACAGCTGCTAGTTGTTATTATTACTGCTGGTTTAGGTTTCTTTTGTCTTGCGTTCATTTATAGTAAGCGTTTTGGTGTTCTTCATGGCGGGTAATTCGAGACATTGGAAGACTGGATTGGAAGTATTATAGTGGTTTGTGGTTATGAAGATCAAGGTTCATACTATAGTTCCCCATTTGATGAGGACAAAAAAGGGAAGAAGATTTGATGATTTGCAACTTGTAGATTCTTGGTGGTATAGCATGGTACAAAGGAAGTCTGATTTAAGGGGAAGTATTTGTTTCATTCAGGGAGATGTTTACATCTCAACTTCTCTACTTCATTTAGGGAAGTTCGTACACGACTTTGTTTGTTTTGTCATCAACAAAGAGGGAAAGATTGTTGGGATTCTTGATTTGACGAGACAAAATAAATAAAAGAATGAAACAAAAGGACTTAAACGCAAAGCTGGAATTGTTCAAAAAGATGGAAGATTTTGAAGATTCTAGAAGATCTCCTTATAAAGATAAAAGATTTAGATGATAAATATTAGGAAGATTGTAGTTTCCTAATTGTATTATGATTCCTTTGTAAACCCTAATCCTCTAGTATATAAAGGGGACATGGGGCGTTTAATTTAGTGTGTGTCAAGATGTAACACCAGAAAAAAGTGTATGTGTGAACCTAGGCGTAGGTCTTATGTTTAGACGCCTAGGGTCTAGGGTTAGAGTTGTTTTCACCTCAAGGATCTTTGATCCCTGTTATTGTTGAGTAACCGTTCTAGAGTTGATCATCTAGAATTGTGGTGAGTATGTGAATCTTAATGAATGAAAAACCTTGTTCATAACATTGATGTTCTTATTTATTATTCCGTTGCATATTCAATGTTATTGTTCCTAGATAATATAAGGTCTAATCAACCTTGAGCTTAAACGGTCCTAATTGCTTATAGATGACGTGCATAAGTTCTATCAATGTGCGTAATGCATGGGCTAAGTATGGTATTCAAAAGGTTATGATGAATGCAAAGGGGTTCTTTTTCTTTATGTTCACCACTCCTAAAGGTTTTGACGATGTTCTTGAAAATGGGCTATGGATGATTAGAAATGTGCCTATCGTTCTTAAAAATTGGATACTAAACAATAATCTGCTCAAAGAGGATTTGACTAACATTCGAGTGTGGGTCAAATTCGATGATGTTCCCCTTGATATGTTCTCAGATGATGGTCTCAGTCTCCTTGCCATATTGATTGGTACTCCGAAAATGTTAGACTCTTACACTAGTTAAATGTGCATGGAATCGTGGGGCCGAAGTAGTTTTGCTAGGTGTTTGATTGAAGTGAAGGCGGATGAGGTGATTAGGGAGAGCCTCACTGTTGAGATACCCTTACTTGATGAGACGGGTTATACGATTGAAAAGATTCGGGTTGAATATGAGTGGAAACCGCCTCGGTGTGATACGTGTAAGCTATTTGGTCATACCTTGGTTGATTTTCCTAAAACTGTTCCACCTCCTACTTAACCCACATAGCGTGTTAATGATGGTTTTCAAACGGTCAATAACAAAAGTAAGGGTAAGAAATGTAGCCAAAGTGCACCCGGCAAAGGCGGATTTACTAAACCTACTGTGGGTGCTAAGTTTCGGTATCAACCTAAAGCTCCTCCTCCCGAGCCCAAGAAGGGGGATGGTACAAAGAAGAAGGCCACTAAAGTAGATGGTACGAGCGGGACCAACATTGCTACATCAAATCCTTTTGATGCTCTTAATATGATCGATACTAATGAATGTTGCATTCCTACTGATGTCATGGCTAAGGATGGGGCTGAGGTGGATTCTGGCAGTACAATGGTAGCTAAAGAGGTTGGTCCTACTCCTACTGTTGAGAAAATTATGGAGCTTGAAAAGCTAATTATTGATGGGAAAGCTACTATAACAACCCGTAATTTTTCGGACGTATTCCTATACGAGATTATCCCTGTTTTTCATTTATGAATCTTTCTGAACTTATTTGGTTTAGAAATGTGAAGTTATCTCGCGAAACGTGAAATTCGTACACAACGTGTACTAGCAAAACCGACGATTTGATTTGATTATTTTATTTTTTGTGAGAAACGAGGCGTATGAATAGTCATTTTTATTAGAAATATTATTCTGAGCGCGATGGCGTAATTTTCGTGTCTTGAATAAACCGTTTACTAGTCTAAACGAGCCCCGAACTTGATTTCATGAAAGATTGCAAAAACTACAATAGTGGTCCCAGAACTAAAGATTCACCGCTGCCCCTAGACTTTAGTTGTTGGTAGTTTCACCCCCTAGGGTTTACACAACCCTAGACCTAGCCTATATAAACACACTTATAACATTTCTAGGGTTATTGTCACTTTCATTTCTGGCAGGCCCCCTGTTCCGGCCAACCCCTCTCCACCACTGCTGCCGCCGTTAGTCACCACTAACACAACCACAATTAGCCCCTCACCATCACACCCCCATCTCTTTCATGTCTCTCTCGATATCTTAAAGATTTTCCGGCAAAATTTCCAGCAACACTAGTTTATAGCCATACGAGAGTAGATCGAAGGTATATTTTCGGAGTTTGTTTTGGTTCGAGTTACCATGGTCACCAGCCACAACAGCCTCTAACATCGCCGTCACCACTACCTCCTCCACCTCACTCTTTTTCCTCTCGTTCATCCATGTGGTATGGTAAAACCACATCTAATGTTGTTTATTTAATAACCGATTTGTTATTGTTTTCGTGGATTCAAAGTTATTACAACGAATTACTAGTTTTTCGTGATTAAAAACCGGATATAATCGTGTTTTTAAAATCTTTTCGTGTGGTAAGATTTGATTTAAAATGGTGTGTGGGAAATTAGAAGGGGGATTGAATAGTTTACCGGTTTAAAATTCTTTTAAAAATATTGTTTAAATAGTTGGCTATTGGAAACTTTGATTCGAACTCTATGTGTAATCAATCAACAGCAATATGAACTACACACTAAACTAACTAATACAAAATAATGAAAGTAAAGAGTAGAGTTGGAAAGATCAAACCGAGACAGAGGATTTATAGTGGTTTGGCTACGAAGCTCTTCTTCGCCCTACTCCACTCCCCGAGTACCACACTCGAGAGTTTCAAGCACTATGTCAACAACCTCCCTTCAGGCAGAGAAAACCGTACACGTCGCTTATCCTATTACCGACACTAAGCTAAATGTCGAGTGCTAATCTTAGCTAGCACCAATCTACCAAGGTCCACGTGACCAATCACACAAGCCCTAATGGCTACAAGAGATCACCACGATCTCAATCACGATCACAAAGATCAACTCTCACTTCACTCTACTTAATCTACCTACTCTAGATCCTTTGATTACTCACACATAAGCCCAATGGCTTTAAGAGATCTTCACTATCTCTTAAGATCACAATGATCTTCACTCACACTCTCACAAAAGAAAGATAATCTTGATGTATGCTAAGATACAACAAGGATGTAACAAGTGTTACAAAACCTAACAACTACAACTCTTGTATCTTCTTGAATACCTTGAGTTCTTCTCTTGCTAATGAAGAGGAATGATAACACCTTGTATCAACTTGGATACTTGTGTTCTTCTCTTGCTAATGAAGAGGGATGATAACACCTTGTATCAACTTGGATACTTGTGTTCTTCTCTTGCTAATGAAGAGGATCACTTGAAGGATGATTGGATCACTCTTGAACAAAAGAAAAACTAACCTAAATGATCTAAGAAAGAAAGTGTGAAGAGAGTATTCAACTCAGAAAGTTTTGTGTGTGTAAGGATGCCTAAAATCTGTGAAAGGGGTTGGTATTTATAGGCAAAGAAAATCTGCCACGGCTCCACTAAATTTAGTGGAACCGTGGAGCCGTCCTAGACTAGGACGCTCCAAATTTTGTCTTTTCTGGTGAAAACTTATTTGGGGAAGGTTGGAGCTGATTTTGGGGGGGGAAATAGCTGTTGTGATTTTCAAACTTATTTTTCCATTAAAACATTTCTTAATATTTCAAAAATAATTTGTCATGTGTTATTTTTGAAAAAATGTTTTGTCCCATTAAAATGTGAAGTCTCAAAACACAAATTCACTTCTTTGATCATTTGTCAAGTTGTAAATTTGTTCTAGAGTGATTTGCGTAGAAACGGGATCTTCCGATTAAAAACTTGTTTACGTTAATTTTAACGTAACGTGATTTCACATTTTGTCATCCTCAAAACGTGAAGTAATCGAAAGATATAAATAACGTTTTTAGAACATTATTTGCATCAACAATCTCCCCCTTTTTGATGATGACAAAATATAAACTCATTTTAAGTTAAAATTAGTTTTAACAAGTTTTTAATAAGTTTACTCCCATTTCTCCCCCTTTTTGTCTAATCAAAAAGGTGACTAAAGCTCCCCCTTGACGTATATCCCCCTCATTTGGAGAATACCAAGGAATCGAGCAAGGATTCGTGCTACAAAACAAGGTTAGATGACATATATACAATATCTAACATGTAGCACCTAAGACAAATATCCAACCACCAAATGAATGACTAAGTAGCTAAGCATCCACATAAAATGAAAGCATTCATTCATAAAAACAAATGTCATACATAGGTATGACTACATAAGAAGCATAAAAGAGACAATAGGAAACCTAAATCCCTAATGACTAAAGGCAAGCTTCATTTCCAAGAAGGGTCCTAAAGGTTTATTGGTGAGAAACTAAACAAGAAAATGTTTAGTTGTTTTGGTTAGGAGGTGGTGGAGATGGTGACATCATTTGGGGTGGTGGTGGTTGTGTCAAGAGGTGCTCCACAAAGGAGAACATGAAGTGAATCTCATCTCTTAAGCAAAAGATAAGATTACGGTTGTGGAGGCAACATAGGCAATTAGCACTATGTAGATCAAAGGGATGGGGTTGGATGGGTTGTGCCATGATAGGAGAAGGTGGTGGTGGTAAGTTTGTTGGGGAAGGAGTTGGCATGGCATAGTCCAATGGAGTTATGGGTGATAGTGTGTACTCCATGGATGATGTTGTGTTAAAGGATGATGAAGATGTTGTGTAGGAAGAGGATGTTTTAGAGGGTGCATTAGGTGGTGATGGTGAGTAAGGAGTGGCTTGGGAAGGTGGTGTCATAACTTCATCATCTTTTGTGAGATCCACAAAGAGTGGTTTTGAGGGTGGTTTCGCGGTTATCCTAGGTTTCTTGGAGATGTGAGAGGTGGATCCTTGTGTGGAAGACATGGTGTTTGTGTGATGAGAGGTTGAAGGTGAAGTGCAAGATAAGCTTGCAAGGGTGAGGCCTTAAATAGGCAAGTTGGGTGAAATTTGAATTAAAGGTGATGGGAGTGTCCTATGGTGTAGTAAGGGAATCTTAGGGTGTGTGTGAGGTTGCAAAATTTGCAGGTTTGAGGTTAGGGTTGCAGGGATTCTAGGAGGAACAGTAAAAATCTGTCAAACAGGGACACGGTTCCTCTAAATGACCCACGGTACCGTTAAATTTAACGGTACCATCCCTATTTAGTGGTACCGTGACGCTATTGTCACGAAAATTTCTGTTGAGACTAGTTCTGGGCAGCTAGGGGGATGTTTCCTAGGGGAACTAGTTCCTCGAAATGATAATGCCTCAACTCACTAAGTATTTGTTTTCCTAATATGTCCCCTACAATGCTACATCTAGCACATAAAGATTATCAAGCAATTTTCCAAGATAATCATAAGCATGCAAGCATAAAGGAAAAGATAAACTAACATCCAAATATCACATAGATCATTCATGCATGGTGATAGATTTAGTACTAAGCATGCAAGATAATTAGAGTATTAATTCCTAATATAGTTTATTAAGAATAAGCCCTAGTAGGAGATATAAATCTCTTCATAACTACTTATGACTTGAGCCTTCTCCCATTCTTGTTATACTCCCGTCTTGAGCATTTATCTCATTCTCATGATTTGGATCATCAAAGGGTGCATAGTGGGTGGAGGATTCGGAAATGAGAATGGTTGACACGTATGACTCGGTTATGGGTTTCATGACTGGTGTGAAAAGTGAGTATTCAGGACCATGAAGGTAAGGGTGTAGGTTCATGAAGTGGTGATAGAGACGGGTTAGGAACATCCCATAGGGTATCAATTTATTCTTGTTACCCTTTAGATGTACAATTCGCTTAGCAAAAAAGTAAGCGAGATTGTATGGTTGTTGGGTAAGGAGACAATAGATCATATGAGCACAACACGCCGGGAGTTGCTCACGATTTCCTGTTAGACTTAGAACATTTTCTCGCAGGATGACTGCCCAAGAAAGTAGTTCATGACGCACCTCTTCCAAACGAATTTCTGTTGGATTAGGATAAGAGGAGTACTTATGAGTACGGATGATTTTGGTTAGTTCGGTGGGAGAGGTTATGTAGGAACAATATGGACTATCCTCTTCACGATAGTTGAAGAGGGACTCAAGACACCAATCTTCAGTATAGGCACATTGCCCATGATTGGGGATTTGAAGGATTTGAGCAAATTGCTCAAGGGTTAGGACAAATTTGAAATTTCTGACCCAAAACCAAAGAGACAAGGATTGATCCTCGTTACGTACGAGTTCAACTTGTCAAAAGAATTCCAACATAAAGCGAGGACAAATGTGCTCGTTTATGTGGAGTAAGCAATTGAATCCTATAGCTCTAAAAGAAGTGTTGATGTCCCGATGGTAAACAAGGGATGGATCAACGACACGGCCTTCATGAAACCGACGGGTTTCAAGATTGACATAGGCACGAATGTGGTTACCGGGAGTTGCGGGTTCTTGTGATATTTGGGATGTGTAGGTGTCGGTTAGGAGATGATCAAAATCATATTCATGAGACATTTTTGTTTCCTATAAAAGTGTTTTTAGGAAAAATTAGTATTAAGAATAGTTGCATTATATGCACATGCCTAGTGTGTGCCTATATGCAAACTATGTGGAGGTGCGGCAATCTCGACTCAAAAGAAAATAATGAGATTACCCAAACACTCCTAATTTTACTTTTGCTGAAGCAAATAAGTCGAAGAATACAAATTGATTATGTAGTTCGATCATGATTTGTGAGATCTTGTATGCATGAGAAAGTGTTTTTAGTTTACATCAACAATGCATGAAAAGAAAATTTTCATGGTCCTAGTTTCGTGAGATTTTGAAAATGATGGAATTGGGGTGTTTTGGTAACCTCAATGTTTTGGTACCAAAGATTTTGAAATGTTTTGGTGTTGATGACTTCTAATTGAAAATTTCCTAGAAAATTTTGAAAAACCCCAATTCAATTTTCATCAATGCATAAACCCTAGACCCAAAATTAAAAAAATTTGGAATAAGATGGCTTACATTTTTTGTTGAAAAGGGTGAGAATGATTGAGGATCTTGAAACTCAATGTCTTGAATATGATCTTGAAGGGGTGTAATTAAGTGTTGGGTGTGAGGTTAAGTTATGATAGCAGTTGCTGAGGTTATGAGGGTTTGGAATGAGTGGTGTGGAAAAAGGGAACTGAAATACGGAATGTTCCAGATGCACGGTTCCACGGTACCGTTAAATTTAACGGTGCCGTGCCACATTTAGTGGAGCCGTGTGTAAAACCCCGAAATTACCACAATCTGAAATGACCAAAATACCCTCTAATTTTGAAATTTTAAGAACTTATAAAAATACGCTATAAATTAAAACTTGAGTTATATATCATATTATGACTCGAAACTATACAATATGAACGTATAACCTAAAGTATTCATATGCTACTATTTGAACGTACACAAACTTTTGGAACCTACAAACTCAAGATAAATAAGACTATACATTACAAATTTTCGAGCCATGTCACATTTTGTTAACCTATGTCACGCCTAAATGAGATATTATAACCGAATTCTATATATCCTTTAAAGAAAATATATTCTCTCATAAAAGCTCACAAATCATGCCCACTAATTATGAAATTTACCAAAACTAGGAGCCCATTCACGTTTTTTTTTAAACCGATTCATGCATTTCCTCCTTTTATATGGTTTCCATATTTCTTTCATTATCAAAAACCTAAAAACCCTACAACCAATAATCGGCTGCTGAATAACCCTACAACAAAAAAAATAGGCTGCTGCATGACTTCTTCTCTTCATTCCTGATCGACCAAAGAAGGTACGAAGGTTTAGAGAAGATGGTGATCGACGGATGGGTACTAGCTTCTGGGAGATCATGTGTAGGAGTTGGGTTCGAAGGGTGTGGGTTTAGGTCGTGGACTTTGGTTGGCTCAAAAAGGGTTTCATATTGAGTTCGACATCTGGTTCTTTTATCTCGTCTTGTTCGTGCATCGTCACCAGGTATAACCTATTTTTGTTTTGTTCTTCTCGTCATGCTCATGGGAAAAACGTATACAACATTTACCTTGAACTAATCTATAGTCGAACTAAAAATTTTTAGAACGAAAGGTTATATATATATCACATAAATGATAAAATACACGTCGCATGAAATAATAAAAGGTTATGTCGATCGAAAGGGCAGGATATGGGGGCTGTGATAATGTCGTGTGGTGTTGTGTTCAAGGTCGAGCTTGTGTCGTTAAGCTAGTTGATGTCGCGTTATATTTTGTGCCGTATGGGGGCTGTGATGGTGTTGAGTTGTGACTATGTGGGTCGAACCTTATGGCTAGTTGTATCGCGATATATATAGCAACCTTGTATTGAGTGTGTGGCTGTTATACGCCATGTTCCACAGCCCATGTCGACCCTTAAAACTTAACTTAAAGCACACTAAGAGATCGTATGAACCTGGTCGAAACATGTTTGGTTTGGCTGCTTTGTGGCTCGTTAAAAGAATATTTAGTATGAGCATAAAATCCATCCTAAATCGTTGCAAATCTGGGCATTTTGGCTGTTAGTATGCTAACTGTTATTCACTCTAAAAGTTGACCATGTCTCGTTGTTTTGACGTCGTGTGTGTTTTGGTTTCGTGGTTCGCATGGTTGTAGGGTATGCATGATCAAGCTCTTGTCTTGTGTGTAAGTAGATGTCGACCTATCAAATGGTTATGTCATATATTAAAATCTGGAAAGAAAAAAAAAAGCTCAAAAGTCTACCAACAATAAAAAAAAAAAGGGGGAGAAACAATTACATCACTTGCATAAATCTCCATGCATCATTGTTGACCATCACCATACTATTATCATAATAATACATAATGAAATATATATATATATATTAAACAAATGACAAGTTGTGCAAACAAACCTTTTGTCGACATAAACTTATTTGAGTTTTCAAATTAATCTAATTCAGTAGCATAAGCAATTGAAACGTAAGTTTACACTTTGGACCCTAATTTTTGGAAAAATTGTCAAAATCAACTATAAACTATGATGTTAGTAATATTAAGCTTTAAGCTTAATAAATTGTCATAATAATTCAGAAAGTTACTAATTCGGGAAACTTACTAAAAATGGAAAGCCGACTAAAATAAGTAACCTGATTTATATGAACATAAAATAATACCTGATTATCACATTCGTGTAGATCCGGTGAAGCGGGAGTAGTTGTCGTCCCTTTTGTGATCATCTTTGGTGTTTGGTTGCTTTCGTCAAGGTACAGATATTCTGCCCTTTTTAATAAGGTGCCTTCGTTTTCTTGAACCCTGATTTGATGTGACCCTGACCTTTGCTATGAACCTTTGACATTTGAACCTGTGGCATGTGAACCTTTTGATATGAACCCTGTGATATGAACCTTTGCATTTGAACTCTGATTATGACCATTGTGAACCTTTGCTTTAATATGAACCTTTGACCTGTGACCCCAGTTTGATACCCGAGCCAAATGTGTTTCCTAGCCATGAAGGTAACATGGCCATGCCTTTGATGCACCACTGGCATGACTAGTGTGTAGCCCTAGTGATTTGGTTACACCGTCCCCCATTGTGATATGTGATATGAGCTCAATATGATATTATTATTATTCTGGCCAATGTGATTTGTGGGGGGGCGAATGGATGCATCCTAGATTTGTATTGTGATATGATACGATATGATATGTGATGTGATATGTGGGCTCGTGGTGGATTACTGTCCTAAATCTTTACTTTTTAATTCCTTTCCTATATCTCATTCATTTTGATATACCTGTTCATTTTCCGTTTGCCTTTGTTCCCGTTTATTATATATCTGTTCACTGGGCTTTTTAAGCTCAGCCGCATTTCTTTTCCTGCGGCAGGTTTTAGTAGGAAGCCAGGAGCTTGGGTTTGCTTGGGATGAGAGATTAGCTTATGAAGACGATACCTTAGTTTTAGTATTCACTTATGTATTACTGCGTAGATTTGGTATATTTCCTTTGTAACATTGTAAACCAATTGTATTATGTAAGTCGTCTGTTATGCTTGCCTTTGATATGTCACCATTTTGCGTGACACTTCCACCCTTGTCGGGTTGGGGGGTTACAATTATGGTATCAGAGACAGGCTGCGATTCGTAATATTTTTACCCTTGACCTGTGTAAGTTAGGACCACTAAGCTTTCCCTGTAGGCGCTCGTAAGACAACCTTAGAAAATTTGCATTAGGATCTCCCCATAGGAACCTAAGTTTTGACCGGTGAGGAATGGGTAAACTATAAGGCCTTTGCTTAAATACCTTTACTTCCGCATCGCTCTGATTCGTGCCTTGCTTCTGGTTAGAGTCTGTTGATACCACTTTTGGAAAGTGAAAGCTTATACTTTGCACCACTTAAGATTTGAACCTGATTAAATCTTGAAGGCATTGAGAGTTTCATAAGAATTGCCTGACACTATTTGATCCTTTTCTTCAGATTTTGACTCTGATCTCTGATCCTTTCGTTAATCATTTTGACGCCTTTTCGGGCATTCTGAGAACCTCCATGGCGATGACGTACTTGATACATTTTGTTATTTGTCTTTTGCTTGATAAATGTCTATGAATCTTCCGACACTATTTAATTTCGTTTCACCCATCTCTGCCCCTACGAAAAGTCTTGTGGTGTGTAACCACGAGTATAAGAATGTTTCCCCCTTATTTTTGAATGATAAAGATTTGATTTGTGAGCCGTCTTTCTTTGGATAGTTAACTTCGATTTTATTCTGACAAGGAATTGGTTGATTGAGCATTCCAATATTGATCCCGTGGATATAGGAAGTTTTGTTCCCTCCCTTTGAATGATGAACCTTATCTACCAAATAGTTCCTTTGGAAGGATATGATGTAAATACTATCTCGGTACGGATTTGTTAACTGAGCATGATGATGCTGATAACTGATATTCCATACATCTCATTTTTTTGACAGTTATACGATGTTCGTATTACCGATGATACACACCCTACCTGCCATTTATGCTAAGAAACTAAACAAAATTCCAACACCTTGAACGGTTCGTTTATCTATCTCAACACTTGGATGAACCATGTACTTGACCTTGATATATGAACTACCGGTCTGGCTTGACAACCGTATTCATTCTACTAATCCATCACTTTTGATATAGTTGATTTTGAGGTCTTTTGGTTATGGATTGGCTGGCTCCTCATAAAGCTACCATAGACTACCGTATCTGATATGTGACCTTTAGTAATCAACTTCATTCTGATTTTGCTTTGATGACTCTCAACCACTTAAATCTGTTAAGATTAATGCTGCTATGGAAACACTTACTCCGATCTTATTTGATTGTCAAATTTCTCCTGACACCTATTAATATCCACCCTTGGAAGCTCTGGCATTGGAAGTATTTTGTTGTACAAAATTTCTGGTGTTTTCTGATGAACCTCTTGAGATTCCCTCCTGCTTGGGAAGTGGAGTTGGCATTGAACTAATCTCAGTTGACGAACCATGATTCTATAGAAGTCGAGAGATTGAGGGAGCTGATGGAATATGATTTTGTTCACCCCAGTGTTCTCTTTGGATGCTCCTGTTGGTTTATGAAGAAGAAAGAGGGAAGTATGCCGCGGCGTATCGACTATCGTAAATTTAACTGTATCACTATCCGTAATCATTATTCATTTCCGCGTATCAATGATTGATTTGGTCCACCTTTGAAACTCCGTATCAGATGGCCTCTTTTAGATTTGAAAGACTGAGGAAGCAACCATAAGAACTTCTAATAAGGGGGTTGTCTAACCGAGAGTAACCTCTGTGAAGCATTTCAGTGTTATTCGTGAAAAAGGAGGTAGGTGAAGTGAAATTGATGTGAAGTTTTTCCCTAAGATGATTCCTGAAGCTGCTTTTGTACTCGTTATGATCATTATGAGCTCTAATGACGCCAATGGTATTGGCTAACATATCAACTATTTTGCGCATCTGATGAAATCATGTCTTTCGAGATTATTTGGACAAATTGTCATAGTATGACAGTGCGTTTGTGTTCAGAGACGAAAGAGGAACATGTAGATCATTTTCGTATTTAGTTGAATGACCCTTTGTTCTGGAAAAGTAGTTTTGATTGGCGTTCAGAGATTGTAACAGACAACACTGTCAAGTGTCCTGCAAAGACAAAGTTTCCCACAAAAGGACCAAGATTGAAGACAGTTATCGGAGTTAGAAACCTTATAGAAGAGTAGTAGAAGATGTTCGCGACAGTCGTTACCGTGGAAGAAACATATAAGAAAGAGAGAAACTGAGAAAGGTCTCGATTATATTTCATGAAGCACGTGGAGATTTCAGTTGGGCATCAAGACAACCAGACCATAGGGGACGAACTATTCAACACATAACCTGGAGTCGACAGCAGCGGTGTTTACCTTAAAGCCTGGAAGACAGTGCTTGCAAGACAAACATGGTGGCGAACATAGAAGGAGAATGAAATCGAGTTGGCGAATTTCGAACTATGCTAGAAGACCTGTCGAAGACACGCAGACTTGTTTCTCTATTCATTTTAGTTGTACTAAGATGAATGGATAGCAGAAGCAGATTTGCGGATGGAGGGATGCACAGTGAACATGTCAGAGATTCATGTTACTACACCACATTTTCAAGAAGAGGTGCCGAAGGCTTGAGGGATTAGACTCAAGTTTATAAATTCCTCATCACCTTATGATCAGTTGGATAAGCGTAGACAGACTACTCAGACTTGGAAGAAATTTTGAAATCACATATTTGAGTGGAGGATTTTGGAACAAACAGTTGTGTTTGGATAAGTTGATTCTGTGAAGGATGAAGTTATTGGTGACGTCATTCACTTCCGCTTAAACCACCTAAGTTTCCGTTACCTGATAATGAGATCCTTTGAATGATTTAGGTTCTCTATTAGTAACTCCGTTCTGTGTTCATTCTACGTATGTTGAATGATGGTTTTGTTATGCAAATTTTGAAGAATTGTGGAAGGGGCCTTGAGATTTATGTTTAGGAATGGGCGGATTTTAAAGCAACCACTTATTTTGGCTGAGTTGGTTTCGGTGAGTGACGAAGGATTGACGCTATTAGCGTCGTACCTTAATTCTGATAGACATTCTAAGATTTCCGTTACTCTTACGAGTAGTCTCGTTCTCCTCTTAGTTATGTTGTTTGATTTTGATGACCTCTGAGACTGTAGAAGGACTAGGTGGATTAAGATAGGGTGTTTTGTTTACGACTTGAGATAAAGTATGACCATCATGAGGGCATATTTATATGATGCTAGTATTATGACGCCTGATCAACGTGATAATACTTACATCATATAACGTGCACTTATTGTGGTCATAGGATATTTTGAGGAGTACCTTAGAAGCCTTAGAATTTCTGATATCTGATTGAGATTATCTGCTTTTAGTGAGACTTTAGGTTCATTCTACCTATACGTTTAATCGGCCTTCATCGATATGCGACTTGATACGTTTGGATACTCGTCATGCGGTTGTTGACCTCTGTGTTTCTGATAAAGATCTTAAGTTCTGTTATAGAGCTTTCTGCCGTCTGATGTTTTCAACCAATCTGTTTTCTATCGGTTTGGATTCAATCTATTACTATAAAGGAGTACACATATGCGTTGCCATATGTACGTTTCACATTCGTTGATCTGATCAGTTATGATATGCTATGAGTTATGATATGCGATTTTGGATTTTGAGGAAAACAAGATTCTGTGTTTATGAGGATACCTTTGATCTGAAGAGTTAAGCGTTTATATCACTCTCATATCTTCTGCGATTCAATACGATCCTGTCTGTTGTGTCCTATCTAATTCTTTTCCATGGATGAGATATCTGTTAATCCTACGTCTTCCTAGTATCCCTTCTGAGGGGATACGATTACCATCTGTTACGTTGGTATATTATTCTTTTGATCTGGATTCAGTATGGTATGTCCTTTCTGAAGAAACCGAAGCTATTTTTGATCATCAAGATAGAGTCATGAGAAACAAGTCATTCGCATTTCCGTTTACGGTCCGTTATGCTTTCCGTTTCGTTTCACTTCAATTTTCGAGGACGAAAATTTTCGTTTAGAGGGGAAGAATTGTAAAACCCCGAAATTACCACAATCTGAAATGACCAAAATACCCTCTAATTTTGAAATTTTAAGAACTTATAAAAATACGCTATAAATTAAAACTTGAGTTATATATCATGTTATGACTCGAAACTATACAATATGAACGTATAACCTAAAGTATTCATATGCTACTATTTGAACGTACACAAACTTTTGGAACCTACAAACTCAAGATAAATAAGACTATACATTACAAATTTTCGAGCCATGTCACATTTTGTTAACCTATGTCACGCCTAAATGAGATATTATAACCGAATTCTATATATCCTTTAAAGAAAATATATTCTCTCATAAAAGCTCACAAATCATGCCCACTAATTATGAAATTTACCAAAACTAGGAGCCCATTCACGTTTTTTTTTTAAACCGATTCATGCATTTCCTCCTTTTATATGGTTTCCATATTTCTTTCATTATCAAAAACCTAAAAACCCTACAACCAATAATCGGCTGCTGAATAACCCTACAACAAAAAAATAGGCTGCTGCATGACTTCTTCTCTTCATTCCTGATCGACCAAAGAAGGTACGAAGGTTTAGAGAAGATGGTGATCGACGGATGGGTACTAGCTTCTGGGAGATCATGTGTAGGAGTTGGGTTCGAAGGGTGTGGGTTTAGGTCGTGGACTTTGGTTGGCTCAAAAAGGGTTTCATATTGAGTTCGACATCTGGTTCTTTTATCTCGTCTTGTTCGTGCATCGTCACCAGGTATAACCTATTTTTGTTTTGTTCTTCTCGTCATGCTCATGGGAAAAACGTATACAACATTTACCTTGAACTAATCTATAGTCGAACTAAAATTTTTTAGAACGAAAGGTTATATATATATCACATAAATGATAAAATACACGTCGCATGAAATAATAAAAGGTTATGTCGATCGAAAGGGCAGGATATGGGGGCTGTGATAATGTATTGTGGTGTTGTGTTCAAGGTCGAGCTTGTGTCGTTAAGCTAGTTGATGTCGCGTTATATTTTGTGCCGTATGGGGGCTGTGATGGTGTTGAGTTGTGACTATGTGGGTCGAACCTTATGGCTAGTTGTATCGCGATATATATAGCAACCTTGTATTGAGTGTGTGGCTGTTATACGCCATGTTCCACAGCCCATGTCGACCCTTAAAACTTAACTTAAAGCACACTAAGAGATCGTATGAACCTGGTCGAAACATGTTTGGTTTGGCTGCTTTGTGGCTCGTTAAAAGAATATTTAGTATGAGCATAAAATCCATCCTAAACCGTTGCAAATCTGGGCATTTTGGCTGTTAGTATGCTAACTGTTATTCACTCTAAAAGTTGACCATGTCTCGTTGTTTTGACGTCGTGTGTGTTTTGGTTTCGTGGTTCGCATGGTTGTAGGGTATGCATGATCAAGCTCTTGTCTTGTGTGTAAGTAGATGTCGACCTATCAAATGGTTGTGTCATATATTAGAATCTGGAAAAAAAAAAGAGCTCAAAAGTCTACCAACAATAAAAAAAAAAAGGGAGAAACAATTACATCACTTGCATAAATCTCCATGCATCATTGTTGACCATCACCATACTATTATCATAATAATACATAATGAAATATATATATATATATATATATATATATATATATATATATATATATATATATTAAACAAATGACAAGTTGTGCAAACAAACCTTTTGTCGACATAAACTTATTTGAGTTTTCAAATTAATCTAATTCAGTAGCATAAGCAATTGAAACGTAAGTTTACACTTTGGACCCTAATTTTTGGAAAAATTGTCAAAATCAACTATAAACTATGATGTTAGTAATATTAAGCTTTAAGCTTAATAAATTGTCATAATAATTCGGAAAGTTACTAATTCGGGAAACTTACTAAAAATGGAAAGCCGACTAAAATAAGTAACCTGATTTATATGAACATAAAATAATACCTGATTATCACATTCGTGTAGATCCGGTGAAGCGGGAGTAGTTGTCGTCCCTTTTGTGATCATCTTTGGTGTTTGGTTGCTTTCGTCAAGGTACAGATATTCTGCCCTTTTTAATAAGGTGCCTTCGTTTTCTTGAACCCTGATTTGATGTGACCCTGACCTTTGCTATGAACCTTTGACATTTGAACCTGTGGCATGTGAACCTTTTGATATGAACCCTGTGATATGAACCTTTGCATTTGAACTCTGATTATGACCATTGTGAACCTTTGCTTTAATATGAACCTTTGACCTGTGACCCCAGTTTGATACCCGAGCCAAATGTGTTTCCTAGCCATGAAGGTAACATGGCCATGCCTTTGATGCACCACTGGCATGACTAGTGTGTAGCCCTAGTGATTTGGTTACACCGTCCCCCATTGTGATATGTGATATGAGCTCAATATGATATTATTATTATTATGGCCAATGTGATTTGTGGGGGGGGCGAATGGATGCATCCTAGATTTGTATTGTGATATGTGATATGATATGTGATATGTGGTGACTGATGATGGGTGCAATCCACGTCTTTCACAAAATGTGGGAGCTAGCTACTCCATTTGAAGAATGAGGACACCCCTCATATTATCTGATTATCTGAGAGGTCTCCCCTCTATATGATTATGAAGATATGATACGATATGATATGTGATGTGATATGTGGGCTCGTGGTGGATTACTGTCCTAAATCTTTACTTTTTAATTCCTTTCCTATATCTCATTCATTTTGATATACCTGTTCATTTTCCGTTTGCCTTTGTTCCCGTTTATTATATATCTGTTCACTGGGCTTTTTAAGCTCAGCCGCATTTCTTTTCCTGCGGCAGGTTTTAGTAGGAAGCCAGGAGCTTGGGTTTGCTTGGGATGAGAGATTAGCTTATGAAGACGATACCTTAGTTTTAGTATTCACTTATGTATTACTGCGTAGATTTGGTATATTTCCTTTGTAACATTGTAAACCAATTGTATTATGTAAGTCGTCTGTTATGCTTGCCTTTGATATGTCACCATTTTGCGTGACACTTCCACCCTTGTCGGGTTGGGGTGTTACACCGTGTATCTGCAGGGATGGTTTTCTGTCCCATTTTGATGTTTGACGAATAAGTCTCGTTGTTTTAGTGAGACTCTATGACACGAGGAAAGAATTTATACCTAATAAATTCCTTTGACTAGGGAACCTAAACTAGACTTAACGAGACACACGAGATGACTTCAAGAGTCATGAGGTTTATGGAACATGTTCCATCATTCTTAGACCTAGATGAAGGTAGTTGAAGGATTCTCGTTTGAGAGGTTTGGTAAGGATGTCTGCGATATTGTCCTGAGAAGGAACTTTCTCAATAGAAATATTTCCTTTCTGAACATTATCACGAAGGAAGTGGTGGCGAATTTCGATATGTTTAGTACGGGATTGTTGAACGGGGTTTTTGCTCAAGTCAATAGCACCTTTATTATCACACATAATGGGGACGTCATCTAAATGGATGTAATAGTCTATAAGGGCTTGTTTCATCCATAGTGCTTGTTGACATGCCTTTCCGGCGCTTACGTACTCGGCTTCAGTTATGGAGATAGCAAGAGCCGTTTGTTTCTTGGAGAACCAAGAAGTTAAGCAACAACCCATGAAGGTACAAACGCCACTCGTACTCTTTCGATCTACATAATCTCCCGCATGATCAGAGTCGGCATAGACAACAGTTTCTACACCGGTCCCCTTGGGATAGAATAATCCCAAGTGTATAGTGCCTTTAATGTATCGGAAGATACGCTTAACCGCTTCAAGGTGAGAGGTTTTGGGATCCTCTTGGAAGCGAGCACAAAGGCAGACACTAGACATGATGTCGGGCCTACTTGCCGTGAGGTATAGTAAACTTCCTATCATACCTCTATACTTAGTGCTATCCACGGACTCACCTTCTTCATCTTTCATGAGTTTTATTTCCGTGGACATGGGGTTTTTCATGGGCTTAGACTCTTCTAAACTAAATTTCTTAAGCATTTCTTTACTATACTTAGCTTGATTAAAGAAGATACCATCTTCCATTTGCTTAATTTGTAAACCAAGGAAGAAGTTCAATTCACCCATCATGCTCATCTCAAACTCGTCATGCATGATCTTAGAGAAATCATCGCACATCTCTGAACAAGTTGATCCGAATATAATGTCGTCGACATATATTTGAACAATGATGAGATGTGAATCTCTTTTCTTTGTGAAGAGTGTGTTATCAACCTTTCCCATGGTATATTCATGTTCAATCAAGAAAGCTTTCAGTCTATCATACCAAGCTTTAGGAGCTTGTTTAAGACCATAGAGTGCTTTCTTGAGTTTATAAACATGATTCGGATATTCGAAATCAACGAATCCCGGAGGTTGTGCAACATACACCTCCTCGTTGATATAACCATTAAGGAACGCACTCTTCACGTCCATTTGGTATAGTTTAAAGTCTAAGGCACAAGCATAGGCAAGGAGTATTCTAATTGATTCTAATCTAGCTACGGGTGCATAGGTTTCATCATAATCTATTCCCTCTTGTTGGTTATAGCCTTGTGCTACCAACCTTGCCTTATTCCTAACTACGACACCCACTTAGTTCCTATGATTGTTTGATTTTTAGGAAGAGGTACTAAATCCCAAACTTGGTTTGCGGTGAATTGATTAAGTTCTTCTTGCATGGCAAGTATCCAACTTTCATCCTTAATTGCTTCACCTACATTCTTAGGTTCTACGGTTGATATGAAACAAAAGAAATTACTTTTGTTTTGTGCTTGTGACCTAAGGGTTCTTTGGTTTAGGTTACCTATGACATTTTCAATAGGATGGTTTTTGGATTCCTTAATGTTGACAATTTCGTCAACTTCAACTATTTCATCCTCAATGTCATCTTCTAGGGTTTTCTTGCCATTAACCTTAATGGCTTCATCCTCATCTAAGTCATCATCCACCAAGGGTGATGTCTTAGTTTGTGGAGGACTTTCATCGAATGTCACGTTGAGTGATTCTTCGACTTTCATGGTTTCTCTATTTAGGACAACATAGGCTTTACTATTTTGGGAGTAACCTAGAAAGATACCATCGTAAGACTTTGGGTCAAACTTGGTGAGGTAATCTTTAGTGTTTAGTATGAAGAACTTGCTTCCAAACACTCTAAAGTAATCAAGAGTAGGTTTTCTACCTTTCATGATTTCATATAGGGTATTTCCTAAGATAGATCTAATTAGAATCCTATTAAGAATATAAGTTGAGGTGTCCATCACATTACACCAAAACTTTTGCGGAATTGATTGTTCATTCAACATCGTTCTACTCATCTCTTGTAGAGTACGATTTTTCCGCTCTACTACCCCATTTGATTGTGGAGTGCGTGGAGCCGAGAAATTGTGAGTAATACCATTAGCATCACAATATACTCCAAATTGCACTTCCTTATCAAATTCCCGACCATGATCCGTCCTAATAGCAACTATTGTACATCCTAGTTGGTTTTGGACTTTCCTACTAAAGATTTCAAATTCCTCAAAAGCTTGAGTTTTATTCTTAAGAAATCTAGTCCAAGTATACCGAGAATAGTCATCAACTATTACTAAGGTGTAGTAATTTCCTCCGTAGCTCCGTACGGCGGATGGACCGAATAAGTCCATGTGAAGGAGTTCTAGGCACCTAGAGGTCGAGACCATATTCTTAGCTTTGTGACTTGAATGAGCTTGTTTTCTAACTTTACAAGCGTCACAAAAGTGTTTGTCGAACTTAATCTTAGGTAGGTTTCTAACTAATTCCTTAGATGCCAATGATTGTATCAAACGCATATTGGCGTGACCTAACCTCCTATGCTATAGAGTTGAATTATCATCTATGGTTGCTAAGCATATCCTATCCTGAGGCTTATTTCCTATTTTCCTAACAAATAAGCCATTTCTCCTAACTCCTTTGCCTATGGTTTTACCATCCTTAATTATCTCACTACCCTCTTCAGAGAATATAACTCTACACTTATTATCTACCATTTGACAAATGCTAAGCAAATTAAATCCTAAGTTATCTACATGCTCAACATTTCTAATAGTGAGGGAGTTTTGAGTGATCGTACCTTTGCCTATAATGCTGCCCTTAAGTTTGCTACCGAAAGTGACATTACCTCCGTTGTATGCCTTGTATGATGAGAATAAACTTCGGTTACCCGTCATATGGTTAGTGCATCCACTATCCTTGACCCATTCGTCAGGCTCCAAGTCAATTCCCAAGCATATCTCATTTGAAGTATGAGCCATTAGACATGTTTCGTCCTTGGGCTTCTTTTCTTCATCATCACCGCTGTCACTCCAGGAGCCTCCTATGAGAGCTCGTTGGTTGTTGAATTTCGGTGGTTTGGGACACTCTCCTATGAGGTGATTAGGATCTTCGCACCTAAAGCATTTCCTATCACTTGTCCCTTTCTTTTCAACATGGTTCTTTTGTGATGTCTTCTTCTCATCACGAGGTTTCCTAACGAACCTACCTCTTCTCCTAAAGAACTTTTTAAAGTCCCTAACCGCTAATGCATATTCCTCATCTTCACTATCAAAACTCGAGCATTCCTCATCACTAGACTCCTTCTTGGCTTTCAATGCTAGAGATCTAAACCTCTCGCTTTTGTCTTTGATTATGTCGGAGTCCTTCTTGATTATCATCTCGTGAACTTTCAAGTTTCCTATAAGTTCATCGAGTGACAAAGTCGCCAAGTCCTTTGACTCTTCTATGGCGGTGACCTTGGCTCTCTATTTAGGATGTAGAGCCCTAAGAAACTTCCTAACATAATTCTTGCTAGAGTAACCTTCATCAAGAGTTTTAAGACTAGTGATAATAGTATTTAATCTAGCAAAAGCATTATCTATTGACTCATCTTCCGAAATGGAAAATTGTTCATATTGTTGAACAAGAAGATCTATCTTGTTCTCTTTGACTTGGTTATTACCTTGGTGAGTGACTAACAAAGTTTTCCAAATATCTTTTGCCGTATTACACATGAAAATTCTTTCAAATTCCTTTTTAGGCAAAGCATTATAAATCATCATTTTAGCCTCATTATTTTTGGCTAATTTCCTTTTAAGTTCATCACTTTGTTTATCATAAGAAACTATTTCATCCTTTTTAGTTTCCGGATTCTTTTGAATAGGTTGAAAGTCACCCTCGGTAATAACATGCCAAAGATCAATGTCTTTTGATTTCACATACGTTTCGAATCTTGTTTTCCAATATATAAAACAATCGGTTTCGAAAAGTGGTGGTCTTTGCATAGATTGCCCTTCTAGATATTTGTCGGAATCCATTGATCGATTCAAATTCTTTTAAAAATCTTGTTTTAAAAGTTGGCTATTGGAAACTTTGATTCGAACTCTATGTGTAATCAATCAACACCAATATGAACTACACACTAAACTAACTAATATTAACTAATGAAAGTAAAGAGTAGAGTTGGAAAGATCAAACCGAGACAAAGGATTTATAGTGGTTCGGCTACGAAGCTCTTCTTCGCCCTACTCCACTCCCCGAGTACCACACTCGAGAGTTTCAAACACTATATCAACAACCTCCCTTCAGGCGGAGAAAACCGTACACGTCGCTTATCCTATTTCCGACACTAAGCTAGATGTCGAGTGCTAATCTTAGCTAGCACCAATCTACCAAGGTCCACGTGACCAATCACACAAGCCCTAATGGCTACAAGAGATCACCACGATCTCAATCATGATCACAAAGATCAACTCTCACTTCACTCTACTTAATCTACCTACTCTAGATCCTTTGATCACTCACACACAAGCCCAATGGCTTTAAGAGATCTTCACTATCTCTTAAGATCACAATGATCTTCACTCACACTCTCACAAAAGAAAGATAATCTTGATGTATGCTAAGATACAACAAGGATGTAACAAGTGTTACAAATCCTAACAACTACAACTCTTGTATCTTCTTGAATACCTTGAGTTCTTCTCTTGCTAATGAAGAGGAATGATAACACCTTGTATCAACTTGGATACTTGTGTTCTTCTCTTGCTAATGAAGAGGGATGATAACACCTTGTATCAACTTGGATACTTGTGTTCTTCTCTTGCTAATGAAGAGGAATGAAGAGGATCACTTGGAGGATGATTGGATCACTCTTGAACAAAAGAAAAACTAACCTAAATGATCTAAGAAAGAAAGTGTGAAGAGAGTATTCAACTCAGAAAGTTTTGTGTGTGTAAGGATGCCTAAAATCTGTGAAAAGGGTTGATATTTATTGGCAAAGAAAATCTAAACGTTACAGAAAAAATAGTAGGGACGGCTCCACTAAACATGCCACGGCTCCACTAAAATTAGTGGAACCGTGGAGCCGTCCTAGACTAGGACGCTCCAAATTTTGTCTTTTCTGGTGAAAACTTATTTGGAGAAGGTTGGAGCTGATTTTGGGGGGGAAAATAGCTGTTGTGATTTTCAAACTTATTTTTCCATTAAAACATTTCTTAATATTTCCAAAATAATTTGTCATGTGTTATTTTTGAAAAAATGTTTTGTCCCATTAAATTGTGAAGTCTCAAAACACAAATTCACTTCTTTGATCATTTGTCAAGTTGTAAATTTGTTCTAGAGTGATTTGCGTAGAAACGGGATCTTCCGATTATAAACTTGTTTACGTTAATTTTAACGTAACGTGATTTCACATTTTGTCATCCTCAAAACGTGAAGTAATCGAAAGATATAAATAACGTTTTTAGAACATTATTTGCATCAACATGGTGTATGTTTGATTCGATTTGGGTCTGTGGATTTGTGATGAATACGGGTCGGGTTGACCCGGGCTGAATTGCAGTTGTGTATCTGGGATTCGATTCATATTATTTGGTTCTGGTCATTGTTGTCGGGTCTGTTTGGTACCTAGATTTGGATATGGGTTGAGACCTGGTTTGGTCTCGGCATGGGTTTAATAAATTAGCATACTACTCGAGTTTGGATTTGTCTAAAATAATCATATATCTTAGTTCGCTTATAGTTGATGGTGTTTCGGTTTATAGAAATCACCCACGAGGGTGTTTGGTTTACTACGTATCAGCCACAAACCCATATAGGGTGTTGGCTTTGTGTGGAGTCAAGTTGGTTAGCAACCCAAGGGGGCGGGTTAGTTGTTTTGGTTTAGTTGGAGTCGACTTGGGTCTCGGATTATGTTGAAACTTCCATTCTTGCTTGTGTTTGGTTTTTGATGTAGCTACTTCCGAGTCAAAGATGACTCGTATAAGGGTGTTGATAGTCTCGGTTTGCTAATAATTAAACAAAAAGAGTGTTGTATATTTTTGGTTTGGGTTAGATTTAAATTGGGTCCAACGGCCCACTATAAGGTGTGTTAGTTTAAACATGAGTTGAGCCAAGAAAAATTTAAGAGTATGTTTGGTTAAGTTTATTTTGATGTTTGTGATAAAATTGGAAACTAATATATTATGGTTACTGAGTTGCGAAACTAGAGTTATTGGTTTGATATAGTGAAAATTGGTACGTTTCGAATATTTGAAATTGTGAATTGGATTTGAATATGGATTACGACTCGACTTTGGACATATAATGGATTTGTATCGTTTGGACAATTATGGATCGTTATCAGATTTGCGATATTAGACATTGGATTCATTGGACATTTTGAGACTTGAGACGAAATAATATATTAAACTCGAAAAGACTTCAATATATTAGACTCGGACCGGACACAAAATATTCAATAAACCCGAAACTAATAATTACGCGAATGATAACGAAACATAAAATTTATAAGATATTGAAATGTCAAACTTGGTTAACTAAAGTCACAACGACTTGAGACAACTGATTTTTTTTAGTTAAACTAATTTCTATTTATAAGACGTTTATGTTTTATACAAATTATTTGGGATATCGGGGTAAATACCGAAACGTACAAACTGATTTATTTTATTTGTGGTGTTTATTTGCCGTTAACTTCTAGATTTGTCTTCTTTGGTTTGAGTTATCGTTAGTATTCTCTCGACTATGTCGACGTCTATTTCTCTTTGGAGTGAGTTGTATGTCGAGTCTATGTTTTCTTACCACCACACGAAACGTTGATACTAAACTTTTGATAAGTATTGAAATCGAGTAATCCATGAAAACTACGACACTTTTTCTTTTATAGACTTTATTATTGTGCGAGACGTATTTTGAGATAACTGTATACGTATTAGGTTGTGCCGATCCTGAACCGTTGTGTACCGTTGTGCCTGTATATCTTGGAACCGTCATGTCGTATGTCTTAAGACTGTTGTATCTTGCTTCTCGATGCCAGTCGTGTCAGTTGTGATCTTTGCATTGCTGTGGCTAAGGTGAGTTCATGGCCCCTACTTTTACCGGTTTTATAACTATTTTTGGGGGAGAATACATGCTCATTTCTACTTAAATTCAATACTTGTTTTACTTGAAACGTGATTTGTTTTTCTCAAACGTCCTGTTTGGCTGATATATCTAAACTGGTTACTTGTATGCGTTATGTGTTTACCTGTTTATTGATGTGGCCTGAAATTGTGATTGTGGTTCATGAAACTGTTACGCGAGCTGACTAAGGTTATTATTATTCCATGTCTGCAATTGTGCGGAGTTATTGTTATGAGCTGCAATAGTGCAGGACTATTATACTCAAGGGCTCTTTGTGCCTAATTATCAACAAGGGCTCCTGTGCCTATAGACTACTATAGTGTGCACCTATAGGAAACTATTATTGTGATTTGACTTTTGTGACTTAGCCAGCGTAACAGTTAAATTTGCGTGACACTATATGAGTGTAGTATTTGTATGATTGATTTTGGTTCATGATGTGTTGATTACGATATTATTTGCGGATTTGGTTTTAGAACGATGATTTAGGCAGTGTGAGCCTACGTTGAACTTGACTTGTTTGTGAACGATGATTTGAATTCGAAAACCTTTTGGTTCAACCATGCTGTTTTAAACTAAAACCTGTGAACTTACCAGCGTAAGCTGACCCTTTTAGCATGTATTTTCAGGTTTAAGGTGATAGCTTATTTCTGGAGGTGCTTGGCAAGGGGCATGGTCATAGACGACTCTGATATTTATGTTTGGGACCGCTTTACTTATTTATGGGCCTATTTCCACACTATATTTTGAATGATGTAAACTTAATGTTTTGATAATGAAATTTTCTTCTAAAAAGGTTGTGTAAAACCGTTCTTTGTAACTTTTGTTGTGATACCAACTTAGTAGCACCCCAGTGACATGTATGCTTCCGCTGGTCCCCATTTTGGGGGTGTTACAGATTGGTATCAGAGCCTAGGTTATAGAGAACTGGGTTTATGTTTTAAAAACTGGACTATAACCACTTTCATGAAAACTTAACCCTATGACCGTCACGTGCCTGCCAGCCAAGCTGATGCCTCGCGTATGATTTTGTTTGAGGAGATTATTGATGAGACGGGTAATGATATACTAGATGAGATGTTCATGACATATTTGACGAGTTGTTTGATGAGATGCTTGATTATATTTGATGAGATGTATGCCTGACTATCGGATATTTTTATATCCGCCTATTTTAGTTGTTCACTATAAGCATTTCCATATGCTTATGCATGCACCGTACGTGTCGCGGAGTTACGCTATTTTCTTGCGTAATCTCACTATTGAATGTCGAGTTTGTACACTTGTCGTGGTTTTGGGAATGATTTTGTATGTAACGGACATACTACTAGTATAACTAGGCTGAGTATTTCAAAATTCATTGAACCTCGGGTGAATATAGACTGATCACCTATATTCAACCAGGGACAGTAGGACATAGCCTGATCACCTATGTCTGACTCAGAGGTGAATTTTGCAATACTGGGAGTAGTTACAATAGAATTATTTCCGGTTGGTTTTGATTTCGGAAATGGTACAATTTTGCGTGTGTACACGGACATTGAATATTACTTCCACACACACAACACACTGGCATCACAACACCGCATGAACCGTAATGCCTCTGGAACCGCTATACGTCTCCGTTATATGGAATTCCTGTTTATCGCCTTCTGGTCGTAGTTTGCATCGGGTCGGTTTAGACCCGATTGGCACCGTTTGACTCCGAGTTACTTATTTGTAACCCCTTAAGAGCGTAATAAGCCCGTATGAGCTTATTGGAGTGTTTGGATTTGATTTTGGCTATGTTTGGATTTGATTTTGATTCTGATTGAATTTGGGTTGTTTGATTTTGTGATTTTGGACGTCATCCAGGATTTGGATTTATTATTCGGCCTTGTTTTTGTTGTGGCCTTGTTACAGTCGCCTCTACCCTAAGCCTTGTGCTCAATTGATGTTGTTCAATCGAAGCTGTTCAATCAACGTTGTACCTCTCCGCTTTAAGTACTGTGTACATTACTGATTCAACCGACTGATTGCTAGTAGAAATCAACACCTTCCCTCAGAGTTATACTCTGAACTCGCTAAACTCTCCATTTGACGAAGATTCCACGCCCAGCAGAAATCTTGAGACTCTAAGGAGTAACCTGAACCGCGTTTCTTGGGACAATCACCTAATTCTCCTCTCGTCCCTCGGGAATATAGTTATCTTTGCTAACCTCTTATAGGATAATAAACTGTTTTGACACTAATTTACAATCTGCCTTTGATTTTTCTACCGACCATTTTGCGGTCATCCTTCAAAATGTTTTACTGCTATTTCACGAAAATCAAAATTTTGATCTTACTACCTTTTTATAAATGGCGAACTGTTTTCCTGTTACCCCGTAAACTTTATACAAATCGTTTAGCAAAACAATTTCATAAAACGTTTTGTTGCCTTGCTATGATGTTATGAATCAAACTGAAAATCAAAATTTTGAATTTGCTGCAATTTTATAAATGATAAATTGTTTTCCTATTATCCTATAAGCCGTTTCACAAATCATTTCACAAATCATTGTGTAAGTCGATTTGCTGTTTTTGTTACTATATCAGAAGCTAGACCTCAGGAGCGAATCTCGCACCTCTACCTGAGTACTCGAGTTTGGCAATGGTTGGAATAGACAACTCCAGTTGCCCAAATTCTCTTATAAAGATACCTATGACTCCAATATTTCAACGGCACCGTGTGAAGTGCTTTGTGGTCGATCACCGAATTGTTAAGTAGAAGTTGGAGATACCCAACTTACTAACCCTGAACTTGTTCACGAGACTACCGAGAAGATCGTTCAGATCAGAACAGAGAAGCAAGCTGCTCACGAATCGTCAGAAGAGTTATGCTGACAAATGACGTCAACCTCTTGAACTCCTAGTTAAAGTCTAGATTATGCAAAAAAGATTCACCATGAGAAGGTGAGATACGTTTAGAAACGTGAAAAGCTTAATCCTCGCTGTATTGATCCTTTTGAAATCCTTGCTAGAGTTGGACCAGTAGCTCACAGACTCGAGCTACCGTCAGGACTCAGCAATGTTCGCAACGTTTTTATGAGCAAAGTAAAGAAATGACTTGCCGATGAGGCAACCGCTATTCCTCCAGGAGAGGATCCAGATTGATGAATATTTAAATCTCGTTGAGAAACCTATCGAAATCATGAACCGTGAAGTTAAACGACTTTAGTAATGTCGCATCCCTATCGACAAAGTTCGTCAAAACTCGCGAAAAGGTCCTGAATTCACGTGAGAACGTGACAATGAATCCTCGTGTGTATGTACTCATCTCTTTTCAACCATTACGAGTAACTTGAATTGAATCGCGAGGACGCGATTCCGTTTAAGGAGGTGAGACTGTAACAACCTGTAATTTTCCGGACGTATTCCTATACGAGATTATCCTTGTTTTTCATTTACAAATCTTTCTGAACTTATTTAGTTTAAAAACCTGAAGTTATCTCGCGAAACGTGAAATTCGTACACAACGCGTACTGGCACAACCGACGATTTGATTTGATTATTTTATTATTTGTGAGAAACGAGGCGTATGAATAGTCATTTTTATTGGAAATATTATTCTGAGCGCGATGGCGTAATTCTCGTGTCTTGAATCAACCGTTTACTAGTCTAAACGAGCCCCGAACTTGATTTCGTGAAAGATTGCAGAAACTACAATAGTGGTCCCTGAACTAAAGATTCACCGCTGCCCCTAGACTTTAGTTGTTGGCTGTTTCAGCCCCTAGGGTTTACACAACCCTAGACCTAGCCTATATATACACACTTATAACATTTCTAGGGTTATTGTCACTTTCATTTCCGGCAGCCCCCCCTCTGTTCCGGTCAACCCCTCTCCACCACTGCTACTGCCGTTAGTCACCACTAACACAGCCACCATCAGCCCCACACCATCACACCCCCATCTCTTTCCTGTCTCTCTCGATATCTTAAAGATTTTCCGGCGACACCAGTTTATAGCCATACGAGAGTAGATCGAAGGTATATTTCCGGAGTTTGTTTTGTTTGGAGTTACCACGGTCACCAGCCACTACAGCCTCCACCATCGCCGTCACCACCACCTCCTCTGCCTCACACTTTTTCCTCTCGTTCGTCCGTGTGGTATGGTAAAACCATATCTAATGTTGTTTATTTAATAACCGAATTGTTATTGTTTTCGTGGATTCAAAGTTATTACAACGAATTACTAGTTTTTCGTGATTAAAAACCGGATATAATCGTGTTTTTGAAATCTTTTCGTGTGGTAAGATTTGATTTAAAATGGTGTATGTTTGATTCGATTTGGGTCTGTGGATTTGTGATGAATACGTGTCGGGTTGACCCGGGCTAAATTGCAGTTGTGTACCTGGGATTCGATTCATATTATTTGGTTCTGGTCATTGTTGTCGGGTCTGTTTGGTACCCAGATTTGGATATGGGTTGAGACTTGGTTTGGTCTCGGCATGGGTTTATTAAATTAGCATACTACTCGAGTTTGGATTTGTTTAAAATAATCATATATCTTAGTTCGCTTATAGTTGATGGTGTTTCGGTTTATAGAAATCACCCACGAGGGTGTTTGGTTTACTACGTATCAGCCACAAACCCATATAGGGTGTTGGCTTTGTGTGGAGTCGAGTTGGTTAGCAACCCAAGGGGGCGGGTTAGTTGTTTTGGTTTAGTTGGAGTCGACTTGGGTCTCGGATTATGTTGAAACTTCCATTCTTGCTTGTGTTTTGTTTTTGATGTAGCTGCTTCCGAGTCAAAGATGACTCGTATACGGGTGTTGATAGTCTCGGTTTGCTAATAATTAAACAAAAAGAGTGTTTTATATTTTTGGTTTGGGTTAGATTTAAATTGGGTCCAACGGCCCACTATAAGGTGTGTTAGTTTAAACATGAGTTGAGCCAAGAAAAATTTAAGAGTATGTTTGGTTAAGTTTATTTTGATGTTTGTGATAAAATTGGAAACTAATATATTATGGTTACTGAGTTGCGAAACTCGAGTTGTTGGTTTGATATAGTGAAAATTGGTACGTTTCGAATATTTGAAATTGTGAATTGGATTTGAATATGGATTACGACTCGACTTTGGACATATAATGGATTTGTATCGTTTGGACAATTATGGATCGTTATCGGATTTGCGATATTAGACATTGGATTCATTGGACATTTTGAGACTTGAGACGACATAATATATTAAACTCGAAAAGACTTTAATATATTAGACTCGGACCGGACACAAAATATTCAATAAACCCGAAACTAATAATTACGCGAATGATAATGAAACATAAAATTTATAAGATATTGAAATGTCAAACTTGGTTAACTAAAGTCACAACGACTTGAGAAAATTGATTTTTTTTAAATAAACTTATTTCTATTTATAAGACATTTATGTTTTATACAAATTATTTGGTATATCGGGGTAAATACCGAAACCTACAAACTGATTTGTCTTCTTTGGTTTGAGTTATCGTTAGTATTCTCTCGACTATGTCGACGTCTATTTCTCTTTGGAGTGAGTTGTATGTCGAGTCTATGTTTTCTTACCACCACACGAAACGTTGATACTAAACTTTTGATAAGTATTGAAATCGAGTAATCCACGAAAACTACGACACGTTGTCTTTTATAGACTTTATTATTGTGCGAGACGTATTTTGAGATAACTGTATACGTATTAGGTTGTGCCGATCCTGGAACCGTCGTGCCGTATGTCTTGAGACTGTTGTGTCTTGCTTCTTGATGCCAGTCGTGTCAGTTGTGATCTTTGCATTGCTGTGGCTAAGGTGAGTTCATGGCCCCTACTTTTACCGGTTTTATAACTATTTTTGGGGGAGAATACATGCTCATTTCTACTTAAATTCAATACTTGTTTTACTTGAAACGTGATTTGTTTTTCTCAAACATCCTGTTTGGCTGAAATAACTGAACTGGTTGCTTGAATGCGTTATGTGTTTACCTGTTTATTGATGTGGCCTGAAATTGTGGTTTTGGTTCATGAAACTGTTACGCGAGCTGGCTAAGGTTATTATTATTCCATGTCTACAATTTTGCGGAGTTATTGTTATGAGTTGCAATAGTGCAAGACTATTATACGCAAGGGATTTTTGTGCCTAATTATCAACAAGGGCTCCTGTGCCTATAGACTACTATAGTGTGCACCTATTGGAAACTGTTATTGTGATTTGAATTTTGTGACTTAGCCAGCGTAACAGTTAAATTTGCGTGACACTATATGAGTGTAGTATCTGTATGATTGATTTTGGTTCATGATGTGTTGATTACGATATTATTTGCGGATTTGGTTTTGGAACGATGATTTAGGCAGTGTGAGCCTACGTTGAACTTGACTTGTTTATGAACGATGATTTGAATTCGAAAACCTTTTGGTTCAACCATGTTGTTTTAAACTAAAACTTGTGAACTCACCAGCGTAAGCTGACCCTTTTAGCATGTATTTTCAGGTTTAAGGTGATAGCTTATTTCTGGAGGTGCTTGGCAAGGGGCATGGTCATAGACGACTCTGATATTTATGTTTGGGACCGCTTTACTTAATTATGGGCCTATTTTCACACTATATTTTGAATGATGTAAACTTAATGTTTTGATAATGAAATTTTCTTCTAAAACGGTTGGGGTAAAGCCGTTCTTTGTAACTTGTGTTGTGATAGAAATTTAGTAGCACCCCAGTGACATGTATGCTTCCGCTGGTCCCAATTTTGGGGGTGTTACAGCTACGCTTGTAGATGATGATGGTCATCCTATTAAAAAGGTAGATAAGGTGGATGGGTCTCAAAAGACTGGTAGTGTATCACAAGAACTGCTTGTGAGTGTTGTCAAATGGAAGGTGCAGGCCGCGGCTAGTAAGTCTAGTTCTTCTTTTTCTCCATCTACTTCTTCTACTACGAGGGTTAACCCATTCCCTAAGAGATTGTTGATTCCGACAGTGATGAAGAGGAGGTTGTGAATACTTTTGATGAGTCAGTGAACCTATTTGGTGGTGGTCGCGATCGTGAAGATGATTATGATGATTATGCGAAGCAGGTCTACGATCTTCAAGGGAATTTGGATGCTTTTTATGACATGTATGGTATCAACCTCCAAGGCCTTGGTCGGAAGTAATTTTGTTTGCGTAAGAGTCTAATGTTATCATTTGAGTAGTGGTTTATTTTCTTGTTTAGAGAATAGGAAGTATCTTATTATGTAAGCTTTACTGCCTATGTAACGGGCTGAGATATGAGATTCACCCAAATCCTTTGTACTTAAACGTTTTTTTGAGTAATATCTTTACTGGGTCTTTTGACCGTTTACCCAAAAAAAATACTAAGAGTATCTGTAAAGCTTAAGTCTTCAAATATATTTTGCTTTTAAAACATCATCTTTTCACACTATTTTGTTCATAGAAAAGTCATCTAAAAGACCTTACTACAATGGTAACACGTCATTAAAAAGTTTTGCAATAAATAAATAAGTATATTAAAGTAGATTCACAGAGAAAAAAAGCTTTTGCTGAAAAAGGTTTATCTAATTTGTGCTCGTCATGCACTGGTTAAAAGGTTTTCTATTACAGCATTCACGGAAGGTGGTTTGAGCGCTATTGCAATCCAAACTAAGCACCCCATTGATGTTTGATTCTTACACGTCTACTAAGTGCATGGAGTCGTGAGGTAGGTTGACTTATGCACGTGCCATGATTGAGTTGAGAGCTGATGTGGAGTTGAGACACTCCCTCGTGGTGGCGGTACCAAAATTTGAGGGTGAAGGGTTTACTAGGCGCACTCTTCGTATCAAATATGAGTGGACACCTCAAAGATGCTCAAGTTGTAAGGTATTTGGTCACGGATCCAATTAAGAACATGAAAGCACCAAAGCAACCTATACGTGGGGTTCAGATTGGTTCGACGACTAAGTTCGCTTATCAAGCTAACCCACCAAGGAAACCGAAGGTAACTAATGATAAAAATGATACTACGGTTCCTTCCACTTCGAACTTGTTTGATGTGTTAAGCTCTATGGTGGATGTGGAGAATGGAGAGAGTTGTAAAACTTCGGCAGTTGGTAGTCCAAGTACCACATCTCTGGCTGCAAGGATTAATGAACTTAAAAGTCAAATGCTTGATGGAAAACTTGCGTTATTGGGTGATGATGGGAAGCCACTAAAACCTTGTAAATCAAAGCTTCGTATGCAAAAGGAGGCTACTGGGACATCGGTATTTGAACCTAGTACTAGTATGAAAAAGCAAGGGAAGATTCGGATAATGATAAAGTCGAGGATATTGGTTATGATATGGCTTGATATATGGCTAATCCGAATCGTGCTGGTAGAGGAGCTAATGATGCAAGTCTTCTAAGAGTATAAAGATTATGATGGTTATGATGGTTACGAGTATGATGTTAATGACTTAACTGAAGAACAACTTGCTTTCTGTGATGTATGGGACATCCGTATCCGTGGTAGAGTTAAGAAGTAGTTCTAGTTTTGTTGTTGACATTTTATTTTGGTAGGTTCATAAGATTGGCATATCTCTCGTATGATAGTTTTTTGCTTGAAGCACAATTATGCTTTTGTTTTCCTGTAACGGGCTGAGATGTGAGATTCCACCCTCATCTTATGTACTTAATTATTTTTTGGATTAATATATTTTATCGAAGAAACCATAAAAAAATGAATTTACTAACTTTTAACTTTTCTTTTTTAATTAGACAATTCATTTAATACACACTGATTAGAATTATAAATTATCAAAATCAAATATAATGCAAAGAAGTCCTTCGGAAAAAAAGCTATACAAGACACGCTATTAAATTTTTTGCACATGAGTTGCTCTTAGTAAAAGTGTAAATAGTCACGTCAAAATGTATTGAACAACGGGTAGATAATTATTTAGGGGTTGTGTTATACAAACCCTCCTTATATTGTCATATCAGGGGGGGTTTGGTCAAATCGTACAACCCGCGATGCACACCGTACAAACCGACGATGCGTGCAATGAAAGAAAATCTTTCCTATGGGAGAGTCCAAATAACTTGCCCTTGTTTAGCACGAAAAGCAAGATTCTTATGACATCAACGTGCTCTTCTTAATAAGAGTGGTAATCTTCTTATCAAACATTGTGAAAACGTATGATCCGATGTACAAGCTAGTCCATCACATGCAGAACTCTATATAAGGAAAATTGAGTACTTTAAGAATCAATGATCAACATTTAAAGCTTCATAATTGAAACTTCAATTAACAAATTGTAATAGGGAATCTTTTCTCCTTCCGAAAATATACCGGGCATCTGGGCAACTTTGAACTACCCAACCATTTGTAGCCACTTGTCTGGCATGAAGTACACCAGTTGCCCAAAAAGTACACAAGTTGCCCAAAAAGTACACAAGTTGCCCTACCTTGTAATCCATAAAGTCATACTTGTCACTTGTTGGTTGTAGTTGTCTAATTGTACAGGTTGCCCTGGTATAATATCGGAAGGAGAAAAGATTCCATCTAGAAAAGCAAAAGTAAAAGGCAACCGGGGTATTTTTGAAATTATCCATTTAATTGGTAAAGAGTATAATAGTTTATGATGGGTTTTAGGTCGTTTTGGACACGTTTTAAAGTAAGATCAACACGTATAATATATCTAGAAGCCATTAGAAGAGTTCTCGTCGGCTAGGGATATACTCATTAGTAGTATGATGATTAAATATCGTATAGCATTAGTAATGTGATTATAATTTATCACGTAACACAGTTATGTTGATCAGTTGATTATGTTTTATAGAGTTACTTAGTAGTATGCCTTGTTTTGTATAATTCCATAAACTCAGTAACTCATTTAACTTATTGTTGCTAGTTTATATTTTTTTAGTTAAAAGAAGATGGCAGGCTCGTAGAAGTTAGAAGCTAAAGGGAAATTTCACAGGAACGGCTAATGCTCATGGTACTAAAATGAGCATTCTCATTCTATCCCTTTGGTATTAACATGTAAATGCCTGAAATGTTGTACTCTTTTCTGTTTTACTACATATATGCTTTTGGGTCAATTTTTAGTGTCAAGTCAAGTTCTTTAAACAAGATATGTAGTGATAGGTCGCTTACGGGGCGTTGGGGTTAACCCTTAATTTTGTTGTAACTCATTTCCATTTGCCGTGATTAAGTACAGTTTTACATGTTATAAAAATGAAGTAGTATAATGTTTAAATGAGTTCTAGAAAGTGCGATGAAGTATCGGGTTTGGAAAGTTGGTTTCCGAAGTAAAAATACAAAGGGCTGGTGGTACATGTCAGTTTTGGTTGAAGTTCGGAAAATCATATTTTTCAAACCGTAAGTCCTTAGGAGTCATACCACCTATCATTTTGAAGGTAATTGAGTCTAGTTTCATGAAAAAATGCTTTCAGGGTCGGATTTTAAATATAAAAGTGTATTTGAGAGATAACGGAAGGTCAGTTTCAGTAGAATCGTAAAAAAAAAGAAAAAAATAAAGAAAGAAGTTATTCTAGTCTAGTATGGGTGTTTCATTTACCCAAAGAAAACATGTCATCGACTTAAACAAACATAATTTGAGCAGTAACTTAAAACTCCATTCGGTTTTTAAACGCAAGGTTGGTAACGGTTCCTCATTTGCATTTTGGGAAGATGCTTGGTTAGGAGAGTTGAAGCTCAAGATAACCTTTCCAAGGTTGTATCCGCTAGAAACAACAAAAGATTGTAAAATATGTGATAGGTATAATTGAGCAGTACTTTGGACCCAAGTCTAGAACCTAGATGTGGCATCGGCCTATAAAAGATGGGACTTAAACAGTTCAATTCAATGTTCTATCAGCTTTGTTTCGGACTTTGATATTACTGACTGTCCAGACCTATGGGAATTCGGCCTAAGTAACTGTAAAATGTTCTCGGTTGCTTCCATTAGAAGACACATTGATAAACACATTTCGTCTTCACAAGATGAGCTTGTTCGTTGGAATAAATCCCCTCCTATCAAGATAAACATTCATTTAAGGCGTCTTCCTATGGATCGGTTACCTACTAGGTTCAAACTTGATATTCGTGGGGTTGATCTTAACTCATTAAGGTTTCCGATTTGTGATGGTGCCATAGAAACTTCATAACATCTTTTCATCATGTCCTGTTGTAGTAGCTCTATGTAAGATGGTCTCGGCCTTGTGCGATGTAGGTGAAATTCCTAGAGACATCACTAATCTAAACTCATGGGGAGATACGGTAAACCTCACCAACCTTACAAAAAGTTGCTTCGATGTTGTAATCCAAACCACCTTATGGGTCATATGGAGATTTAGGAATAGAACTTGCTTTGACACAAAAGCTCCTAGAAAAGATACTCTAGTTGAGGAAATCAAAGTTCTATCACACACTTGGATCCCTCTTCATAGGACAGTGGCGAAGCTAGAGGATTTTAATCGGATTTGGTTTGCTTGGATCTATACCCAAAATACGCTTGTATTAAAATGTTGTAACCTCCTATTTTTTCCTTCAGTTTCTTGCTAGAGTTTCTTTAATGAAATTGTCATTCAAAAAAAAAAAAAAAAATGTCGGTACTACATGCACTGAAGATGCCATAAACCAGCGGGTACAGTCAAGCTCAAAGCCCCCCTTCTTATTCTCTTCTTGATGTTGTAGTCCTAACTATCTTGTGGCTTCTTTGGAGGTGTAGAAACGAGTTCACATTTGCAACTAAAAGACCCAAGACCGAGCTTCTTGTCAACGATATCAAGCTTCTTTCTTTTTGTTGGATTAGCAATAGGCATAAGAACTTTCTTCTTAATTGGGATTGAGTGGTTTGATAACCCATGTAACACTCTTCCACACTCTTTGTAAATTGTCTTTGTTTTTTCGCCTAGCTCTTGGTTGGCGTGTTTATAAAATTTCCGTTAAAAGATATGGGACTGATTACTTCAACCCATGGTTCTGAAAGGCGCGCGAAGGCACCGCAAAGGCGTGAGGCTTGGTCATGCCGTTACGCCACGCCTTATGCCGCGTCTTTTTGTAAACTCGATATATATGAAATATGATATAAATATATAAATATTTTCATATTTTGTGGCGCCTTATGTCACGCCATATAAACGCAAAAGCTTCGCCTTGGCCGCTAATGGGTGAGGCTTGGTCATGCCGTCACGCCACGCCTTATGCCGCCTTATGCCACGTCTTTTTTGTAAACTCGATATATATTACTATGATATAAATTAATATATAAATGTTTTCATATTTTGTGTCCCTTTATGCCACGCCTTATAAACGCAAAAGCTTCACCTTCGCCGCTAAAGCGTAAGGCTTGATCATTCCGCCATGCTACGCATCCCTCTATTTATAAACTTTCTTCAACCTTTTAGATGGATTGAAGCTGTATTTTTGTCAGTACCATGCTAGCCAACTGGCGTGAAGTTAGTTGAAACTTGCTATGTCTTACATGGCCAGCTTTCTCAAGAATGTATATTCCAATTTCCAAGAACTTACATCATACAGACTACTGTATATGATTGATCATTTTAATATATTGTATAAGACGTAATTAGATGTGTATACCTAGGTATGGTACGGAAGCAATAATTTGAGTCCACCATTTATGGGTATCTTAGTCATACTGGAGATGGGCAAAAATAATTTCGTAAGTGTTCACATGTACCTCGTTCATTAACAAATTTCTGATAATGAAAGCTAAACATTTTTTATGCAAGTTGGATTCCAAATTGGAAGGAAGATATCGCACCCAGTAATAAGTACTATCTCCAAGTCATTTTGGGTAAAGGGTTTTCCCGGTAAATTTTATTACTCAAAAAAACATTTAAATACAAAGGATGAGGGCGAGTCTCACATCTCCGCCCGTTATAGTACTAACATCTAGTCGTGGGAGCCTGTTAGCCTTAAAGTTTGTCATATTTGGGAATTGCACTTCATTCTTCATACAAGGACTAGTTTAGACATTTAGGCTAAGTTAGTCATTATATTCTTTGTATAAATACCCTCCTATGTCAATACTAGGAGGGTTGAGGATTCATTTGTACCAAAGGGGTGTGTGTGTTTTCTCTAGCTTCTCTCTAGAAAAACATACACACCCCGCCAGTCAATAAACCGAAAATTCAAAGTTTAATCTTATGTTCGTGTTTATCATGTTTCCTCCACCTCCATATGTGAATCTATACCTCTACAATTGGTATCAAGAGCTAACCGGGTGGCTGCTCGTGGTGTTTTTAAGGTGATAAAGGTGATTTTTGTTGTGTCTTATCTCGGTTTTTCTTTATCTTCATCTCAGCCGAGTTTAGTGCTATATTTATGTTCGACTTGTGTTTGAAAGAACCCAACTGTTGCGTTTTTATCATAAAAACGTGAGCTTTTGTCGTTTTTCTGGATTCATACGCAAGAACAAGGCAAAAAGTTGGTGTGTTCTTAGCTTCTTTGATCGAAAATCACATAATCTTTTATAAGATTTGTGTTTTTGGAATATATTGAATATCTTATTCATTGAATTATTGGTCAAAGTTGGTGGAATTGGTGAAAGACAGACTGGCAAAGCATGGGGAAGAGATAATGTAGCTAAAAGTCAAGAGTGGTTGGAAAGTTTCGAAATTGGCCACTCTCTCGCAATTGATGTCTCTCGCAATTCAGGGCCTCTCGCATTCTTGTATAAGAATTGCGATGAAATGAAATTTCTCGCAATTGACGAGTCTCTCGCAATTGCTGACTCTATCGCAATTGAGGAGTCTCTCGCAATTGCTGGTTTTTCTCGCAATTGGCATGACTCTCGCAATTGCTGGTTTTTCTCGCAATTGGCATGACTATCGCAATTGCTGGTTTTTCTCGCAATTGGCATGACTATCGCAATTGCACTCCCTTCTCGCAATTGGCATGTCTTTCGCAATTGCACTCTCTTCTCGCAATTGCAACAGACTTTCGAAATTGATACTGTCTTTCGCAATTCAACAATCTCTCGCAATCGAACATCTTATCGCAATTCAAAAAAAAAAAAAAAAAAAAAAAATTCAAATTTTTTGGCCAAAATTCGAATTTTTCGGGGAATTTTCGGCGTAAAAATTTCTTAAACTCAAATTTTTCCGGCATCATTAGAATTGCATTTTATGGCATTTTTCACAACAACATCACAAATGAAATTATCGGACTGCACCTTCAACATCACCACGTATAGCCAAAAAGATCCTGATCAAGATTCACAATCAGATGACAATGGTTAAATTATCAGCTGTGGCTACAAGGATGATGATTCATTATTACTTATTTGAAGTTGAAGTGGAATATCTCGGGTACGTGTACTTAGTATCTTGAAGATATCGGGGTTGGTTGGATGCATGATTCTTCGAGATCCTTGTTTGGGCACTCATGGGAATAGTGATTAAGTCTTGGGTTATCTAGTTTTCATAGGTCAAGGGGAGGATGGACGAAGACCTAGTTAACTATCACTTAAAGGAGATACGTTGTAGTACTCAGTGTCACACAAAGATGTGGATAATTCAAGAGATGTTCATATACTGTTAAGGAAGGATGGATGGGTATATGAAACGACCTATATGCTTTAAGGAGTTACGTTGTAGTGCTCAGTATAGGTTCTTAGTCACACTATCGTGCAAGTTTAAGTCACAAGTTTGGGTTATTCTACTTCAGTCTCAAGTTCGTAATAGTAAGTTTTCTCCATCAGTAGTCACTACATGAAGCCGTTGTTTTTGATACAGGAGGTTAGACTGGGCGTATCGACATCTTCTCACGGACTAATATGATTCTTGATAAAGGGCTTCCAGTTTGCATTTCACGTACACAATATTATGCTGATTCCGATGAATCGTAATCATCAGGGGAGAGAAAGGTGTACATCGATGACGCAACTGGTATGCACTTCAAGTCTTACGAGTTGCTAAGGGCCTTTGATCGAGAAAAGATGGCTACAAAAAGGTTGCGACTTCAATCCTGATCATAAAAGCGTTTTTATCACTCTGTGATAAAAATGGTACTTCATCGACAAAGGGGTTCTTTCGCAATTGAAGTGTTTTGCAATTTTTTCTCGAACATAGACTATCGCATTTTGTGAGATGAAGATGTTGATACTTCATTCCCCCGAACAGATTCAGGGCACTCAAGGCACTCATTAAATGAGGTTGTCAGTTTGGGGGAGAGCACTAATTAGGGGAGAGCACGGAAAGACCACTCAGGGTACTCTAAATTAAACCCTAATTAGAATTGCTCACATGGTTCTTCTGCAAGTAAAGAAATGAATGCTGAGAAGATTCTCCAAGCTGAACGAAGTAATGACGTTTGAAGACTATTCTCTGTGCTTATGGTTTATATTTTACTTGTAGGGAACATTGTAAGCAATTCCCATATGACTTCACTTTGGGGAGAGATTGTTAGCCTTAAAGTTTGTCATATTTGGGAATTGCACTTCATTCTTTATACAAGGACTAGTTTAGACATTTAGGCTAAGTTAGTCATTGTATTCTTTGTATAAATACCCTCCTATGTCAATACTAGGAGGGTTGAGGATTCATTTGTACCAAAGGGGTGTGTGTGTTTTCTCTAGCTTCTCTCTAGAAAAACATACACACCCCGCCAGTCAATAAACCGAAAATTCAAAGTTTAATCTTATGTTCGTGTTTATCATGTTTCCTCCACCTCCATACGTGAATCTTGGTCTCTACAGAGCCTTTTAATGGTTTTCCAGCTACATGATAATCTTGTTTCAAGAGGGTTTTCATCAACTCAAAATAAAGCAAAAGTACACGATTTATAATCCAAATCTTCTTATTACTACTACTCCCTGTACTAACCAATAAAATCCTCGCCGTCGTAATCTATATCTTTATAATTACTTAGTATTACCTGCTTCCCTTTATCTTTACCACATCGCTACTAAAAGCATTGGGGGATGATCAACACCTACTATATAATACCGTATACCATTAACCGGTAGACATTTTGGTTTAATTTTTTCCACATTGTTACTAAGAGCAAATGAAAATCATATGACACCACTTTCATTTCATCCTTATTTCATGCCATCCAACTTCCCTAAGACCATAAGGGAATCTCTGTCACATTTAGCTTGTCCACTTACACCGGAACTTCTATCATGACTCCAGATCGGATCAATTTAGGGAGTATATACAACCAAAGTTTCAAGTTCTTTTAGCAGTCTGATTGTAGTGATCAAGCTATTTTATGTATCTCATTTGATATATATTGCTGGCAGGATATCCAGTACTCTAAATTTGAAGGAACTTCCTGGTTTGGTTTAACTTCTTACAAGTTGTGCAGTTGTGGTATTCGCTTTTAACATCTTGGCTTTCAAAGGGATAAGTTTGGAGGAGAAATAAATGTCTCATGTTTAAGAATCAAGACTATGCAACATCAAACGGGTTCAAGTGAAAAAATAAATTATAGTGATACATCTTCGATTCCTATTTTGAATAAAATTACAAACAATAGTTTTATGATCCAATTTTAGTATATAATAATTCTTTTTGAGAATGGCAAGGCATATATATGTTTACTCAAATGTAACAATGATTATAAGTTCAGTTTGGAACTCAAAAAATTGCAAGAAGGTATGACACATTTGTTTAATTTGAAAGAAGAATGCTCGCTAACCTCGATCATATTTGTCGATCTTTGACATAATAACAAAGACTCTTTACACTGGCACGTATATATGTATATCCTACTAGTGGGTTACAAAAAAAATTGAGCAAAATTTTGGAGGATCATTACTCCGTATGTATTATCCTGAACAATGCAATAGTGCGGTGTGTTGGAATATGTGAATCATAATAATACTATAAACACATAAACACAAAGATCACGCAGCGGAATGGATCTACATAACATATAATTAATTAACATAAAATTAAATAGATGCGTACCTTTTGATTTCTAGCAAGAACAAGAAACCGTGCACTCCAAGAACAAGGTATAAACCCTAAAATTAGGGTTTATATGAATCGACCTACATCAATCGAATTGGGGAAAATAACACAAGCTAAAGTAAGCTTGTCCTTCGTTCTTGTACACACGTATTACTAGCGTTTCAATGTGAAAAGCTAGGTTCTTGATTCACAATAGATTAACCAAACACTTTGTAATGCTCAAGGTTACTCGCAAATCCCTTTCTAGGGGTTTCACTTGTCGACCATGAGCAAGAGAGGAGAAAAGAAGAAGTTTGGCCTTCCATTGAAATCAAGTGTACTAAGGGATGAATACATAGGGATGTATTTATAGCCTTAGGGTTGAGATCAAGTTTACAATGGTTTCCGATGTGGGATTCCATTGTTTTGCCATAAATTTCTTCATATCCCATTAAGTGTTTATTTGTGAAATTAATAATTAATCATAACTAAGTATATTAATTATTAATACATTGAAACTCATACGTAATGTGTGCAATCCCGAAGTCTCGGGTTCGAAACCGGACATACGTATATTAATATTTATACACAAAATCTAACAGCTCCCACTTGGATAAACATTAATATAGTAATGACATGGGTCAGCCTAGCTTTACCTTCCCAATGCCCCCAGCTCGATCCGAGTTGTGGTTCTCCTGGAAAAAACCACGTGATGAAATTAATCATCATACTTATCCTTTTGTTACTAATACCGCGTTAATTTGGATATGGATCTTTGTCATTCCATAATTAACTATTATGTTTCTCGTTGTTTATGATTGATCAAGATTACCAAATCATCTGAACGTCTTCCAGATAGACTTTGGGTATGGCCATACAAACATCTTGTCAACCCTACGAGGGGCCCAGCAGTATTATACTTCAAAACAAATTTGAAGGAACAAATCCTTTATTGACTACGAGCGTGACCCTTGAATTTCACATCATTTTCCGAAAATTGCCCTTATAACTACCTTTAACGGTTAGCGTTAGACCATCTTACAGAAAATGAGCTACATCCTCGGCAGTCACCTGGTATCTCAAGTCTGAGGATAAATATTCATGATATACTTGATGACGACGATCCATAAAGTATAATCATGTGGTTGGGATAAGTCCTATATTCAATTTATCCAATATTGAATATCATGTGATATTGGTGTCTCAACCTTACAGTACATTCTACCAATCCTCACATTTGTCTTAATTCAATAATATTCCCATATTATTAATCGACAACGGACTATTTAGAATAACATAAGTTATTCATGGATTTAAACATGCAAATATAGGATACAATATTAATAATGAGAATAAACGTTATCCACACTTTATTTCATTAAAATAATATTGCTTTAATATCCCTTATCCAAATACTAACTAGATCAATGCATGACAATACTCATTAATGAATTATGCCACAAGTCATGTTCCACATACTTGTTGACAAGGCATAAATCAACTAATGTTGATCTATCAGAATTTTGAGAATACTTATTTCAATATAATGAAATTCTTGTATGTGTGCATTCATCTATCTAGATATTGCCACATACTTCATAAAATGCGTGACATCCTCATGCACGAATTTATGACAATTAAACTACCAAACCTTGTAGTTAAAGTATTCTAATTTTTTATGTATAATGCAACTATGCTCATATTGAGCACAACTAGTATACATGGTCTCCTAATAAGGATGAGCTCCCACCATGACTAGTATTGAGTGTCATCTCAATCTTACTAGCATCATTGTATCAAACAACAATATGCTCTTTTAAAAAATTCCGTAAACTTTAATATTCATCGTGTAATGTTTGATATCTTCAAATCCTTCAAGATTTGACCACTATATCAATCAAGCAATAACTTGCCATATGGTTCATATTTAGAATTTTTGGAGCAAATCCAGGCTGAGGATGTAAATTCTAAAACATATCCATTACACTTAGTTATCTAATAATTTATAATTAGATACTAATGTTGTCAATCATCTTGCATCCAAGCATGATACAACAAGCAACATGATGTACATGAATAATCATTTCGTCAGCCTTAGATTTATTCATGTCATATCTTTTCAAAGATATGTTTCTATCTAGATCTTCTAATAGAATATCATGTCCATTTAGAATCAGTTATTTTACCGCTTATGTTTATAATCAAATAAACATATATTTCAAGGTTTTATTTTCTATATGAAGTTTCATTCCAAACTAAAACTTAACATATAAATGTTAATGGAATGTTACTTCCTATATGTTATACAACATATATGAAATAAGAAAATAAATACATCACTCCCACTAGCTTTCAGGAATATCAAGAAATATCTTAATTTTAATTATAAATCAAAACCAGATTTAATAACTAAAAATAAGTATATCTTCTAGATGCATGCATTAATCCATTCACAAATGATTTGCACTTTTGTATACTATTAAAGATTATTTGAATTCAAACACTCATTTCAATTACTTTTCGTCCTCGCTCAAGTAATTACACAAGAAAGAGTTTTGATATTCCATTGTTAATTTCAATCACATTTAATTGCTTAATTGTGATTTCTATTAACAATGTCAATTATAATCTTTATATATATTTAATGTGCTTTAGAAAGAATTTAAATCACATTTAATTGCTTAATTGTGATTGATAATCTTTTCACATATTAAATATGTATACAAATTTGTCCATTATGATTTCTACATAAGAATTTAAAAATCTATAGGATTTTCATTTCCTTTGTAGAAATTCATTTTCATTCTATAGTGTAACTATAGAGTTTAAGATCAACTACGTTTCCAAACTAGTTATCTTCTTGGACTGCATCTTATTATTCATAGTATGAGTAATTTGCCAAATTAAACATTTGCAATTATTAACAGGCATACCACGATCCTGTAACTCATAACCCTCAACATATTATACAAATATTTGAGATATCCTTGCGGATCTATGAATAAGAATTCCATCATCTTGAGATTTAACACTAGCATGTTAAATCCTCATTATGATTTTGCTAGCGTATTTAGAAGATTATGTACCTTGTAATTTTTATCTTATCAAGATAAAACTCCCACTCGCCTTTTGCAGTTTATAGATTACCTATAAATGCTTAGCAAATAGAGCAACACAAAACTTGTTCTCTTTTTGGGACTTTACAAATACATATTGATAGTTCCTAATCTTAATTTGTTAATAACCTACCCAACAAGTAGTTTAACAAATTCTGAACTTCAATTTTAAGACTTAATGTGATTCAACACATTCCATAATCAATGGTGTCTTATTAATCTTCTAGGTTGGAGTTTTAATTTGAGTATATCCAATTCATACTCAATTTTCTAACCTTGATATCTTTAGGAAGAAAAGAAGATATAGTTATCTTTAATCAAACAATGTTTCAAGAGTTTGATTCTCCTAACTGAACATACCATAAACACTATGTATTTCATTAGGATTAATATTGTAAGTTAATCTTACAATATATAAGATAAATATACATATCGTATTGGCTTACCTATTTACCAACTAAATCACTTTAATGGTACAATAGATTTTCAAAGCCAATTGCATACTTTATAACATAAGTGCCTTTTAGCCCAAGCCACTCAATTTCTATGTCTTACCAAAAAGACATAAACTGTTATAATCCCAATCTCCGTTATAAGTCATTAATCAACTTCATGACTTCTTGTATATGGCTAAACATAACAAGTTAACGTCTTACTTCAGTATAAGTCTTATAGCAATAAAAGACTTCATATTTATATCTACAATATAAACATGTATAACTAAAGTAATTATGAAACCCACAATTTGGTTTCAATTGTATTTCAAGTTAATTTATTACTTCATATATTTATGTCATTCCAAGAATACATAAACATCTGAATATGAAGTAGTATAAGATTACTTCATTTATTTATGTCATTACAACAATACATAAATATTCTCATTAGAAGTAGTCTTATTATCATATTGACACTTGTTCTAATAATTATTTAATTTTAGAAACTTGTAAATTAACATAGTTTCATTTCATCAGTCGAGGCTGATAATGATGAAAGTATGTAATTTACCTTGTCATTAATATCTAGTAATGAAAGTAGATATTAACTTCAAGTGTTCCATAAATTAGAATGTGTGTAAAACACATTAGAACATTGATCTCTTACCTTACAGTCAAGAGAACCCTTTAAATCATATTCCTTTATGTTGTTGCTTGCACACAATAAGATCTCTCCCACTTGTGCATGGAACAACATCACGTATCGAATAAACAACACGTCAATAGTTTGCTTATTTGATCAATATGATTGTGTCATAGATATAAGTAGATATAGAATCACCTCGTCTAGTAAGGAAACGTACACGACTATCCTTAATACCACAAGTGTCTATAATTGGAAAGTAATCATCTCAAGAAATTCTAGAGATAATCCGAGTAACTACCAAGACTTGTAGCTCCCACTGAATTTAAGATCACTGCATGAACGCATTATTCAGTAATTACAACACAATGCTCCCACTGGGTTTGACAACATTGTAAGTGTTGCATCACCAGTAAAAGCAAATGCGTGCTGTTTACTTTCCTACATCTTTGATGAATCCCTTACGTAACGCTACTAAGGTACTTCAAAGAATGTATTGTACTTTTGTAAATGATGGAATATCCATCAATGCAATTAACTTGAAAGAATTGGGCATGCAATTTCTTCCTTAATTAGGTCTACCATCCCCATCATGGAATGCAGCACCTTTTAAATGGTTAAAGCATAACAACTAGATCAAACATTCTAGTTTGCCTTTTACCACTTTTGCGGTAATTAGTCTAGCTTCTAATTTAATAACTCCTAACCATGCAATTTCTTAAGAAATTTGCCATGAGTTATTTCTTAGAATATATACAATTCTAATTATCCTATTATACCTTTCTCACTCATGAAAAGGAATAGGATTAAGTCTCACTCTTCACACGGAAAGTGGACTCGGTTTATTCTTTTCAGTAAAAATTGACTCTTTTCAAAACCCCTACGGGTGTAGATCAATTTACTCCTAAAAAAATATCTTATGTTTACGGTTTTAACGTTGCATTAAATACATTAAAAGAATTTTCAAAATTCAATTTAGTATTTTTGATAATAACTTTTCAAGAAAATTAAACACCCACGGTAAATAAAATTTCACCATTTAATTTTCATTGAAAATTAGGATCCAAATTGACGTCGTTTCATCACATCAGCTTTGGCTGCTAGCAATGAAAGTACTCAATAAGGTAGAGCTGCACTCAATTGCCAATATACAATTGCAATTCCTAGAATCATGGGACTTACATTATATTGCCAACATCAGTTGCAAAATGTAAACATGTTTCATCCCCAAATCTTTATGCCTTGGCGCCGTTCCATTACATCAGCTTTGGCTGCTAGTAATGAAAGTGCCCAATTAAGTTTAACCAACTTAAGAAACAGTAAATTGACGTCGGTTTATTGCATTCAGCTTTGGCTGCTAGCAATAAAGTACTCAATTTACCCTTAGATGACCACCCTTTGAACATCAACATTCAGCTTTGGCTGCTAGTGATGTAGGATGAAACCTTAGGTGTTTCTTTTTGTAGTTGGGTGGCATATTACTTAAATTTTAGGGTAATAAATTTTGATGCGTAAAATCAAAAAAAAAATATATGTACAAAGATGTCATGCATTCATCTTTGTATCATATATATTTTCAACAAAAATCCGTTTACTCATTCGTAAGCTCAAATCATCAAAGTTTTTAATTGAGGCGTTGAGCAAATTACAACATTGCCTTAAGATGCTTCGTACTTTTTCATGGTGTACTTGGTAAGTCTATTATTGACGCACAGGCGAGCGGAGGGACGACAGCCGCCGAAGCTGGTTAAAACCGTGCCCCTCTAAGGTCACAATTTAATGTGAACCAACCTTAAACCCACTTTATAGTTTGTCAATAATAGGTCCGCCGCTTCGACCACTTAGTACAGTCGCAATCAATCAACTAAAAAATTATGATTTTCTTGCTAAAACAATTAATGTAGTAAATTTATTATTGCTAGTCTCGCCTGGGAGCAAATTACCGTGCGAAGCGAACCACTGTCGGCACATAAGACTTGGCAATTAAATGGTTTACTACAAAGGTTTCATAGTTATTAGGTTCATTTATATTTATTTGAAAAATTACCCTCTTTGTTGTTACAATCCATCATAATTAAACATACAAAGAACAAGTAATTCAAAAAATAAATAAACACTTAATAACACGTATATGATCATTAGCAATATCATATAGCCACATGCAAACCTTTTTGATAAATCTTATTAATTATCTATGTGAATTTATATGTATCTAATCAATAAAACTCCCATTGGTTTTCGAGCTCATTGTACCCAATGGACCACAGACGCCAAATAAATTTGGCCGCGTAAGTTTTGATCAATTAGATACCACATTGCACATAACCAATTTTAATTAATATATTAGGGTCTTCCCTAATTTAAGATTTATCTTAAAAATCATGTGGTAAATAAAACAACAAACATTCCATGACAAAATATGCAAGATTTTGTCATGGATCCCATATAGCACTTAAAATCATGTTACACATATTTACAAGCCTATATAGTACGCAATCTAATTAATTAATTAATGACATCACATAAGGTATTCATTAATTAATCCCTAAAAATTGCATGCAATCCTAGGGTTTTTCTACAAGTTTTCTACAAAAACCAAAAACCCTAAATCTTTTAATTTAGGTGTCGACCTAATATTAGGTTTACAAAAAAATAAACCCTAGATTTATAAATTGCATGTATCTAATTAAAGATTCAATTTTTAAGGTTTTATGTAATCAATTACATGTTAAAAACGCGGCTCTGATACCACTGTTGGAATATGTGAATCATAATAATACTATAAACACATAAACACAAAGATCACGCAGCGGAATGGATCTACATAACATATAATTAATTAACATAAAATTAAATAGATGCGTACCTTTTGATTTCTAGCAAGAACAAGAAACCGTGCACTCCAAGAACAAGGTATAAACCCTAAAATTAGGGTTTATATGAATCGACCTACATCAATCGAATTGGGGAAAATAACACAAGCTAAAGTAAGCTTGTCCTTCGTTCTTGTACACACGTATTACTAGCGTTTCAATGTGAAAAGCTAGGTTCTTGATTCACAATAGATTAACCAAACACTTTGTAATGCTCAAGGTTACTCGCAAATCCCTTTCTAGGGGTTTCACTTGTCGACCATGAGCAAGAGAGGAGAAAAGAAGAAGTTTGGCCTTCCATTGAAATCAAGTGTACTAAGGGATGAATACATAGGGATGTATTTATAGCCTTAGGGTTGAGATCAAGTTTACAATGGTTTCCGATGTGGGATTCCATTGTTTTGCCATAAATTTCTTCATATCCCATTAAGTGTTTATTTGTGAAATTAATAATTAATCATAACTAAGTATATTAATTATTAATACATTGAAACTCATACGTAATGTGTGCAATCCCGAAGTCTCGGGTTCGAAACCGGACATACGTATATTAATATTTATACACAAAATCTATTATCCTGAACAATACAATAGTGCGGTGAGTTCTACAAACACATCTTCATGGCAGGAGATGGTTAGGCCTCCCATTGCATGATCAAATCCAAGCTCTTCCTCCGAGTGACGAAGCAAGTCTTGGAACAATGGTTGGTCCAAGTAAGATATCGGCACCACGAACCGCCTTTTCTTGAATTCACCGACATATACTGCTAAATGACCTTTTGGGACATCTGAATGATATTTTCTACTCCGCTGGGAATTTAATTTGCTAAAACTCTTCACGTTAGCCATCAAGGAAGGTAATAACGGCACAAGCCCCATGTCTATTAATGTTGTAGCTGCAGAAAGACCTATTAATATGCTCTTTGAGAAATGCTATATATTGCAGACTAAGTTTTTAAGTGTGAGAGGGGTTGAATACTTCTGCTTATTAGAGCAATTGAAGCTTGTATTTATAGCATTCTAACCAACTGATAGAGTAAGTGAATTTCCTAGAACATACAGCCTACGGTATGATTGATTTCGAGTATTTTAAAAGAGAATAAGACGTAAAGAGATGCGCGTAAACTTAGGTTATAGGGTACAGAAGCAATTATTTTATATAAATTAATTAAAATTAAGAGGTATCTTTACAGTTGCTAATGTTCTTAAATATATACTCTCGTACTTGTGCACAAGTATCTTTGTAGATATATTCTAATAATACACTTTCTATTCTCAAGCTTAAATATATAACGATCAACTGCGATAATGTTTGGGTTAAACACATACCTTTCATGAAAATAGATGTAAATAGAAGTGGCAATTTGTGCCCAAAATAAAAAAAATGGGCTAATTTTGGCTACTTTGTAAAAGATTTGGGCACATTTAGCCCCATCATTTTTTAAAATGGGCATATTTAGCCCATTGAAAAGTTAAATGGGCACAATGGGCACATATTTTCTCTCAATTAGAGAACATTATAATCGTTTTTTAAGAAAAACTTATATCTATAATATATTTAATTTTTTAAATACAAATGAGTTATTACGTTTATGGAATTTATTTTGTCATTTTCAGTTTTCAATAAAGCGATTTGTATAACATGTGCCCGTTTAACCCATGCCCATTTAGCCTGTGCCCGTTTAAGCCCGTGCCCGTTCTAACCCATGCCCGTGCCCGCCCGTTATGCCACCTCTAAATGTAAAATATATTTTGTTTCACAAACTAAATATATTCTGGCAATTTGGATTACAACATTTATGACGTGAGTTTTATAGAAGAAAATTAAGTTATGTAAAATGGATTTTCTAACGTGTCACAATCGCATATGTTAATATGTATTTATGAACATAATAGTTTCCTAAACTAAAGCAATTTCCATAAAAATGAATACACCGTATTAAACATTGTAATTGCAAGTAAATTTTGAAATTCTAGAATTAAAATATGTGTTCATTGAATACTTCTAGTTTGTATCACTATATGTCAGGAGTTAGAAAAAACCCATGTAAAAATAAGATATTGTAGCCTAGTATGAAGAGTTGAATCCAAGTTAGAAACTTTAAATAATATCCTCCAGTCAGAAGCTCACATGCAACGATTATGGGTAGCGAATTTTATCGATTATTACGAAAGACACGACTTTTAAGGTCTGCATTTAACATGCAATCAACCATTTGACCTGATCTTGACGAGGATCCAACTATTATAGAAATAATTTTGTACTAATAATATCTAGCAATGCATTGAAACGAGGGGTCGTTTACTCAGTGCGTTGTGGCAAAGCTTACTTGGCATAAGTAATCGAAGATGCGTATTATCTAAAAAATACACTCGATTATTAATTAAAACTCATAACCTATAACTCTATAAGCATTTAAGTGTTTTTAGTTATTATAGCAGGTACCCGCGTAATGCGGCGGCGGGTAACCTATGACTATATTTTGCGACGAGTAAATATTGTTCGGGTATATGTTTATTTTCTAACAATAACCTTACAAGTGAATGATAATTTAAATTAAAATAACTTTAATCAATAATAATGATATATCACCAGTCATACCACCTAGTCCAAACAACACCAAACAAAATGGTGGTGGTGACATGCTGTAGGAAGTGGTGGCGAAAGATTTAGATGTTGTTAATGGCAGCAATACGTAGCTTTTTAGAGAGTTGCGTTTTATTAACTTTGACAGAGAGAGTGTTTTCTATTAGTTTATATATGACCTAAAGTTAGGTTCGGTGATGTTTTGAAATGGGCTGTCACAAGTTTTTGAAATGGAATGTATTAATTTAGAGGGCTGGTACAAGTTTATGAATTTATTACACTTAATTTTCTAGATGTAACATTTATTTATGTGTATGCAACAAGCTATTTCCGTTATAATCAAGTGTTGAATCTTAATTTGTTTAGTCTTTCATTATAAGCAAGTCCCAAATATTTTATAAAGTAATATAGATTGCACGTACAAAAAAGTTACATAAATAAAAACAATAAATGAGTAAAAGATAAAAAGTTAAACAATCACTTGCCTAAATAACATTTGATATTATCTTATATTATTTACAAACTACAAAAAGGAACAATTTTCACAGAGAGGAAGAAAATACATATAAATTAAGTTAAGGTGTTACATTATTACTTTTTTTCTTTTATCATAATAATTTTTGTAATTATATAGACAAACGAGCAACAAACTGCACCGTAGCTTTTTTTGGATTGTAAAACTTTTTTTTTTAAGCAACATTTGTGAATCTATGTGTGATAAACTCTATAAATGTAAAGGGTGCTTTTGTAAATATTACCATAAATATTATGTTACATTTTTACTGCAGATTTACAGTACTTTATCAAGCTGATAAGTGTATATAATAGAATATGAGTTTTAGATGTCAGTTATACAACTTGGTGTGATTAAAATTATAATTGAAATTATGGGTTTTGTTTAATGTTACTTTACTTAAAGCATTTCTAAATATGAAACTATTTGATATTAATACATATCTTATTAACATTCACTTACTTTAACTATATGTGTTTAAATCATGTATTAATGAAAATGATGAATTTTATTTTGGAAATATGTTTAATTAAGAGATGCTTAAACAAAACTTATAAGGTTGTTGTTAACAAATCTCTTAATACTGTTGTACATATATCACTAACTTATAGATCCATAGAATTAAAGGGAATTTTAAAGAAATTATTCAATTCATCAATGATTTACATATGTGAATAAATTTACAAACAAAAATAAACATAGACAGGTTTCATTATTTTTTTTAAAGAGAATAATAAGTAATATGCCAATGATAAGATGCAAAATTGGTTTGTAACTATTAAAATAATAAACGTACATGTATCGTCATCTCCAACTGACAGATTGTTTTGAAGAGGAAAGTTATGTACTAAATGTTAAACAATTGAGTAGTCCATGTTCAATCCGTGAACACTTAAAAATAAAAAAGAATAAAACAAAAGGCATACTAAAAGAAAGTAGGCGATAAAAGTATATATAAAGTTAAAAAATGGTATAAAACATGTCATTTATATAGTTTTACATACCTGTTGAACATTAATCATAGACCTTGAAATACTTCTATGTAGACAATGTTTGTAGTACTTTTGAAGATATTGCCATCTTTATCACAAATGACAACCTTTAACTTCTTTTTCTTTTGACCCTTTTGCTTTTTATCCTGGAAACGACAACGTATAACTGTCTATGTGGTGATTTTTAACAATTCCTTTGAACGTTGTCATTTGTATCTATATAAATATTGGCATAAATTAATGTTACAGGTAGTATGCACCGAACAACTCCTTTGTATCTTCCTCATTGAGTGATCTATGAATATGACAAATCAAATCACGAAGTCTAAATTCGCTAATAGAGAGGATGCATATTCTACCCAAACATTACTAACAACTTGAATTTATAATCTGGTACATCTTCAATTTATATCATCATAGCTTATAGACCCGTAGAATCAAGTATATTTTGAAAAGAATTATTTATTAAGGAGTTACGTGCATAAATAAATTAACAAACAACAATGAACGTAAATAGGTTTCATTACTTTTTGGAAGGAATAATAATTAATGTGTCAATGAAGCATTCCCAACCCTAATACGTATGTGTACCGAATATAGGATAGAAACAAAGCACACTCAATAACTAACGGCACTCCTTAAGATATGATATGTATCATCCTTGTAGAGACCAAGATTCACATATGGAGGTGGAGGAAACACGATAAACTTGAACTAAAGATTAAACTTTGAATTTTCGGTTTATTGATTGCCGAGGTGTGTATGTTTTCTAGAGAGAGAGTCTAGAAAATACACACACCTCGTGTGTTACAAATGAATCGTCAACCCTCCTAGTGTTGACATAGGAGGGTATTTATTACAAGCTACAAGTTCTAATTTAGCAATATGACTATACTAGTCCTTGTACTTTAAATGCTATTGCAATTCCACATATGACAAAACTTTAAAGCTAACAATCCTTGTCCAGTTTTAACCCGTTACTCGATCACTCATATTTCAAGCTCTAAGTCTTGTCATTTAGCTCTAAGTCATCAAGGTGCATCAAATAGCATTCCATTTGTTCAAAGCACAATACGATTCACCAAACATAAACAAACTTTCCAACACATAGCTTAACTACAAAGAAAAATCATAACTCAATGATAAATATGTGATATTGTCCAGTCCATTTTTTTTGGCAAATGGTGTGAAATCAGAACTTGTGTTGATGTCCTAGGTAAGGAGTTTCAGTATCGTCAGGCAACTTTTAACTTTAATTTCCAAAATATGCCATAGTAAAGACTCAAAAAGTATCCATTGTATACCTATAAATCCAAAAAAGCATTCGTTTATGCGCTTTAGAATGTATTCCTTTATCATTTCTTAAAACTTATCAAGCAGGCATTAGACTGAAGCTCAAATGTTACCAAGTTAAATGGGTTTGAACAAAGATTACCCAACATTTCTGGAGCATTGTCGTGCTTGAACTTGACCCATGGGATACCCGTACCCAATCCTAAAGCCATGTTGCAGCCCAAGTCATGTAGCCATGACCAACACCCACGTATGGCTTCCTTGTCAATCCATATCATTCTCAACCTGCACTAAATATCATTGAAGTGTAATTTTAAATTTAGCTTTTGCTTATAGGTTCTTTATAGTTACCAAAAAAGCAATCATGAAAAAATGGGATATTTTTACCTTAAATAGCTTTTTGGTTCTGAAACAAATGCAGTAACATGCTTCAACCTAACCGTAAATTTTGTGTATAAATGAACATATATTTGTCCCTTTAGTAAATCAGGCAGTGAGCACTGTTACTGTAAAATTTCAAAATTGAGTAAATATTATAACTTATACAACTCTAAAAAATGATAACATGTCCTACTAATGACTAATCTATTACACAAACGTATTACAATTCAACGGAAAACAAAAAAAAAAAAAACTACTTAAAAAAAAAAAAAAAAATTCACCGGAAAAAAAAAAAAAAAAACACTACTTACCAATTAGTAAAATCCGCAATTCTTTTTCTAGGGTTCATATAAAACTCAATTAAATTGAACATAATCAATGAAAAATATCTTATAATTTAATTGAAACCAAATAATTGGAATATGGAACTAATAGTTCGAAACAATAAATATTATAATTAAATCAGTACTTACCAAATCTTTCATGAATCACTGGCACATTGATGCAACAAAATTGATTTCTTCATTGATTTTGAATTCGTATGTTTTGAATCTGTGTTTTGATAATAGCCATTTCATCAAACACCTCGTGTGCGTGTGTATGGAGTTGGCTACCAATCCAAATTATATGTTTACCACAAATCAAACATAAATAGTTACATGCTTTTTGAGACTTTAACTCAATCAATGATGATATAAACACGAACCGAAACAATTACATAATTGATTGTTGAAAGAGATAAATTCGATTTGCTTGACTCATCACGTGCTGCACTTTTGGCCTAAAAAAAATGATGACACAACATACTTAAATCATGAAAAAAATGAAGCAGCCACACAGTTCTAAAACAACTACATCAATTAGTTTATCATATTTATAAAACCCAATTCATATAAATTGACTACAATCAATTCATAAAAGGAGTTTCTCTCAAATAATTTTTTAGGGTTTCGATATGAAAATATGTAATTGGTAATTACTCAAATCAAATAAATAAAATCGATCCATACTAATATCAGATAGGAAAAAACTTTAAAAGAACAAATAAACCAGATTAAAATGGATCGGTACAAAATAAAAGTAACCCAATAAGAAGCGGAGTCATATGATTTCAATTCAAAAATCGTACGATTTCATAGAGATCTTAGGGTTGATGATAAAGACAGAGTAGTGTGATTTAAATTCAAAAATTGTAACTTATTTTTGGAGATAATTGTTTGAATGTGTCAACATTAATTCAACAAATGAAACTGTCGATTTGAATGATACTAATTCAACAAATAAAGCGTACAAAAGAAGCCAGAAGGAGAGTGCAATGGAGGTGTACTTTACAAAAATATATATGCCCTATGCTTTAAGACACATTAGGGCATTAAATAGAGGGTTGCTTCAGAGGATAGTACAAAACTGTGGTTTATTAGAATAAATAGATAGACAGATAGATATTTGGCAAGGTATTAATATTAAAGTTTTAGATGTCATCTAGCTTCTGATGTTCATAACCAGATACAAGTTGGCTTAATTTACTCTATAATCGAAAATCTTTTTAATATTATTATTATTACTGCTATAAAGTGTAAGAATCCTAGAAGAATTTAAGTTATACCCTCATGACAAAAGTTCAATATAGAATAATAAATATCTAAAGATCAAACCACTTGATCTCAAGCGTCCATCCTATTTTGTTCCAACGGTTGATATATTTTTCCATTTTATTTTTATTAGTTACTGTAGGGCATTTATGTAATTTCGTATTCTCATTTATATCACTCAACCGTTACATACACACCCCCCATTCTCACACACCTACCACCCCCAAAACCACCGTAACAAAACCATCACTGTTATTCATCATAAATTGATCAAAATTAACACTATAGAATGGATATACGAGTCAAATTAGCACTATCTAAAGGTGATCTGTTGCCTCAATCGTCTTCGTTTCCGGTTTCCGATCAAAATAAGCCTAGAAATGTTGATTCTGGTATCAAAATTGAACTATGAATGAAGGTATGTTGTCTCTTTTATTTATTACGAGGGTATTTTATAAGTAACTACGTGTAATTGATTTTTTATTTTCAGTTAATTACAACAGTTTATTTTCCAATTTCCAAATTAAATTATGATTATTTGTTTAGTTCATTAAATGAAGTGGAAGTGGCTTTTTCATCAAATGTTGGGGCCACAGTAGTGGTCAAAGATGGTGTTGTAGCACGTGGTGGAGGGGAAGTTGTCACAGGTGAGGGAGGTCCATATCGTCGTTATGCTGGAGCAGGTGGTGGTGGTGGTGGTGATGGTGATGGGGAGGGGGATGGAGATGGAGATGGAGATGAAGATGAAGATGAAGATGTTGATGGCTATGGTAGTGGTGGTGTAGCTCTAGGTACTAGTGGTTGTGATTGAGTGGGTGATGATGTTGGTGGTGCACCATTAGAAGGTAGTGGTTGTAGAGGTGGTGCAGCTAGTGGTGCTCGAAATGCTGGTCGAATAAATGCTGGTCTTGGTGGTGCCGTAGGTGGTTCAGGAGGGGGTGCTGATGCTGATGGGGGTGCGGGTGGGGGTGGGCGAATGGTGAATGAACGGAACCAAGGATGAGATGGAGCTCCTTGTTGGCTAGCCATTGTGATTTTTTTGGAAAGTAGGCAAAATGATATCAAATGCCCAATGCACGAAATCTGACTAGCAGATAAAATGTTAGTAATGGTAAATGCAATGTGTCAGTGGTACCAAACCTTGCTAATTTTTCAAACATAATATAGTTAAGATTTTGTATGTTTGAAAGGTGTTATGCTTATGAATTAATTTGAACTTGTCGCATTTACTGACATGATATTCTTAAGCCCACTTTGTTATTTTTTGGAATACCTTAGATGGCATGTTACCTCATAAGTTTTTACAGGAACAATCAGGTCCTAAAATAATCAGCGCTTTATTGGCTTGTAATGTTCTTAACTATTGAAAAACATACAAGGGTCTTACATGTATAAGGATATAAAACTAACAAATGACACCTTGTGGATACAATACTAATTAGTCTTTTGTCCCATTCAATTAATATGGTTAAGATGTCAACATATTCTTTATTTTAGCTTGAGGAAATGTTTGATTCATATTTTCTAGGTTCATGAACATGTTGATATCACTTTTTCAGCTAAATTGGATAGTTGATTTCTAGGTGTTAAGTTACCTACTTACCTGATAAAGAAATGCAGTTACCTAAAATATATCTGACACTAATCAATTTCTTCTCCTTTTACATTTTATAGGTACCTAAAATACTTGACAAAGAAGTACTTGAAGAAGCACAACGTGAGAGATTGACTTCATGTGATTGCCTCATACAAGGACAGCAATGTTTATGAGCTAGGATTCTTCAACATTGCTGAGAACGAGGGTAGGGAGGAAGATTAAGCAGGTGGTGTCTACCTTGTTTTATTTAGTTTTGTTTGGCATGGGCTTTGTAGACTTTATATATTGGTTTCTGTTTTCTTGAGACTTCTAGATATTGTTTTGCAGTAAAATTTCTAGTTTATGTGATTTTGCAAAAGCCTCTAGTTAATTCATGAGACACTATTTTCTTGATTGTTTTCCGAGCTTTAAGCTAACTGCACTTTCTTTCAATATTCTGTTTGGATCTGCTCATGACCAAAGTAATGCCTAGAGTTTACACTAATGATTGTAGCAGACCGCAAATCACATGTGATTTTACTTCAAATTATATTTTTTAAATAGATTTTCTTAGTTGTTATTGGATGTTACTTTAAGTAATAATTATGTGAATCGCAAGTGATTTGGCATGATTTTCACATACTTTTGTTTAATTTCTTAATATTGTAACCTTTGTTTAGCAAATTTGTAACTATAACAAAACATCTAAATATAAAGTGAAATTTAAATTTCAACTAATGCTTTTATTAAAATATGAATTCATAGATCACGATTTTATTTGAAGCAAAAATCAACATCTCAGTAAAACCGAGTTAACAATCGAAAAATATTTAAAATGAAACAAAACATAAAAATTATTTTGGTACGCGTATTAGCTTTCACTCCACATTCTCTTCATTGCATCTTGATATGCTACCGCTAGTGCAGGTTGCTTTTAGAATGTTGTCATAAACGACTCCAGGAGCCAAATGTACGATTCAGTGTATTCACTTTTAAGCATTCCCGCAACGATGTCACACTCTTTCCATCATTATCTATTGCAGTGAATGGAACAGAAACCATATTGTACCTAAAAACATATAAAAACACAAGGCCTCAGTGAGCAAATGTATACCTAATAAAAAATATCATTTGTGCTAAATCACACGTGATTTGTTCTAAATCACCTGTGATTTACCCTATATAACTTGTGATTTTGACTAAACCACATGTGATTTATCACAAATCACTTGTGATTTAGGCTAACCCACATGTGATTTTTACTTAATTATAAAAGTCAAACAGTCTAAACTTACTTGTTAGTTCTAAAAGTTTCATCAAAGGAAATGATGTCTCCAAAATTTTCATAGTTGCATTTTATTACCCCATCGGCCCAAAACAGAATCACATGTGATTTCATGTAGAATCACTTGTGATTCTCCATGAAATCACATGTGACCTAAGGTAAATCACATGTGGTTTACACACGAATCACTGTTGGGATAATCGTCTATTGCACCGGCTCATAGAATCTGTTACAAAATCACATGTGATTTTGCTTTAGAATCACATGTGATTATCACATACGCATTTAATCAAACACATGGTGTGCATCTGGATCAACAACAACATCATCTAACAACAAGAAAAACAAAATCACATGTGATTTAATCTTTCTAGATTAAAGCAAAATCGCATATGATTCAATTTACAACAACAAATAGTAAATCACATGTGATTTACATTTTTCCATAACAAACACGACAAAAAACAGAATCACGTGTAATTTACTCCTTTCTAGATTAAAAAGAAATCACATGTGTTTCAATTTATAACAACAAAGAGTAAATCACACGTGATTACATTTTTCTATAACAAAACACAAAAAAGATATAATCACATGTGACTTTACCTGCAATATCTTGTACATCATCTTCTAGATCTAGGATTTCTAGTTCATCATCTTCTTCTTCAATTACCTCTATTTCTTTCATTATTTGTTCAATTAACTGATTTTTAACTATTATTAGATGATGGCGGACGGTAGAGCAACAACGGACGGCGGAGCGACAACAGACGGTGGAGTGACGTCGGAGCGACGGCGGACGGTGTATCAACACCGGATCAACAGATTGACGGCGGATCGACAGCGGGTCGACTACTAATCAACGGTGGATTAAGGGTGATATGGTGGATCGACGATGATGACGGTTTATGGAGGTTTTGTGTGTGATTCGGTGGTTGTGCGTGTTTTTTGTTAAGAGAGAATTTTAGAGGAATCGTATATTTTTTTGTTAGAATGAAAGTAGATTATGATTTTTTTTATCTTTTATGGGTTAATACACAAATATGTTACTAAACTTTCCAAAAAAGTTCGCCTAAGTTACTAAACTTTCATTTTGTTCACTTAGGTTACTGAACTTACCATAAAAGTTCGCCTAATTTATTAGTGTTGGTAGGAGTGACTTAATCGTATATTTTTTGATATGTTAAGTAACATAAATGTCATGTTTTTACAAGTTCAGTGTTGTTTATGAATATTTTTTATAAGTTCAGTGACCCCAAAATGTCATGGTTTATAAGTTCAGTAACCTAAGTGAACAAAATGAAAGTTCAGTAACTTAGGCGAACTTTTATGGAAAGTTTAGTAACATATTTGTGTTAGAATGAAAGTAGATTATGATTTTTTTTATCTTTTATATTGGACAAATTTGACCTTGTTGTATGATTGGATGTTTTCATAACAACCATTGGATCAAAGTTAAACCAAAGGCCACGATGGGCTCATTTGATCTTTAAAGATTGTATGATCTTTCAGGATCTCACCTCTACCCCCCATAACGATTTGTTGGCGTAATCTATTTACATTTATATCTTTTCTACAACTATGTATCATAAATACATATTTGTCTTAAGTGGGACTTGAACACCCCTAGAGGGACGAGAACCTAATACACACCTTGATATCATTAAGCCGAAGACCATTTGTTTCTTTTATCCATTAGCGGAAGCTAATGACCAACACAGTATATATTAAACTCTTCAATTAATTTTTCTTTTATGCCTTATAACAACTTTCCAAGAAACCAAAAAAGAATCTATTCATTCCCATGTATAGTAGAGATAATTGTGGTTAGCTATCATACCCCATAATCCATCATGTTTTCCCATTGTCGGTTAAACTCGCAGTTCCATCTTGGCTTGGGCCAGACTGATTTTGGGCATTTCACTACCCAACTAAAGTTTCAAGTCTTTTTTGCTAAAGTTAGTTGAATATCAAGCAGTCCAGATTAGATGGAACTTCCTAGCTTGTTTGGTTAAACTTCTTCCATCTCATAACGAGCTAATTAAGAAGTCTAGATTGGATTCAATTGAAGCCAACCACTCATGTTCAGGTGTTAATACCATTCAACATTGAGTGGGTTCAATCTCAACTAAACAATTAAAATCATAGTGACACACCTGTCCTATCTTAAAATTACTTTTTTAGCATCAAGACTTTATTATAACCTCCTCAAACTATCGAGAAGCTAGGATACAAATTGTTGTTCCTTTAAAAGTGTTATAAGATAAAAATTAAGTAAAACAAACACCTTACATGGCACTAAAACATTTAAGACATAATTTTCAACTTTTAATTCTTATTAAAAGTTAATAAATAATTAGAAAGATTAGTGAGGAAGTAGTTGTTACATCCCGTGACCAATTTGACCAAAATTTAAAACTTTTATGCGCAAAAAGAGTGAACCAAAATTGACATTCTGTTACTCTTTTAACCATTGACCAAAATCTACAAAGTTTCAGACCTTTAGACTAAATTTAAATGAAACTAGACTTAATTATCTTCAAAAAACTGGGTGGCACGATCCGTGACGACTTACGGTTTAAAATATATGATTTTTCGAAGATAGCCAAAATCTGAGTACAAGAATAGTTACGCCATAACTAAAATTAAGGTTACGCCGTAACTTCTTCTCAGAGCATGCTTAAGTCTCAAAACATGTTTATGCCGTAACTCTCTCTTCAGTTACGCCGTAACCATCATCTGAAGCCAAAACCTACACATTTTGATACCAATACACTCAAACCATTTGATACCATTTCAACGCTATAATATGAACCAAAACATACGTGTAGCATTCAAAACTATAACAAACTGTACTTCACGGCCAATGAACCATTTAACTTTAAAATGGATACATTTAGACACTAATCCAAACACTCCTTTATTCATGACCATAAGCACATTAAAGCATACTTGACATACCGTTTGACATTCTAATCTCTAACACTAACCTGACATAAACTTTAACACTCGACAACATACGTATAAACCATTTTAGACTTTTGGGGGTACCATATTGGATTTGAGCTCGACATACTACTACTAAGCTCCTAAATGCATTTCTACTTTCAAGTCCTTACTTCCATTTCTTAAGCCATAATCCAACCGCTTAACCTTCCTCATATAAGCACCTACAAAACATTGAAACACTAACACGTAAGCTTTCGCTTAGTAAGCAACTAGATTAATACATGGTTAATACTTCCATTCACACATATATGCATCAAGAACATCTTGAATCATTGAACTCACGATCATTCAATCTCATTACCATTATCATAACAACATCATAACTATAACACATAAACATAATAATATTAAACACATAACAATCATAGACATACCTCCATCCTTTCAATACCACATCCTAACTCTTGATCCTCTTTCGCTAACATACCTCTTCCTAACCCAACTTACTAATCCAAGGCATAATCCTATCAACTCATTCCTTAACACATAACATGAGAACATTCATATTAACATATAGTAATCATAGTTACTTACCTTCAATCCAAGCTAGCATAACCAATAACACTATCGTCTACTTCTTCATCTAAATACCACCATCATCATCATCATCATCACAAGGATCCTACTCAAACACATAGCATCACATATAAACAAATCAATTCACTCTAACAAGGGTTTGTACAACCCAAGAACATACCCCCAAATCATTTCAAACCATAAATGATCATTACCATGATCATATAACCAAAACCCTTAAATTAATTAGTGGATACTTACTTGCTTAGGGACTTAATTGAGGCTTATCTTCATGGTAGAATGACATGATCTTCCTCCTTGGATCACTAGCACCAAGATGAGTTTTCCCTCCCTTTCTCTCTTCTCCCATAACCGGACCAAACAAACACCCTTATAATAAGGATGATGAAATGCCTAGAAAATTCTAGGCTAGGATATTTTAGGTGATAAGTTTGCCTAGTTGGCAACTTTAGTCCCTCATGTCCATTTTCTCCTAGTTTGGACACATTAAACTTTTAATTCATTTATCACTTGACAACTTTAGTCCTTCAAGTCTATTTCCATCATAATTGCGATACATGATACTTTCTACAGCCGTATTATACAATACTTTGACTATCGGGTTTGACTACTACGTGACTTCCGTTGTCCAACCAATCACAATAAGTCTTAGTCAATTTCATCTAAGGTGGGGCCTAGTTGTATCCGAGAAACAGATCTCATAATTCTACCCCCTATTTAGATTTTGTCCCTGTAACACCCCCGAAATTAGGTTCAGCGAAAGACAAAAAACAAGCATTGGGGTGCTACTGGATTGGTACACAATACAAGCATAGGAAAACTGGATAACATTATTCGTTTACATAAAAACATTTCAAAATCCAAACTTCAAGTTTACATTTATTCAAAAGTACTGAGAATAAGGCACAAAAGAAACATAAGATAGGTCCCCAAAAGTGTTATCAAAATTTTAATTGATCCTTCAGCCATGCGACTTGCCAAGTCTCCAAACAGCGATCATAAAAAATAATCATCATTAATTACCTAAGAAAACATGCTAAAAGGGTCTTTCTTTATTCGATTCTTTTCCTGAAAAAAAATAGAAGGGTGACTCAACTTCTCAGCTAAAGTTGGTCAGCTAACACTGGGGAGTTCATAGGTTTAGGCAATAAGTAGCAGCGGACCAAAATAAGTAATTTGCTACACTGGACTAAGATAGATATAAATCACAATTTCCACATAAATCAAGAATCACAAACAATCCAGTAACAATATGATAGGTCACAATAGCCCTCTCTCATATTGTCAGTCACAGTTGAGCCCTAGGTATATCTGACCTTAGCTAGGCATCACGTTATAGCAAAGCATAATCAGGTTACATTGCTACCCTGTTCTAAGACAAATATCTATCGCATATCTAACCTTAGCTAGTCAACAAGTTATAGCAAATCAAAAGTAGCAGTAGGTCCGTCAAAACGGTTTTGCATGTTTTCTCACCCCAAGTTTAAGCGTAGCAGTATAAGTGTAAAATTGGGGCTATGATGGGAATTAAATTTGAGTTGATAATAGAAAAAACATGAAAGATGAAGGAGACTTATGAAGACAAAGATGAAGGACTATTTATGTATTATGTTAAATTCTTTGTAACCCTAAATCTCTATTATATAAAGAGATGGGGCGTATTATTTTAGATACAGATGTTAGAGATGTAACATCCAGGAAAGGTGTGTGTGTATCTAGGCGTTAAGTTTGTATGTAGATGCCTAGGTTAGAGTTTTGTGATAAGCCTCAAGGATATTTGATCCCTGTTAGAGTAGGTAACCGTGCTACACTTGATCACATAGCATTGGGGATGTTTGTGTTTGTAAGTAGTTGTTAAAGATGATGATGAAGAAATCTTGTTTCAATAATAACGATTATTTTGTTTATTCCGCTGCGTATCGTATTTATTCATTATTATTGTTAATCCGACTTGCTTAAACAATCTTCTCAATTGGTATCAGAGCCAAGGGGGCTCGTGATCGTGGGATTAAAAAAGGTTTTGTTTGTCGAAGATCGAAGAAAAGAAGAAAAATTCGAAACTGGTTCAATTTTCGTAACTCACTAAAGGGCTGTTTTCAAAGGGCGATAACTCCTTCATTAATTGTTGGATCGGGCTGAAATTTTTACTGGAGATTCTTCATATACCAAGGTATAATTTCACTGGAGGGATCTTCAATCTGAGATCTAGATCATCAGGTATGAATTTTTGAAAACTGCTACAGAGGCATTTATGATTTTCGAATTTATAGGGTTTTCTTGATTCAACTTCATGAATTCGTGTTAAATCCTTGTGGAAGTTGTTTATATGTTGCTTGGTGTTCATTATACATGGAAGAACAATAGATATAGTCGCTTTATTCATTGGGTTTTCCTAGTTCGTGTAGCTGTAACTATACATTTGCATAAAACCCTAATTCATGTTACTGCTGCTGTTTCACGTTGATAAAGTTGGATCTTGTTCGATGAATGATTTCTTTTGCAGAGATGATACTGGAAGGTATGGCGTTTAGGATTGTTCAAAACCCTAATATGGTTGGTGATAGGTTGCGTTCACTTTGTACTGCTATCGTGTTCATCTTAGTACTGCTTGAAGGTGCGCTTTGTACTGCTGAGTTGTTCAAAGTTTGTACTGCTACACTTTTCGTTAGTACTGCTAAGGTCTAGTTTGTACTGCTAGTTGCCTATTGACACAATTTAGTACTGCTCGAGTATATAGCAGTTAGTATTGTTCTCATTTTTATTCGTACTGCACGCGACGGCAAAAAGTTCCATTAGTACTGCTCGACGAAGGAGTTTGTACTGCTGGTTTATGATAAGTGGTGACTTTGTACTACCAAGATAAAATATATACTACTCGAAGACCTTGTTCAAAACCCTATTTTAGATTTTCAATATTTTGGGTTTTCTGGATTCATTGGCTTCATATGATGATGTTATTGAAGTTTGTAATGGATCGACAAGAAAGGTGTTTTGGTTTTTTATTTTCGTCGCTGTACATGAATACACGGTCTGATTCATGCTTAAAAATTTAATGGAGCTGTGCTGGTTGACGTTATATGCATGGTGATCCTTTCTTTTAATTATGCATGCATTATGAATCAAATTGAAGATAATGGGACAGTGCCAACCTACTGACTTGATCTATTCACTTCAATAATTCTATCATGGGTCGGTGATGTGCAAAAGTGAATATGCATATTTTGCTTTTCTTAACTTTTCATCTATCACGGGATAGTGGACTGATTTTATAAAAGCTTTGGATTATATTATACGCAACATGTGACAAGTTTTTGGTTTCATGCAAAGTCTTCTGGTATTTGGTATTTATTTGGGGATATTTAGTGCTATTGATGGAAACTTATGTTACTGGAATTGTTTCAATATTTCTCGAGGGAAGTCAGTGGTGGCATGAGACTACACGAGGTGAGGGGAAGCACATGTACTCGGTTTAGAACAGGTTGGTTCCAACACACACATAAGGGGAAGACACACACACACCAGAAGATGTTTGATTTTTGGATATTCGTTTAAGTTATTAAAAGATTTATGGCTCAAATTTATTTGTTATAATTGATTCGAAGAACGTTACTTATTGCTTATTTGACGATGAAGTGGAATTTTTTAAGTTTGTGTTCTTATCATATCTTAAAGAGGGTGTTACACTTTCAAGATAATTTGTTCGTTCATTCAAGTGGTGACTACGAATTGACAAACACTTTAAGGAGTTACGTTATTGTGCTCACTGTCTCATTGAAGATGAGTTTATTTTCAAGAGATTGCGGTCTTCCTGTACATCGGTTTGGGTATACGTTCGAAGTCATATTTAGTACAAGATATAAGACACAAGTTTGGGTTATTCTACTTCAGCATCAAAATGGTAATGGTTAGTTTTCTTCATCATTACATAAAGCTTACAGAATTGAAGATTCAACAAATGGTAGCCACTAATATAGTGAGACCTCATGTTGGTCCTCAATACCTTATGGATTTTTAACCGTTGCATGTCATCATTTCCTTAATCTCATTCCATAATTTTCATGTCAGTAAACCCTTAACAATTAGTGTGTCAATTCCATCTTATCTTTACACGTTATATTTTCGCGCACTTACTATCATTACGTTCCACTCCTAAAGCGTCAATACTTTAATTTACTTACTAACCCATCTCTAATACCACTTACCATTTCTATTCACATCTTGCTATCGTTATTCTTGTATATCATACAATCTTACATCAATTACAAATACGTTGATCTCGTCAGTTACACACATCTAGACCGCCATAGATTTACATCACATACACCTTCTTACCTTAAAACATATGTGTCGCTTATCGTTTTAAGTCATATAGAACATATTACAAAAACCATCTATAACTTAAACATTTACTTTAGAAAACCTTTAAATTCCATGAACCTACCATTCACATTATTATTATTTAAACATATTTAGTCCAACATAAATTATTTCTTACATTCGTCAAACCATTAACTACATGTCACTACTAATCAATAGCATCTAACTTACAAGTTTCGCTAATTGTTCATTATTCAAGCATTTCACAAACTAACACTTTCCTTTTTTTTTTTTTTTTTGCTTAACGTACTTTTAATCACTCACCTATCACCTTTCATTACTTTAACAAAATCTGTATGATACTTTCCGATTTCATACTTTCATATACATATATCATATTTTACCTTAGTTGTCACATTGCATTTATCATTCTCTTCTCAAACCCAAGTTAACCTCTTATTCTCATTTTTCACATGTACGTCATTTTAATGTTTACCTATTCTTAATCCCAATAACTCCTCTAATTGGATTCCCTCGCATTACACTTATTCTATACATCACGTTATAACACGTATTCATAAATCACTTTGCTTATGAGAAAAAAAATAGTACTTTATACATAAACATTAAGCACATTAGTGCTTACGTAATCTCATATATACGTAGGGTCGATGGTCAACATTCTTTCTACAAAAGGTAAACATTACTAACCACTTACACTTTATTGGTCTATGGTTATTTCATAATTAAAAACATTTAAACATGTCTATGTTATGCCATTTTTCTATTTCCATTGAGGTAATTACTACTTTACCTTACCAAATCTATGCAATAGCTACTTCATATATCATTCATTACTCATACTTTTCTTTAATATCTTACAGTTACACATTTTAACAATACGCTTTTGTTATCATTAATGAAAAGTGGCGGTCATTCTAATCATAGGAACTTTGTTAGACGTTATAGAAAATGTCATAGATTAGTCAACGGGATCGTGGATTGGGCTAAGCTAATAGGTTAGTAGTTATGATAAGCTAGTCTATTTATGTTTAATGTAATCCAAGCCCAATCCACAAACCAAGCGAAGCCCACGCCAAGCCCATTAGGGCATTTTATGTTTACTATATAAACACCTTAAATGACACATTTGAGGTGTGTGCATGAGTGTGTAATTGTGTGTTTTATGAAATATATTCTAGTTTCTTTCTCTTCTCTTTCTCTCTATTCCATACGACATATATTAATACTCTTGCCACCATCTTTTCTTAATATTGTGTGATAAGTTACTAGATCTAAGGTCCTACAAGTGGTATCAATCGCCTAACAATGATTTAGGAGAAGTTTGAGTTTGTTTTGTCACGTTTTTAAGCTTTTCTACTTGTATTTTTCATAAAAATTATTTACTTTTATTATTTTTTGTGGTTTTAACACTTTTTTGATTACAAACTAGTGTTTTAAACCTTTTCTCACAAGAAAGTTTTAAGCATTTTGGAAAAATTTGAGTTTTGAAAATCGTACTTTTTGTGTTCTTGCAAAATTTCAAGCTAGCTTATTCAAGCTTAAAATTGTTAAAGTTTGCAACTTTCTTTAAGTTTTACTGTTTTTAAGATCGGTTGTACAAGAAAATTTTGGTTAGAAACGTTTCTTGGTCGAATTTTTAGAGTTTTGAATTTTCTAGCAAAATTTCGAACTAGCTAAAACCCTCTTTTTTTGAACTAGGTCCTAAAGCCCTAAACTTTCGAACTAGCTCTTTAGGCAGTTTATTCAGGATTTGTGGATTACTTAGTGTTATTCTTTCTTGTATAAGCTAGAAAAACACTTCAACTTTTGGAAAAATTTCAATTCGTACAAATTAGAAAGTCTTAGAAAGTTTCGAACAAGATTGAAAATTTTGAACTAGTCTCAAACTTTTGAACAAGCAGAAAGTGTTAGGATTCGACACACGGTTAAGGTGGTTAAACCTTTTGTTCTTTGTGTGTATGATATATTGAGTTAATATGATTAAGTATGCGGAATCTACTTAATCACACTTAGAAGGTTATTTGTGTTATGGAAATGAAGCAGTTGTGTTTGTTAAATGACAATGAACAATGAAAGATTAACACCAAACAATTCAATATTATTAATGATAATAATACGAGCGATCTTAAGATATCACTAGGGTTACAACCTTGAATCTTATGTTCTTACAACTTGTGATATATTTGTGTTTGTTCTATGTCTTAACAGTTATGAGTTCTAATAATAACATAATATTGAGTCTAAGATCTTCTTTTATAGTCCAAGAAGATCTTTACAATATTTCTTAAAGTCTAGTCGAACTACTTGCTAACTTATCTTGAGTGTGTCAGTACATAAGATACAACATGTATCTGTGTACACAACTTGTTAACTAAGCACATGGGGTAAGATATTATCTACCGTATATTGTTGACCAAAATACATATAATATCTTTTCATACTTATCCACTTAGCAGCAGAATGTACATTAGCAGCATCAATGTTGACACTAGCAGCAGAATCCTTCAGCAGCAGAATGTTAAGCCTAGCAGCAGAATCATTTATCGCTAGCAGCAGAATCAAATGTTTTAGCAGCAGGAACAAACATTACCAGCAGGAACCAAATGCACTAGCAGCAGAATCACACTTTAACGTTTTTCTTTGAATAGAATCCGATATTAAACTTCTTGAATATTTAATTCCCAACAATCCTCCCCGAAACATGTGAATCCATTTCAACATGTTTCTGAATTAAATTACGGATTGTGAAGATCTTTCAAACACTTCTGTCTTCAAGTTTGAATATCTTTCTCAGTAATTCATCTGCTTTGTTCTTTGACTTTAACAATATCAACACACATCTTAAAGATGGTGCAATTTCTTTGGATGGAGGAATTATAAGAGGCAATGATGCTGTGTATCTTGGATGCTTGTTTCAACAAGTGAAATCATCTATCAGCATGTCTTTGCAAGTGATGAACAAACGTGGAAAACTGAAATTGAAACTTTTCTTCGTTTGACTGATGGGCGTGCGTTGGAGTAAAGTTTTGGCAGTTTTAATGCCTAATCAAGTTTTAAATTTATATTTAGCCGACTTATCAATAACACACACACTTAACGAGCAGTGTACCCGGTCAGTATGAATATAATGGTAAGTAGAGTGTCGATCACTAAGAGTGGAACGTATTATCTCGTTATTCTAATCAGTATTTTAATATCCTAACGCAAGGGGGTTTCAGCCTGAGAGACTGGCACGATTTGTTTGCAATTAAATAATAAAATAAACCAATAGGCACGAATCAGTAAGTAGCACACACGTACACAGATAGATACTTGAGACAATAAGAGGGCTGTCCTTATGATTAAGTAGATTGTCACTTGTTTTATTGATAGCTTTATATGAAGTGTATGTAGTTAACCCTTTCTTGTTGGTCCTAATCTTATCGGCGAGTAAACCCTTAATGATTACTTATGTCTAAAAGTTATTCCTAAGTGATCAATTTAGTAATAACCGTGGGAGCCACATTATTTTCCGCAGTCAAATGCCCGCAAGCCACTAATAAACACAGAGGTTATCAATGCACTAATAAGTAGTAACCAAAGACATCAACATATAAACTTTAATTGATGGGAAAGCAAGTATTAAAGGGAGTGCAATCTTTCGTTGTCACATTACACAAGCCACCAATCCTGATGAATTAAAGTTTGCTAACACAATAAAACAAAACTACTTAATGAATTAGACACATGCAGCACCTTCTTACAGCTCTTGTATCTTCGTTTGGTGTGTCTTGTGCTGCCTCCTTGACTGAATTCGTCCTAGGGTTCTGCTGGTTCGGTCTTCGAAACTAAAATATTGCACCCGAAATTCGTCTGGCCTTGGGGTATTTATAGTTTCTGACTGAGGGAAGATGCGGCGCATCTATTAAGTAGATGCGGCGCATTGACTTAACTTCGCGTGGGGTCCAAGATTATAATATTCAGGAATATTCGTACACCGCCAGAAGATGCGGCGTAACTCCATGATTAGATGCGGCGCATGTCCTCTTGTATCTTGGATCGTATCTGGTGATATCTTGATAGAGATGCGGCGTATGTCATGAGTGAGATGCGGCGCATCTGGAGCAGATTTAACTTGATCTTGTCCATTTCAGTAGACTCTTCACTTTATGCATGTTTTGCTCCATAATCAGTCCAAAATGGCCAAGTTTCACCAAATGCTTGTTTTTACCTGAGAATTACAAAAGTAAACGATTAAGTATCAATCCTCATACATAATATAGTAAAACAAGTCAAATTAATAGGATAAATGATAGTAATAAAATGTACTTATTTGAGTTCATCAAATATCCCCCCACTTGAACTTTACTTGTCCCCAAGTAAACCTTAGAATTTCTTTTATGAAAATATATCCTAAAAGATGTTAGGATTTATTTTTATATTTAAGCATGTATTCGTTTAATTCATAATCACACAACTAAACACTTTAACGAATTAGAAGTAAAATAAAATAAGTCGATAAAAGCAAATCTAATCGTTTAACTGTCCAGTCGTGATGAATATTCTATCATAAGCTTGGCAAGTATACACATCTCCCCCACTAAAGCCAAGGAATAACAAGTCTAAAGCGGTAAAAAGGGTTTTTAGGCTTAAGGGTTAATTATTCTCTTTCACTATCGATCTCAAATTCCAGAAAAGGCGACAAAATCACAAATACATGATCGAATCCACGAACACGATACTTGCAATTGCTCAAATCCTTAACTCGAATAGGCTAAAGATAGGTCCAAACTTCACCAATAATAATATATCAAAAAGGGCGACAAAATCATAAATACATAGCCGAATCCACGACTACGATACTTAAGATTGCTCAAATCCCTAATCTCAATAAATCAAAGGTTCGGTTGGATAAAGAATAATAAAAGGCATGGATAACATTTGGGATATAAATTGGTGTAAAATGAAAAATAAACAAAACAAATAAATTAAAATCCTAAGTGTGGTTAATCACTATCCCAACCATCCCATGAATAAGACTCATATCATCGAATAACTCACGCTTTAACACTTGAAACACACGCTTTAGGTAGACACGAATTATACTCAACAAGATCTTAATCAAAGAATAAACCTTAATTGGCGTTCCCATAACTGCCAATTCCCATTCAATCCATAGATATAGTACAACAAATAGTGGTGATATCGACCACTTACATAACTTTACATAAGTTGGTTAAAACAAACTTCCAACTTTTCTTTCTTTCTTTTTCTTTTCTTATTTTTTTGAATTTTTTTTTTTTTTTTTTTTTTTTTTTTTTTTTTTTTTTTTTTTTTTTTTAAAGATGTGTAAAATTTCACCACATCACTATAATGATAATCCTGGATAATTTTTCCATACTTTTCATACTTCAGAAATAACGGTAATAGTGAAAGTAGTAAACACACAAAAAAAACTCAAAGATATACAATATTTACTTTCACTCCAATTGCATTGTGCAATTTCCCGACCTAACCATAGATAATGAATTACGCACGCGAACACAGGTAATGTAAGGAAACACACTTTGCCTATAGCAATTAACCAACCACGGATTCTAATCTACAGGGTAGGCTAAGGTGTAAGGGTGTAACGAAACATTTTAAACATAGGTGTAAGAAACGAAAGGAATGGCTCTGAGTGTTTTTCTAGGGGTATCTTACTCTAAAAATGAGAGTAACAAAAGGGTTTATACGGGGGTTAACTAACCAGTGTAGTTAGTTAATAACACGTAACATATAATAGGCTTTTTGGGTGTAATCCTAGAATTTTACCAATTTAGACAAGTCATTCCAATTATATAAATATAATACTTATTATGGTGGTCTCGAATAGTATACAAGCCAAGTTCTAAAGTTTACAAGTCACTGGCACACTCATAGATTTGTGAATTTTGAAAAATCACAATTTTTGAAAATAACGTCATGTGTGCAACTATGCAACTTAGATCTTAAACAAAAACATGCTAAAAAATTTTTAAGTTTGATATATTAAGCACATTTTAAGCATATTTTTTGAAAAAGTTTAGGACAAGTAATTGTTAAGTGTTCTAATTCTCCAATCCCCCCACTTAAGTTAAACAACGTCCTCGTTGTTTGTATAAAAGGTTAAAAACTGGAAAATAAAAGAATTAGAACAGGAAAACTCCCCTGAGATTTGCTCGGTATGATCCTCCATTAGTATAAGAGCAAAAATCATCTTTCTTGTGGATGAGAACGTTAAAGCTTCATACTTGATGTATCCACAGGAAATCCAGGAAACTATAATACCACCAACACTTTAAAACACACCTAAGATAAGAAAGGTTCAAGCTTGCATAATACATTAGTAGTTAGGAAAAATAAAACATAAAAATTAAAACTGAAAATCATCAGGTCAGTCGATGCGCCGTATCTTATTGAAGAAGATACGCCATATCGAGCCTGGAATAAATACGGATCAGAATAAAGATGCGCCGCATCCTTAACCAGGGATGCGCCGCATTAAAATAAACTGATAAATAGTTTTAAAGTCAAAAATAAAAATGCAGAAAAATAAAATAAGATATGACCATTGCAGGAGATGCGTCGCATCTCAGGATGGAGATGCGCCGTATCCTCATGCGGGCCTGACTGACTCGACACAGAAAACAGAATAATAAAAATTTTCCGGGTTGTCTCCCGGTAAGCACTTGTATTTATTCTAGAGTCTTCAAGTTAGACTCACGTTCAGCTCTTTAATATCGATCATTGACTCCCACATTGCTTACGTAGGATCCATTTAGCAACTAATTCGTCATGTATATATTCAGGTCCCAACTTCAACACTCCATTGTAGAATCCTTCCATCAATTGGTATGGGTACTCAATCCCTCTCTTATTGTCATCATCACTAACAAAAAGGAATGGAGAAAATTTGTAGCAGATCCTACTAGTAGCATGTTTAAATCCAGGATGAGTTCGGGGCATCATATAAGTGATAACGTCGCTTCCACATTGAAAGGTGATCTTTCCTTCAAATCGTTTTGCATTAATAGTGATCTCCCTACAAAATGGTTTTCCAACAATCACGTCACCCATATTGCTGTCACAATAGGCATTCATGTCTTCAACAACGGCGAACTCAGTTACAATAGTAAAGCGTCCCACGAATATCGGGACATTAATGAAGGCACCAACTACATTCTTTCCCTTATACTCTACTTTATTTCTCATAATGGAATTGTAAAACCTTCTTGACATGACATTGATTGGTAAAATAGGAAAGAAATTGGCGTCAATACACTTGTACCCAATCATGCATGTGAATTGCAAATTGTAAGCACAATCGGCGTGGATCCTTCTACCGTAATCCCAAGAACCATCATATCCCTCAAATTCATCGTAATTCCTAGTAGTAATAACGTTGACTTTTGGACTATCAAGAATTTCTCCTTCTTCTAACTCAGATTCCGCATCATCCATGAATAGGTCATTGGATTCTAATGGCCCATTAAGGTCATTAAGTTCAATGTAGTCCCCATTGTAATGTTCGGGTGATTTTTCGTGCACTAATACTTCATTCATAAAATTGGCTTCGAAGTCTAAGTCAATCAGTTCTCCGAACCCTTCCATTATCCTTCTGAAACAATCACGAAAAGTATCAGTAGGATTTGTTCGCTAGAAGAGAAATTAATGAATATAGAAACGGATATATGAATACAAATAGCTGATATCTGCAGACGATGCGCCGTATCCAAATAGTTGGATACGCCGTATCTTATAATCGTTAAAATTTAATCAGACTTTATTCAGAAAATAGATACGCCGCTTAGAATTTATGAATGCGCCGTATCAAATTAATTAATAAAAAATCAGCTTATCTAATTAAAATTAAATGCGTCGTATTAACGAAAGTTAATGCGCCGTATTTTCGTTACGTTTAAAAATAAATATCGATTTTTGATTCAGAAAGATGCGCCGTATCGATATAGATCGATGCGTCGTATCTGTTTAATAATTCGCAAACTGTTTTTAATTAAAATAATAGATACGCCGTATCTACGAAAGCAAATGCGTCGTATGGCGTTAACGTTTAGAAAATTTTTTTTATCAAAAACAGATACGCCGTATCTGCTAAAGCAGATGCGTCGTATTACTTTATCGCTTAAAATTTTTTTTTTATTAAAAACAGATACGCCGTATCTTGGGGAAAAGATGCGTCGTATCGAATTAATTAAACGCGTTGTATTTTTAAAAATTAAACGCAATACGCCGTATCTGAGAGATCAGATGCGCCGTATCGTTTGATTTAGCACAGTACAACGATAGCAGAACAGAAAAAAATACGAAAAATAAAAACAAAAATTAAACATACAAACAAAAATAAACAAAAACAAAAATAAAAGCAAACAAATAACACAAAACAAATAACACACAGTACAACAAATATGCAAAATAATACAATGATGCAATTAATCTAATAAAAGAAAATCCTAATTAAAATACTAATCAAATTAACAGATAATAACAATTCACTCCCCGGCAGCGGCGCCAAAAAACTTGATGGGCGTGCGTTGGAGTAAAGTTTTGGCAGTTTTAATGCCTAATCAAGTTTTAAATTTATATTTAGCCGACTTATCAATAACACACACACTTAACGAGCAGTGTACCCGGTCAGTATGAATATAATGGTAAGTAGTGTGTCGATCACTAAGAGTGGAACGTATTATCTCGTTATTCTAATCAGTATTTTAATATCCTAACGCAAGGGGGTTTCAGCCTGAGAGACTGGCACGATTTGTTTGCAATTAAATAATAAAATAAACCAATAGGCACGAATCAGCAAGTAGCACACACGTACACAGATAGATACTTGAGACAATAAGAGGGCTGTCCTTATGATAAAGTAGATTGTCACTTGTTTTATTGATAGCTTTATATGAAGTGTATGTAGTTAACCCTTTCTCGTTGGTCCTAATCTTATCGGCGAGTAAACCCTTAATGATTACTTATGTCTAAAAGTTATTCCTAAGTGATCAATTTAGTAATAACCGTGGGAGCCACATTATTTTCCGCAGTCAAATGCCCGCAAGCCACTAATAAACACAGAGGTTATCAATGCACTAATAAGTAGTAACCAAAGATATCAACATATAAACTTTAATTGATGGGAAAGCAAGTATTAAAGGGAGTGCAATCTTTCGTTGTCACATTACACAAGCCACCAATCCTGATGAATTAAAGTTTGCTAACACAATAAAACAAAACTACTTAATGAATTAAACACATGCAGCACCTTCTTACAGCTCTTGTATCTTCGTTTGGTGTGTCTTGTGCTGCCTCCTTGACTGAATTCGTCCTAGGGTTCTGCTGGTTCGGTCTTCGAAACTAAAATATTGCACCCGAAATTCGTCTGGCCTTGGGGTATTTATAGTTTCTGTCTGAGGGAAGATGCGGCGCATCTATTAAGTAGATGCGGCGCATTGACTTAACTTCGCGTGGGGTCCAAGATTATAATATTCAGGAATATTCGTACACCGCCAGAAGATGCGGCGTAACTCCATGATTAGATGCGGCGCATGTCCTCTTGTATCTTGGATCATATCTGGTGATATCTTGATAGAGATGCGGCGCATGTCATGAGTGAGATGCGGCGCATCTGGAGCAGATTTAACTTGATCTTGTCCATTTCAGTAGACTCATCACTTTATGCATGTTTTGCTCCATAATCAGTCCAAAATCGCCAAGTTTCACCAAATGCTTGTTTTTACCTGAGAATTACAAAAGTAAACGATTAAGTATCAATCCTCATACATAATATAGTAAAACAAGTCAAATTAATAGGATAAATGATAGTAATAAAATGTACTTATTTGAGTTCATCATTGACCTAGATAGAACTTTCTCCTTTGGAATGTTCTTGTCATTTTCAACCTCCATGTCATCATCTTGTATGCTCTTGTCTTTTCCTCCCTTACATTGGGTAATCTTCCTTTCTTGGGCTTTTATTTCCTCCCCTGAAGCAAATAAATTTTTATCCTCCCCTGTTTGGAAGATCTCTCACTATGTACCAAAATATTTCTTTCCCCATTATCTGATCTATCAATGAGAACTTGTTATCAGACAGTGTTGTACATGTAGCCATCAATTCCTTAAGAGTTTAAGTTACTGCCCTCATCACTTCTAGGTGTGTTAACTCCTATGAGAGGTGATTCATGGGACATTTGATTCATGGTCCATCAATGGATGGTTTTTGTGAATCCTTTGAAAATCCTTTTAAGAAACTTTTGCCTTAGCAGTATGTAATTGATTTTATTATGAAAAACCATACTGCTTTCAACCATTTTGAAGGGATTAAGTGTATAACAGACACTTAATCAAAATTTTGGTTTAAAGCAACCTCTGGTTGTGTGAGAACCAATGTTTTCAGTTATAAATAACTGCCTGTGTGAAGATAAACTCATTCAAAGAGTTTTCCTGACAGGGTTTCCAGCTCATAGTAATTGTTACCTCTAACACAAGTGTTAGATTCACTTTTACTAGCTGTTCTTTCTATCAGATGTCCTTAGACTTGCTCATTATACTTAAAAGTATAAAATGATAGAAAGTGAGTTGCATCAATTACTATCTGATCAACTAAGTCATCAATTCAATGTGAAATTTCATACTTAGGTTTCAAGAAAGAAGTTTTAAGGAGTTTTAAATTCCCAAACTCAGTCCATCATAAACCTAATATGTAGCAACTGGATATTCTGATTTTGTTGCTTCCATTCCACTTGAAATTTCCTTTGTGTTCACATGTTCATACCTGAAAATGTTAGTCTAAAACCAAAAAGAACAAAGTACAAAGTACTTGTCTTGTATTAGAATAATCATAAGACTAACTGTATGAATAACACAATTTAAATTTGTACTAGAAGCACAAACTTTTGTAATAGCAGTAGTATCTTTTAAAACTAGCAGCACAATCAAAAATTTATTTACATAAACACATTAGATTGAAAATTCAAAGATTAAGCATTCCAATACTTGCTACCAAGTACTAAAACCTTGAAACATCAAAAGCTTTTGTTAGCAGATCTGCAAAATTATGTTCTGAAGCAATTTTAAGAACTTGAATTAACCTTTTCTCATTGCAGTCTCTTATAAAGTGATGTCTAATTTCAATGTGTTTTGTTTTAGAATGTTGCACTGGATTTTTAATAATACAAATGGTACTACTATTATCAATATAAATAACAGTGTTTAAGAAATTGTACCCATGATCAAGAAGTTAGTTTTGAAGCCATAGAACTTGACTAGAGCAACTTGCAGCAGCTATATATTCAGCTTCAGTTGTTGAATTTGCCACACTTGTTTGCTTCTTACACTGCCATGAGACAAGTCTACACCCAAGGAATTGACATCCTCCAGTTGTTGACTTTCTGTCCAAGCTAGCACCAGCATAATCACTATCCGAATATGCTACTAAGTCAAAAGGAGATTCCCTAGAATACCATATACCCAACCTTGGTTGACCTTTGAGATATCTAAAAATTCTCTTGACTGCAGTTAAATGAGAAACCTTTGGAGTTACTTGAAATCTTGCACAAACACAAACAGGAAACATGATATCAGGTCTAGATGATGTAAGGTACATCAAAGAGCCTATCATAGATCTGTAAGAGTGTACATCCACATTCTCTCCATCGTCATCTTTCAGAAGGTGCTTCTCAGAGTCCATTGGTGTGCTTACTATTTTTGAATCAGCAAATTGAAATTTTCTAAGTATCTATGCAACATATTTGTCTTGACTAATAAATATGCCTTCAGGTGATTGCTTAACTTGCAAACCCAAAAAGAATGTAAGTTCCCCCATATAACTCATCTGAAACTTATCTTTCATAAGCTTCTCAAATTCTAAACACATATCTTTCCTTGTAGATCCAAAGATAATGTCATCCACATACACATGCACTAACAGAAGATCCTTCTTGTGCTGTTTGATGAAAAGTGTCTGATCAATCTTTCCTCTTTGAAATCCATTTTCTAATAAGTAGGAAGCTAGTGTTGTATACCAAGCTCTTGGTGCCTGATGAAGGCCATATAGAGCTTTCACTACTCTGTACACTTTGTTTGGATGTAATGGGTCAATGAAGCCAGGGGGCTGTGTAACATATACCTCCTCTTCAATAGAACCATATAAAAATGCACTCTTGACATCCATTTGGTAGACTGTGAAGCCTAAAAATGAAGCATAAGCTAAGAAAAGCCTAATTGCCTCAATCCTTGCTACAGGAGCATAAACCTCATCATAGTCTATCCCTTCTTGTTGTGTGTACCCTTGGGCTACTAATCTAGCCTTATTCTTAATCACTATTCCTCTTTCATCCCTTTTGTTCTTAAAAACCCATCTAGTGCCAATTACCTTTGCATCCTTAGGTAAATCAACTAGCACCCAGACCTTCTGAATCTTGAACTGAAGAAGCTCTTCTTGCATAGCTTCTACCCAGCTTGAATCATCTAAGGCTTTAAGAATATTCTTTGGTTCATCTTGTGAGAGAAAACATACAAACAAGCAAGAGTTTGAAAGCTCATGCTGCTTTGAAGCATAAAGGGCATCAAGAAGCCCTTGTTGGTCTGAAGACATCAGTTGTTGTCTTGTCTTCACACCTGATTGTACATCTCCAATCACATTATCTAGGGAGTGGACTTTGTGAATTCTTGTTTGTGGAGTAGAGGGAACTTGATAATTTGATGGAAGATTATTGAAATACACCTCATTATCTGAGAATTATGCTTCTTTCGTTTCTGAAGGGCCAGCAGCAGAATCACCAGCAGAAACAGATATACTACCAGCAGCAACAGAAATGCTACCAGCAGAAACATTTTGTTGTTCCTGAGTTCCATCTTCTTTCCTTTCATCTTCAACACCTTCTTTAGGTTTGCTAGAAGAAGATTCATCAGTTGTTGAAGTTGATTCCACACTTGAACTTGACCATATTGGCATCCAAACATGATCTTGGTTTGTCTCCTTTTCTAACCTTGCCTCATCTGTTGCTTGTGAACCTGAAAAATTATTAGTTTCTGCAACAACAGGCACATAATTCATTGATTTGGTTAGAGATTCAAGATCAAATAGCCATTTTGGTCCTTGACCTTCTACATTGGATTTATCCTCTAAAAACTCCACATGTAGGTTTTCTTCTACAATCATAGTTCTTGTATTGTATACTCTAAATGCTTTGCTATTAAGAGAATATCCAACAAAGAATCCTTCATCTGCCTTACCATCGAATTTTCCTAAATGGTCTAAGGTATTGAGAATTGTCACATGACATCCAAAAGGTCTAAGAAATCCTATTGCAGGAGTTCTACCTCTAAAAAGTTCATATGATGTCTTATTGTGAGGCTGTATAACTAAAACTCTATTTTGGACATAGCAAGCAGTGTTGACTGCTTCAGCCCAAAAAGTTATAGGTAGCTTAGAATCAGCTAACATAGTTCTAGCAGCTTCAATTAGTGTTCTATTCTTTCTCTCAACAACACCATTCTGTTGTGGTGTTCTAGCAACACTAAATTCTCTCCTAATACCCTTTTCTTTGCAGAAATCATCCATAACTCTATTCTTAAACTCTGTCCCATTATCACATCTAATGACTTTCACTTTCTTGTCTACTTGGTTTTCTATCTGTATAATGAATGTCTTAAGGATGCTTGTAGTCTCATCCTTAGTAGATAGAAAGAAAACCCATGAAAATCTAGTATAGTCATCAATTATAACAAGACAATATCTCTTATGCATTATACTACTTACTGAAACAGGTCCAAATAAGTCCATATGTAGCATAAACAATGATTGATTGATAGAGTTAAAAATCTTGGGCTTACAAGTGGCTTTGTGTTGTTTGCTTTTTAGACAAGCAATGCATGTTTGATCATTTTCAAATCTTTTGTGAGGTAAACCTCTTACCAAACCATTCTTAACAATTTTATTTATGGTTTTGAAGTTAATATGACCAAGCCTTCTATGCCATTTCATTGATTCATCCAATGTGTCCTTTGCAACAAGACAAGTTAAATTCTTTTTAGGAACAATGTTCTTCATGTCTACACTGTACATATTGCCCTTTCTAGGAATTCTAAGAAGTACTTGACTTTCATCAGGCATCTTAAAATCAGGAGAAAGTATAAGACATTCAGTCTCACAGAAAAGAACATTGTTCTTTTTGTCACACATTTGTGAAACACTAAAAAGATTATAATTTAGCTCTTTTACATAGAACACATCTTCAAAATCTAAATTTCCAGTTTTAATGGTACCTTTACCAGAAATTTTGCCACCAACACCTCCTCCAAAGGTAACATAGCCTCCATCTATTGATTGAAAATCTGAGAGATAAGACTTGTTGCCTGTCATGTGTCTAGAGCATCCACTATCTGAGTATCCTTGATCCTCTTGTTGATCATTTGAATGTTCCTACACATAAATGAGAAGTATTAGTTTCCTTTGGGGACCCAAGCCATTACTGACTTGGATCTGCCTCTTGCATCAATGTAATTCAATCTTTTAAGGATAGTTGATGCAACATTGGATTTTAGAATCCAACATGCTGAGGCCTTAACAGCATTTGCCCTGTTTCCCTTAGCAGCAGAATGAACTGATTGCTTAGCAGCAGGAACTGCTAACTTTTCAGTTCTACCCTTTGGTTTCCAAACTTGTTTTTGAACCACTGCTTTTGTTTGAATGGGCCTTAGAACAGTCTTTGATGCATGTTTGAAAAATATTTTTGCACCCTTGGCTATTGATTTTGGGTTAACAGTCATAGATGGTCGAGCAGCAGGAACAAATAGTCTAGCAGCAGGAACCATTTGTCTACAAGCAGGATCAGTTTTTGAGATAGACTTGTTTGAGACTGTTCTGGGTTTTGTTCTATTAACACTAGAACTAGAGTGAAAGTGAGATTTAGGTGTTTGCCTTTTGTGGATCACTCTATTGTTTTCATACCCAGATACCCATTGGTTGTAGAAAGCTGCAAGATGGTCAAAACTACCACATGTATAACAAGCCTTGTTATAAAAAGCAAATTCATCACCTAATTGGTTAGACTTGAGGTTGTTCCAATTCCTTTGGTTACCTCTGGGCTTGTTAGTGGTTCTATATTGCTCACAATATCTAACTGGTTTCCTAACATGCATAATGATTGATTTAGACCTATCAGTATTGTGTTTGACTATCTTAGGAACACTTGTTCCTTCTTTCTTAACCACTTCAGGTTTAGACATAACCTATTCTTCTTCATCACTACTAGTTGTGCAATCTTCAACAACTATAGCATCTAATTTCTTAACAAAGGACACCTTGTCCTGATAAAGTAAAGTTTTATCTAAACTTTTACTTATTTTTTCTACCTTAAGACTCTCAGTAGTCTTAGAACCATATTCCATTATTGGTTCTTGAAACTCAGGTAAACCTGAATTCCCTAGGTCAATCCCTAGGGGTTTTGGGATGCCTCTATAAGGAGGTGGGACACTCTTATATCCTACTCCTGACTTAGCTCTATTAATCACTTGACATTCTACTATGTTGTGCACACTTCTAGAAGCATGTTCTAGTGCCTGTGTAGTCAAGTGAATGTTTTCATTTTCCTTTTTGACCCTATCATAAGCTTCTCTCAAAAGCTTAATTTCAGCATCTCTAAAGAATATGTCCTGTCTTAGGAGAGCTTTGTCATCAGAAAAAGCTAATTCATTTGCTTTATAGTGCGTGATTTGTTTCTCTACAGACTCTAATCCACACTTATAGTTTATAAAGTTTTGAAAAGTCTTGCTTAGCTCCTTCTTTTGATCATCATATTGTTTCATTAAAACCTGTAGAGCATTAAGAGCAGTGCAAGTATTTGAACAAGCTTTATGATTTTGTACCTCAGTAGCAGAAAAAGCCATAAGTGCCATCTGAGTAGGAGTTTCTTCTTCATCTGCCATGAAGCTCCAATCAAAACCTAAGCCATCAATAGCTACCATAGCTTTTGGCTCAATAACCTCCTCTGTTTTGGATTTGCTTCCAAAACCTCTGTTCTTGCTATCTTGCTGCCTTGGTCTTCTGCACTCTCTGGAGAAATGACCCATCATGTGGCAGTTATAGCACTCTATCTTTGACTTATCAAAACCAGCAGCATCAGTGTTGCTGATTATGAGCTTCTTCCCCGTCTTGTGATAGAACTTCTTGGCTCTCATGCTAAGAAGAGAAATTTGCCATTTTAGATCCATTTCCTCCAGATCATCTTCATGGATCTCTTGAAGGTCTTCATAGGAGAGCATGGACCCATTGTTTTGACTTGTAAGAAAGGTACAACAAGTCTTTTCATCCAAAATACTAATGGTACTACTTGATGAACTAGCAGCACCAACATCATCAACAACTTTCACCTCTTCACTTGATTTTGAGGTACTAGGAGTTGACATAAATGCCTTGTTCCCAGTATTAGAACTAGTACCTCCATTCTTCTTCAAATCTTGCTCCACAATCTTGAAGTTGCTATACAAGTCCATCAGTTCCATGGTGTCTAGGTCTGGTTTGTTCTTCCAGACAACAACATGCATAGCCCACTCTTCTGGTAAGCTTCTCAGAAATTTTGAGTTCAAATCTTCTTGAGGTATTACAACCCCAAGAATAGCAAGTTGGCTCACAATATTCTGAAGCCTATTAAACATGTGGTCAAGAGGTTCATTGTATGTAAAGGAGAAGTTTTCAAACTGCTGCTTGAGCAGTGTCTTGTGGGTTTTCTTGGTGGCTTCATTTCCACCATACCTGGCAATAATAGCTTCAAATAATGACTTGGCATCTTTGAACTTGCTGAAGTTTAGAAGTTGATCATTGGGAATGGTCATCATCAGCATGCTTCTTGCCTTCAAGTCATTTTTCTTCTTTATTCTATCTTCTGCAGATGATGGCTTTGTCTGCAGAGTTGACACCACTTTGCCGTCCACTGTTGATGTAGTGGTGGTAGGCTGGTAAGAGTCTCCATCTTCAATGATTTCCCAAAGTGCATAATCTTGCACTTGGAAATATTGCTCTATCCTCAGCCTCCACATCTCAAACTCATTATGTTTGAGCATGGGAATCTTCGCAGCAACATTTGTCTGAATAGATTCAACGTCCATTTCTTCAGCTTCTTCTTCTAAATCAATAATATCAGCCTGATGCTCTGATACCACTTGTTAGGATTCGACACACGGTTAAGGTGGTTAAACCTTTTGTTCTTTGTGTGTATGATATATTGAGTTAATATGATTAAGTATGCGGAATCTACTTAATCACACTTAGAAGGTTATTTGTGTTATGGAAATGAAGCAGTTGTGTTTGTTAGATGACAATGAACAATGAAAGATTAACACCAAACGATTCAATATTATTAATGATAATAATACGAGCGATCTTGAGATATCACTAGGGTTACAACCTTGAATCTTATGTTCTTACAACTTGTGATATATTTGTGTTTGTTCTATGTCTTAACAGTTATGAGTTCTAATAATAACTTAATATTGAGTCTAAGATCTTCTTTTATAGTCCAAGAAGATCTTTACAATATTGCTTAAAGTCTAGTCGAACTACTTGCTAACTTATCTTGAGTGTGTCAGTACATAAGATACAACATGTATCTGTGTACACAACTTGTTAACTAAGCACATGGGGTAAGATATTATCTACCGTATATTGTTGACCAAAATACAAATAATATCTTTTCATACTTATCTACTCAGCAGCAGAATGTACATTAGCAGCAGCAGAATGTTAAGCCTAGCAGAAGAATCATTTATCGCTAGCAGCAGAATCAAATGTTCTAGCAGCAGGAACAAACATTACCAGCAGGAACCAAATGCACTAGCAGCAGAATCACACTTTAACGTTTTTCTTTGAATAGAATCCGATATTAAACTTCTTGAATATTTAATTCCCAACAATCCTCCCCGAAACATGTGAATCCATTTCAACATGTTTCTGAATTAAATTACGGATTGTGAAGATCTTTCAAACACTTCTGTCTTTAAGTTTGAATATCTTTCTCAGTAATTCATCTGCTTTGTTCTTTGACTTTAACAATATCAACACACATCTTAAAGATGGTGCAATTTCCTTGGATGGAGGAATTATAAGAGGCAATGATGCTGTGTATCTTGGATGCTTGTTTCAACAAGTGAAATCATCTATCAGCATGTCTTTGCAAGTGATGAACAAACGTGGTAAACTGAAATTGAAACTTTTCTTCGTTTGACCTAGATAGAACTTTCTCCTTTGGAATGTTCTTGTCATTTTCAACCTCCATGTCATCATCTTGTATGCTCTTGTCTTTTCCTCCCTTACATTGGGTAATCTTCCTTTCTTGGGCTTTTATTTCCTCCCCTGAAGCAAATAAAATTTTATCCTCCCCTGTTTGGAAGATCTCTCACTATGTACCAAAATATTTCTTTCCCCATTATCTGATCTATCAATGAGAACTTGTTATCAGACAGTGTTGTACATGTAGCCATCAATTCCTTAAGAGTTTAAGTTACTGCCCTCATCACTTCTAGGTGTGTTAACTCCTATGAGAGGTGATTCATGGGACATTTGATTCATGGTCCATCAATGGATGGTTTTTGTGAATCCTTTGAAAATCCTTTTAAGAAACTTTTGCCTTAGCAGTATGTAATTGATTTTATTATGAAAAACCATACTGCTTTCAACCATTTTGAAGGGATTAAGTGTATAACAGACACTTAATCAAAATTTCGGTTTAAAGCAACCTCTGGTTGTGTGAGAACCAATGTTTTCAGTTATAAATAACTGCCTGTGTGAAGATAAACTCATTCAAAGAGTTTTCCTGACAGGGTTTCCAGCTCATAGTAATTGTTACCTCTAACACAAGTGTTAGATTCACTTTTACTAGCTGTTCTTTCTATCAGATGTCCTTAGACTTGCTCATTATACTTAAAAGTATAAAATGATAGAAAGTGAGTTGCATCAGTTACTATCTGATCAACTAAGTCATCAATTCAATATGAAATTTCAACTTGTTAACTAAGCACATGGGGTAAGATATTATCTACCGTATATTGTTGACCAAAATACATATAATATCTTTTCATACTTATCCACTCCACAGCAGAATGTACATTAGCAGCAGCAATGTTGACACTAGCAGCAGAATCATTTATCGCTAGCAGCAGAATCAAATGTTCTAGCAGCAGGAACAAACATTACCAGCAGGAACAAAATGCACTAGCAGCAGAATCACACTTTAACGTTTTTCTTTGACTAGAATCCGATATTAAACTTCTTGAATATTTAATTCCCAACAGAAAGTTTCAAACTAGCTTGCAAATTTCGAACAAGCTCAAAAATTTTGAACAAGTTGAGAAATTTCGAACTAGCCTCAAAGTTTCGAACAAGCAAAATTTTTGAGCAAGGTCAAAAAGTTTCGAACAAGGAAAAGTTTCGAGCAAAGAAAATAATTTCGAGCAAGTGTTGACAAAACTTCAAACGTTTTTAAGTTTTCAGACAAATTTTCACTACAACAACTTGCATTAACCTTTAACAAACTTAACTCCTTTATCGTTGAAACAATCCAAGATCAATTTTATCACATAACGTCATCAATGGCAACTCAGCAAGACAGTATCACAACTGCTTTGACAAATGCTTTTGCTTTATTCTCTAGCGCATTAAACATCAAACCACATAACAACAACCAATGGATTTCATCATACACTGACAATACGCAGTTTGCTCAACCAAGTATGTACACTACGCCAGAATGTGGATTTAGTCACACATGCTGTTTTTCGAACAGCCACACAGTCGCTTTTTTATGTGACTAAATGTACCAGAATAAAATAAACAACCACACTTGATCCGACTTGTGTGACCATTTCTGAATTACATCTGAGGCTACATCCACACATTCGAATATTTTCGTGACTATACGTATCTGGTAAAAAAAAATTTGATTTTTTAGTCACTTATAATTTGGGACGTGTGACGGATACAAATAAGGTTGAAACATTAGTCACACTATATATATACATATGTGACAAATATATGTCACGCAATTGAAAAGTGTGACCAAAATCCATATATGGTCACACGAAGTAATTGTGTATGTGGCTAAATCATATACTCAAGTTTGTCACACATTATTTAAACGTGACTGCTAGTTTTTGTTGAAAATTTAGCCACACACTTGAACAGTGTGACCAAATGTCATATATGGTCACACTAAACCATAGGCATACATGATTAAGTGTGACCTAAATTCGATACAAATAGTCACGTAAGTTAATATGTGTGTCTAAAGTTAAGTGTGTGTTTGCCTGCCAATTCCTAATGTGTATGGTCACATTTAATTGTAGCACAATCATGTGACTATAGGCTATACAATAGTCACACCATACCACAAATGTGCATCTAAATTATGTTTATGGCCACATTATAAGGGTATTATATGTGACCAATACATTCAAAATAGTCACACTGTGAAATATTCATGTGACTATAGTCAAAAATTTCAAAATCTCAATGTTTTGGCTCCATTGTAAGCATTTATGTTGTCTTCTAATCCTATCTAGCTAGTTGTTCAACAACCACATTAATTGTACCGTATTATATCAATTTTTTTCCTGCATTATATAATACCCCAGTTATCATCAACTCTTTATCATATCAATTGCTTTTCACCATGGATGCACAAAATGGTTGTCAAATGGTCTGCATTGACTATTGGGTTGAAAGTGAAAACAAGGCTGGATTGACCTTTTTTGCACGGCATCCCCCTTATACGGATTTCAGGTGGTATGTTTGTCCAGTGTGCCTTGAAAGAAGGGGAGCCCCATCTTATACTGGTAGAGGTGGTGTTATAAGGGAAAAGACAACTACAACAGATAGTAGTGGATATGTAATTGGCTTACATAGTAATGCATCTACAAGAGTTGGTGCTTACTTGGGCAGTCGTGATGAAGAAAGTAAACCAACTGCAACTCAAACAGCAAGTGGAGTATGCCCAAGTCAAGCACCAAGTGAGGAACCTGCAACTCAAAAACCAAGTGAAGAATCTGCAAGTCAAACACCTAATGAAGAGCCTCCAACTCATAAACCAAGTGATTCACCTGCTAGTCAATTAACCAAGTGAATCACCTGAAAGAAATGCTATGTTGTCTTTCAGTGTAAATGTAATTTAACTGATATGTTGTATAATTAATATGTTATTTCATTAGCAGTAATAACTATACATTCTAGCAGTAATAACTATAACTCTAGCAGTCTTAATTCTATTTCTTGTCCTTGGGTCCTAGATACTCTCCCATCTTCCTGAGCAGTTCATATGCCATGTCATCATACTCAAGCTGAAGCTTGAGTATTTTCTTCCCACGCAACATCTGATGTAGAATGTCTTTGTGAAACTTTAAAGGGTAATCCTTTTCTACAAGCATGTAGATCACCAACTCATTTAAAGTTAAAGCATGTACTCCACATTGTTGAAAAATTTTCCATTCTTTAACAGTATTGTGCTTTAGTCTTCTCCAACATTCATCCTCAGGATTTGGTTCAAACATTACCTTCAAGTAATTCCAGAATTCTCTATCATAAGCTTGTTCTGGTGTCTTATTACGAAATCTTTGTTTAAGTAATTTCCATAGAGCTATCATATCTCGTCTATCAAAATTATGAACCATGTGAAGAAAGCTTACAAACCTTCTAGAAGAACCATCATGCCTCTTAATATCGTAATAAACTGTTTCCCCATGAGATCCAGACTTATAATCAACAATGGGTTGTTTGACACTTAAAGGTTGTGCATCCATGGCTTCTCCTACAGAGACAACTGCAAGTTCAGTGTGAGCTTGCATTTGTTCATTAGCAACAGCTTGCTCAGTTTGTTCTTGTTTTCTCTTTTTACTGCTTTCTCTTTCCAACTGTTCACCTGCTCTCTTTGAACTTGTTTTCTCTACTTTCTTTTCTTCACTGCCCTTCACCACCTCAGTATTCAAGAAGCGTTCATTGTTTCTCATGGCAATTGCATATAATTCTTCAATTCTTTTATCATCCAAGAATTTCAAATCCTTTAGTTTCCAACCGGCCACATTCTTCAAATACCTGCACATGAGATCTCTTCTTTGTTTTGGAGTGGGTGGCTTGTTCTTCTTAGCTGCATATCTTTGTGCTACAAACTTCTTCTTTTTTGCATCAAAAATTTCTTTCAGCATCCTGGCTTTTTCATCTACTGAATACTTATCTTGCTCTTCTTTATGTACTATTTTAGCAAGCTCACAATCAGCTTCAACCTGAGCCCTTTCCTCAAACCATGAAGCTATTAACTCTGCATTTTTTTGCTCCTGTAATTTTTCTGCATACTCCTTGTCTGAAAGAATCTGAGCAGCTTCTTGAGCATCAAGATCAGCCACTTGTCTTGTCAATTCTTCATCTGTAATCATTGGTTGTTGTTGTTGTTGACTAGGTGACTGAAACTTAAATTTCTTCTTAGGTTCATCAATCAACAAACCTTTGCCTTTTTCTGATGGTGAAATAGTTGTTGATGGTGTTTTTGGTACTGATACTGGCTCTTTAATGACAACTCCTTTTGCCTTAGGTTTTGCACTCCTCATCTTTGTTAATATTTGAGCCATAGTCATATCATCATCACCTTGAGTAGCAGTAACCTTATCAATAGCAGGAATAAATTTAGTCTCAGTAGCACTAACCTTATCAATAGCAGCAATACTAACTTCAGTCTCAGTATAGAGAACTAACCTTATCAATAGCAGGAATAGCAGGAATAACTGGCTCACTAGCAGGAATAACTGGGTCACTAGCAGGAATAACTGGCTCACTATCAACAGTTGTAACCTTGCCCAAACGCCTATCCATCACCGCTTCATTCCCTTGGTTATCAGCAACTAGAAATTCCATTGGATCACTCTCTTCACCAATACTTTCACCCTCTTTATCCTCCCCTGAAACTTTGCCTTCATTCCCCCCTGTTTGGGAGCATCCTTAGAAGCTTCAGAAGATTTAACCTTTTGTTTGGGAATTCTTGATCCTTTGACTCCTTCTAAATACCTAACCCTTCTCTTCAAAGCCTTTATCTCCCCACCTTGAGCTTTGATGACTCCATCTTGGGAAGAAGCTATTGCTCGCAGATCACCAATTTGTGCAGACAGCTTGGCACAGGTATCCTTCAATTCATTCAAAAGTTGCATACTATCCTCACCACTTCGGCTTGTGTTACCTAGCCCGAGAGGTGGATCACTGGAAAAGTTAAGTTCAGTCTCACCCCTAGGATGAACATCCGAACCCCCCATTGTTTCCATGTGACTGGGACCTTCACCTGAATCAGTTCCAAAGGAACTTTCTTCATTAGAAGTTATCTTGGTTCGGGTCTTAATGATGTTACCACTATCCTGTGCTGCTGCTAAGCTAGACACAGTAGTGGCAGCCCTTGCCAACATGTCACTCCTCCCCCTAGTGACATCCTCATCTGCAACAGTTGGTATAGAACCATTAGCCTGAGGTAGCTCAGTGTTCTTGGTGTTAGTCCTACGTTTATAGTTCTGTTGTTGTTGTTCTGTGGGTGTGTGATGGGTACCAGCTGGGATTGCTGAACCTTCACCCATTTGGGTTTGGGCTAGTGCCAACATTTTTGGAAACAAAGGTGTCACTCTCCCTGAAAAATCTTTTCCAACCCTCCTCATATTAGCAAAAACCTTTTTGGTAAGGCAGGGAGTGGGATAAACATTTTTGTGACTTTTCTTTTTTTTAAATTGGTTGTCCAAAAAGAGTTGCAAAAACCTTGGATATAGAAAATATTTAGCCGAAGAACTATCCAAGTTCTTAACCATACTATCAAAAATTAATTTTGAGAAATTAAATCTTTGAGTATTTTCAGACAAACAAATTATAGCAGAAGCTAAATTACTACTAAATTCATTCCATGCAGTGGTCTTTGGACTTAGACACACTAAGACAGTATGAATTAAGAATTTTCACTGAGGAGAAAAATTACCTTTTTGGAACTTTAAAGCATCTGTATATCTCTCATAGCCCATCAGTGCAAGTTTTTCAAAGATTGTAGTATTTGGAAGATTCTCAACTCCGTTAGCATCATCTAGGAGAAGATCTCTTCAAATAGACGCCTCTGTAATGATAATCATCTGCCCATCTACAAGGGCATGGATTTGTGCTTCCCCATTAATAGTTTTGACCTTAGCAGACAACCAAAACTAGATAATGTTGGAAGTATATATAGTAGGTTTTACTGTTAATGCAAACTTAATATAGCTTGCATTAAAGAAATCAATGATCTCAGTAAAATCTACAGACTCATTGGATTTTTCTAAAAAGGCAACATTATTATGAGGTTCGGTAAAAGTTAGGTTCGACATTATGATTTGATTTGGGGGTTTTGCAATTTGACGATTAAAATTCGATTAGGGAGTGGAAGAGAGAGAGTAATGTGTGTGTGAATGTGATTGTGTGAAGAAATTGGGGGTTTATACCCTTTAAGTAAAAAGTGATACAAACTACCCTGCACTTCCAACCACTGCTAAAAGGATACCCAGCAGTACAACGTTTCGCTAGCAGTACAATTGTTTACCTAGCAGTACAATAATAATAACTGCATTCAAATATCATAAACTTGTAATAATAATTGCATTCATATATTAAACCAAGTCAAAATAAGTTTACATTTACATAGGCAAAATATATAAAGAAAAGATACATTAAGAAACATATTTACTAGCTTCAATACTTCTGTAAACATCAACTATTTTCTGTCTTTCTTCTTCTATTTTTTTGTTCCTCTCCTCAATTTTTTTCTGATGCTCCTCAATGACCTCTAAATCTTTCTTGTTCCTTTCTTCAAACATCTTTATACGCTTGTTGTGAATTTCTATCAATGCGTTTTCAACACCATACTGGCCTTCACTACATTTCTCCCAAATATGTTGGGATATGCCAAATTTTTTATATTTTTCAGGCATTGGTGGAGGAGAATCATCCCTTGGGCGTTTGTTTTTGTTGGAAGAAGGAGTTGAAGAGGAGTCAGCCATTGAAATTTGAAATTTATTTTCTAATGAAAATATCAAAGGAGTTGTATATGAACGGTTGATTATGAACGGTTTTCCATGTCGAGTTGTTCAAATAGGCTAGAGAGGTATACGAACGGTTCCCAATACTTTAGGCGGGAAGAGGGATCATCGAGAGGCGCCAAAAGTAAACAGATGGATAATATTGATCGGATTTGGTTTGTGTTTGGTTTGGATTTGACTAGTGTAGTTGATCTAGAAGTGTGTTTGGTGTTGGATTGACTAATTGACCTTTTCATTAGGGTAATTGATATTTTCTATATTAATGATGTTTAATGTAATTTGTGTGCTAACTTTAATGACTAATTGACTTTTTTATTAGGGTAATTGATATTTTCTAGTACATGTTTAATGTAAATACATGCTTTAATATCTATAGCAGTCTGAATGTGTTTGTGTGTGAGATGTGTTTGAGAAGTATGGGTATATTTAGACCACTTCCAACAATAACTCAGCCTTAACAAATTAAAATTCAAATTCAAATTCAAATTCAAACGTAAGATAAAGTACAACATATTAACGCTGCATTAACGCAGGTTAGCCCCAACAATTAAAATTCAAAGTCACGTTAATAAAACATGTATATTTGTACCCTATAAATACCAATGCTTCTGAAGCACAAGTCACACAGAAACACATTCCAAACTTCTCAAATACTCAAGATCCAAGCATCTCAAATTCAAGATGTCTTCCAGAAAAGATTTCGGGCAACAATTTCCAAGCCCACCTCGCCAAAAGGATTTTGGCCAACAATTTCCAAGCCCACCTCGCCAAAAGGATTTTGGCCAACAGTTTCCAAGCCCACCTAGCGAAAATGAAAAATTCCATACTCCAACCGAGCATATCTTTCCGGTTTTCCAACCGGAAAATTTTCCGGTGAATAATCAACCTGAAAATGAACGGTGCAAAATCCACCGGTTCCCAAACAAGACCCAAATCCGTTTGGGTTAACAGAGGAAAAACTTAGGCAAGAGGAAGCAGATATGCAAGTCCTCCTGGAAATGGAAGCACTTGAAAGAGAAGAGGAAGCTGATCGTTTGGAGCGGCAAGCCAGGGAGGATGAAGAACGTAGGCAAAGGTGGAAGTCTGGTTTTTTCACACCTTCCGAATCCTCTGAAGATGGTTACCCAGATTCAGATGATAGTTTTTATTAATCGTTCGTTGTTTATGTTAATCGTATGTTGTTTATGTTATTCAATCGTTGTTTATGTTAACGTAGTTTTTATTTGACATTTAATGTATTTCTATTTCATGTTTAATGTATTTCTATTTCATGTTTAATGTATTTGTATTTGATACTTTAGAAAACGTTAAAGTTTTTATAAAATGTCTGATTTTGGCCCTTTAACGCAACGCTGCGTTATGCGTTGTAAAGGGTCTTATAGGATAGAAATCCACAAGTTTTTTAAGATGAGTTTGAATTTGAAATGGATATAAATATATCCCACCCAAGCTAGATTCTTTTATTTTCAATTTATAAATTGAATTGAATTTGAATTGAATTGATAAATTTTAAATATATCCCGCCCTTTTGTTTAATTTGAATTTGAAATTTTAAATTTTAAATATCCCGCTCGTTATTAATATGTTGTACTGTTACTTTACGTTTGAATTTGAATAATACTCGTACGGTTACTTTTACTTTCAATCTGATTTTTAAAATAGCCTCCAACAGCTAGTTTAACGGCTTTCCACTATCAAAGCCACTTTCACAACACTTCGTTTTGTCACACAACTTCTTATAAAACTCTCTCGCAAGTATCACTAATTTCAACACAAAGACTGTGGCTAACAAATTAACTAGCAGAGGTGCAAAAGGCTATCCTCACCCGATTACGCAATATAATGAACAAGAAAAAGAACTCAAATTGATTAACAATTTGCTAAGTGAGATAACTCGTATTATGCTACAGATGCATAATCGTGCTGATCCAGAGGTCGAAAGGTTGCGTGAGTTGCCTCAAGACCATCCAGCTATCAGGGTCGGTCTAGAAATTAAACTCTTTTAAGAAATGATGAAACAGGGTCGAAAGGTTGCGTGAGTTATTGTTGGGTGTGTTCATCATGTACAAACATATCATCTCGGCTCATTCATTAAACATCTCGTATACAACCATATCATCTCGGCTCATTCGTTAAACATCTCGTGTATAACCATATCATCTCGGCTCATTCGTTATACATCTCGTATACAACCATATTATCTCGACTCATTCGTTAAACATCTCGTATACAACCATATCATCTCGGCTCTTTCGTTAAACATCTCGTATACAACCATATCATCTCGGCTCATTCGTTAAACATCTCGTGTATAACCATATCATCTCAGCTCATTCGTTAAACATCTCGTATACAACCATATTATCTCGGCTCATTCGTTAAACATCTCGTATATATACAACCATATCATCTCGGCTCTTTCGTTGAACATCTCGTATACAACCATATCATCTCGGCTCATTCGTTAAACATCTCGTGTATAACCATATCATCTCGGCTCATTCGTTAAACATCTTGTGTATAACTATAGCTCAGTTAATTAAGGGTGAGTGTGTTAAAGCTGATGTGGCAGTGTGTTAAAGTTTAAAGCTGAGTTATTGTTGGGAGTGGTTAGAATATTTTCTTTTGTTTTGTCGGTGGATTTTAGCGTGACTTAATCTTAATACCGCCAATTTTGTCCATATAATATTCAACTACGGATAACTGATACCCGCGGGGAAACCCGAAAAAACGATGGATAATATTAATCGGGTATCCGTTGGGATATGGGGCGGGTACGGGTATATTATAAACGGGTTCGGTTACGGGTACACTAAAACCCGCCCCGAACCCGAACCGTTGCCATCCCTATTTACTGGCTATAGCCGGATTTCACCGCCACGTCATCACCATTAGCTTTTTTATTTATTTATTTATTTATTTATTTATCATTATTATTATTATTTTTTTTACAAATCTTGCCGCGTCAGCTATAGATAAACCAAACCACAAATTCAATATTCAACCTGCAATTAATCCCTTTACCCGGTCATTTGTAAACACACACAAAAATCAATAAACCCTAATCAACACACACATTCTTCTGGCAAACACAAGCACGCAAACAATGAATCCAAATAACAAAAAGGTAATTAGGAATTTGTGTTTTGTAAATGTAATTAGTAAGGGTACAATAACTGGTAATTATGTAAGTATTTTGGTTTGTTAAATGGGTAGTAGTTTGTACTATTGATGTGATGGTTGCACAGTATGATATATTTGCGATTATTAAGATAGTACTCTATAAAATTTGGAGCCAAAATTTTGATTTATTCAAGTTTATGCTTTAATTAACAGGTTCAAAGGCAAAATTTTCAAATAATTCAATTGTTAATTTCAAATTACAACTTGGAGGCAAATTTTTGGATCGAATTTTTTTGAATCACAACGATTCTTATTCTTGGTGTATAGCCTCTTTTTTCTCCTTAAAAAAAAGACTGCAAAGAAAAAACAAAAATCAAATCTTCTTTCACCATTACTCTCCAAGCTAAGCCATAATCATTTTCTTTTACCCTTTGTTGCTTAAGAGTCATGAAAACTGAACCCATTGTTGATAACCATACTTTGCTTCCTCCTGATCATATTGTACATGATGATAACGCCTTAGAATATGAATCCGAAAAGTATTCTGATGAAGAAGATATAGATGAGCCTGTAACCAACCAAGCACCTGAGATACTAGCTAAGAGGGGCTCAACCAGGCTAGTAAAGTTTCGCGTGAAGCATGACAAACCTGGTGCAATAAAGCTCAAGGTAACCTTCGATGCATTCGGTAGGGTAACAGGGGAAAACAGAGCAGTGTTTGTGAGTTTTTTAGGAGATGTGGCTCGTGAGCAGATAGGTGTGAAGATTCTACACTGGAAGAAGGTGAATAAAGAATCAAGAGATAAACTATGGGATGAAATCTTGGTACATATATACTATTTTATAACCCAGTACTACATAAGTTTATGTATGCAGTTACATTATGTGCAACTAATTAACAACATTGTGTTAATCTTTTCAGAAATGTTTTGTTGTTGACGTGAAATACAGAAAATTGATAATGATTCGTCTTGGTAAAATGCTAAGGAATTATAGAAGGAAGCTCAAATTCAACTACATTTTGCCCAACCTAAATACACCTTCCAAACTAAATGAAGTCCCGGACTTGTATAATACAATAATGAAATCATAAGACTGGGTCGAGTATGTTAAATACACGACCACCGAAGCATACAAGGTTTTAATTAGTCATCTTTAATTAAGTGTATATGTCATTTTATTATTTTCAGTTTGCAGCATTACCGCATCTAAACGCCTTATGATTTTGTGTTTTTAGGAGAAATCTGAGAAAGGTAAAATGGCGCGTTCCCAAAATATTTATCACCATAAAATGGGACGAGGTGGATATTCTTATGTCAAAGAGAAAATGGTAAGATTACACAATGTTTGTTTTACCAATTAAGAGACGATCAGTATGAGAAATGAATATGTTTACATTGCCCAATTTGCACATTTGCATTAATACCCTCATATTTTCGATTATCTTGGTTTAACTGTACATGTGTAAGCATCCTCATATTTTCGTTTATCTTGGTTTAACTTTACATGTGTATGCATTTGATGTTTATTAGATCCAAAATAAAGAGATTGAAGCGGATGAAGACCCCCCCCCCTCCCCGGGTGATGTAATGTGGGTGAAAGGAAGGGTAAACAAAGACGGCGAATACCCAAATGATGATATTAAATCAAAGGGAGATGAACTTGTAAGTTTGACTGCTAATTCTATTATTATGCTTATATAGCAGCAACATTAACTGTGTACTAGCAGTAGTAGCTTGTATACCAGCAGTTACTCTAACAGCATCAAGAAGACTTTTAATCCCAACATTTCCTATATTTTTTGTGCAGAAAGAAGCTGATGACAAGATCAAGGAAGGAACCTCGAGTTTTGATGATGGCACTGATGCCATGACATTTGTATTTGGTAAGGAAAAGGGCGGTTATGCCAGAGGAGTGGGAGGTGCAGTAACATACAAAAAGTATTTTGGCCTTCCTCGAAGAAAACAAGAAGCCGATGAAAAACTTGCCTTACTGATGAACTCAAATAAGTACATTTTATTACTATCATTTATCCTATTAATTTGACTTGTTTTATTATATTATGTATGAGGATTGATACTTAATCGTTTACTTTTGTAATTCTCAGGTAAAAACAAGCATTTGGTGAAACTTGGCGATTTTGGACTAATTATGGAGCAAAACGTGCATAAAGTGAAAGTCTACTGACATGGACAAGATTAAGTCAATTCTGCTCCAGATGCGCCGCATCTCACTCTCAACATGCGCCGCATCTCTATCAAGATATCACCAGATACGATCCAAGATACAAGAGGATATGCGCCGCATCTAATCATGGAGTTACGCCGCATCTTCTGGCGGTGTACGAATATTCCTGAATATTATAATCTTGGACCCCACGCGAAGTTAAGTACATGCGCCGCATCTACTTAGTAGATGCGCCGCATCTTCCCTCAGACAGAAACTATAAATACCCCGTAGACCAGACGAATTATAAGGTCCGAAAACCCTAAAACCGAAGACCAAACAGGAGGAACAAAGGACGAATTCAGTCAAGAAGGCAGCACAAGACACACCCAAATCAAAGATACAAGAGCTGTAAGAAGGTGCTGCATGTGTTTAATTCATTAAGTAGTTTTGTTTTATTGTGTTAGCAAACTTTAATTCATCAAGATTGGTGGCTTGTGTAATGTGACAACGAAAGATTGCACTCCCTTTAATACTTGCTTTCCCATCAATTAAAGTTTATATGTTGATGTCTTTGGTTACTACTTATTAGTGCATTGATAACCTCTGTGTTTATTAGTGGCTTGCGGGCATTTGACTGCGGGACATAATGTGGCTCCCACGGTTGTTTCTAAATTGATCACTTAGGAATAACTTTTAGACATAAGTAATCATTAAGGGTTTACTCGCCGATAAGAATAGGACCAACGAGAAAGTGTTAACTACATACACTTCATATAAAGCTATCAATAAAACAAGTGACAATCTACTTAATCATAAGGACAGCCCTCTTATTATCTCAAGTATCTATCTGTGTACGTGTGTGCTACTTGCTGATTCGTGCCTATTGGTTTATTTTATTATTTAATTGCAACAAACCGTGCCAGTCTCTCAGGCTGAAACCCCCGTGCGTTAGGATATTAAAATACTGATTAGAATAACGAGATAATACGTTCCACTCTTAGTGATCGACACTCTACTTACCATTATCTTCATACTGACCGGGTACACTGCTCGTTAAGTGTGTGTGTTATTGATAAGTCGGCTAAATATAAATTTAAAACTTGAGTAGGCATTAAAACTGCTAAACCGCAACGACACATCACGCGCATCAAGTTTTTGGCGCCGCTGCCGGGGAGTGAATTGTTATTATCTGTTAATTTAATTAGTATTTTAATTAGGTTTTTCTTTTTTATTAGATTAATTGCATCATTGTACTATTTTGCATATTTGTTGTATTGTGTGTTAATTGTTTTCTTTTTATTTTTGTGTGTTTATTTTCGTTGTGTGTTTTATTTGTTTTTTTATTTTTCGTATTTTTCTGTTCTGCTATCGTTGTACTGTGCTAAATCAAACGATACGGCGCATCTGATCTCTCAGATACGGCATATTGCGTTTAATTTTTTTAATACAACGCGTTTAATTAATTCGATACGACGCATCTTTTCCCCAAGATACGGCGTATCTGTTTTTAATAAGAAAATTTTTCTAAGCGATAAAGTAATACGACGCATCTGCTTTTGCAGATACGGCGTATCTGTTTTTAATAAATTTTTTTTCTAAACGTTAACTCCATACGACGCATCTGCTTTTGCAGATACGGCGTATCTATTATTTTAATTAAAAACAGTTTGCGAATTATTAAACAGATACGGCGTATCGATCTCTGTCGATACGACGCATCCTACTGAATCAAAAATCGATATTTATTTTTAAACGTAACGAAAATACGGCGCATTAACTTTCGTTAATACGACGCATTTAATTTTAATTAGATAAGTTGATTTTTGATTAATTAATTCGATACGGCGCATTCTTAAATTCTAAAGCGGCGTATCTATTTTCTGAATAAAGTCTGATTAAATTTTAACGATTATAAGATACGGCGTATCCAACTTTTTGGATACGGCGCATCGTCTGCAGATATCAGCAACTTTTATTCTTTTCTAATTTCCGAACGGAAAATATTCTGACTTACCCTTATACTAGGAAACTTTTACTTTGAAATCTTCTTGTTCTTAATTTTCAGGAACAATGTTCGATATTTTCCCAAACTGGTTCGGAAGACCCCAAAGAAACCTTACTATGGAAGAGTTTGCACTACTAATCGCTCAAGCCAATGAACAGGAACATCATGAAGCAAGGAACTTTATCACTGAATTCAAAGGCAGTCATGAGCTGTTGCTAAAGGAACAAAACAATATGATCAATGGTTTGGCAATTGAAGTGTACCAATTGTCAACAGTGCTTAACAAGGTTCTTTTGGTGAGGCACGATCTGAAAGGAATTACAACTAGAGGCGGAAAGTCAACCTTTCAAATCGGAGAAACACCCGAGGATGACAGTACAAACAAAATTTCCCCTGAATCTTTACCACCCGAGCAGGAGCAACCAAAAGAGACTGATCCAGAACCTGTGATTAGAGAAGAACCTTCTGTCGAACCTAAACGATCAGCATTACCTTTCCCACATAGGGTAAAGAAAGAGAAAGAAGATGCCTATCAAAAGAAATTCCAGGAGAATCTCAAGCAGCTGCAGCTAAGCATACCATTTATGGAAGCCCTAGTGCAAATGCCGAAATATGCTAAATATCTGAAAAGCTTGCTTACAAAAAAGTCTAAACTCGAAGAGGCTTGCACCATAACAATGGGGAAAAGAAGCTCAGCAGCATTGCTCAACAAACTTCCGTCTAAAGAAAAAGATCCAGGGAGTTTCACTATTCCTTGTCAAATTAAAAATTTGCATATTGAAAATGCCTAAGCCGACCTAGGAGCCAGTATAAGTCTTATGCCCTCTTCTATGTATGATAAATTAGGTCTTGGTGAACCAAAACCTACTAGGATGTGCTTAGAACTAGCTGATAGGTCCATACAATACCCATTAGGAATAGCGGAAAATATATTAATAAAAGTTGATAAATTTGAATTACCTATCGACTTCGTTATCCTTGATATGCCTGAAAATTCTAGAACTCCTATAATATTAGGAAGACCATTTTTAGCCACTGCTAGGGCCATGATTGATGTTTTTAATAAAAAGATAACTCTTACCATAGGAAAAGATGAGGTTGAGTTTAACATGGAACAATCTATGAGTAAAGATAATTCCGATGATGATGAATGTTATAATATCGATGTTTCTGATGACACGATTAATCAATTTACTCAGAAATTGTTAAAAAGTAATTTGCTTGATTCTTTTCTGCTTAAAAATTTGGAAAACACAATTGCTATAGAAGATCAAGTTGATGAGAATACTATTGATTATAATTTAGCTGCTGATTCTGCTGTATGTAACGAGATACGGCGCATCGAAAACCTCGATGCGGCGCATCTATCTGATGACAGCAGCGATATGATTAAAGAACAGGTTTATTCCGCTAGTGCTACTGAAATTGATAATGTTAAACCTGTGCTTAAGGATCTTCCTTCTACTTTGGAATATGCTTATTTAAACGGAAATACTAATTCACCCGTTATTATTGCATCTGACTTAACGCCAAAAGAAAAAGAGTCTCTTTTGCAGGTATTATATAAACGAAGAGGAGCATTAGCGTGGAGTATGTCTGATATTAAGGGAATTAGCCCGTCATTTTGTACACATAAAATCCTTATGGAGGATGAATTCAAACCAACTATCCAACCTCAAAGGCGTTTGAATCCAAAAGTCCAAGATGTGGTGAAAAATGAAATCGTAAAGTTACTTGACTCTGGACTTATCTACCCAATTTCCGACAGCTCGTGGGTCAGTCCCATCCACGTTGTACCAAAAAAGGGAGGAATGACGGTAGTACTCAATGACGACAATGAGCTAATCCCTTCAAGAACTGTTACCGGATGGAGAGTTTGCATCGACTACCGCAAACTCAATGATGCTACGCGAAAAGATCACTTCCCTCTTCCATTTATTGATCAAATGTTAGAAAGACTATCAGGATATGATTATTATTGTTTTTTGGATGGTTTTTCAGGTTTCTTCCAAATACCCATTGCCCCCGAGGATCAAGAGAAGACAACTTTCACCTGCCCTTATGGAACCTTCGCCTATAGAAGAATGCCGTTCGGACTATGCAACGCCCCTGCTACTTTCCAACGTTGTATGACGGCTATCTTCCATGATATGGTAGAAGACTTTATGGAAGTTTTCATGGATGACTTCTCGGTGTTCGGACGAAGGATGGACCGTGACAAGGACTTATTGCTGAGCTGAACGTGAGTCTAACTTGAAGACTCTGGAATAAAGACAAGTGCTTACCGGGAGACAACCCGGATTTATCTTTTATTATTCTGTTTTCTGTGTCGAGTCAGTCCAGGCCGCATGAGGATACGGCGCATCTCAATTCTGAGATGCGACGCATCTCCTGCAATGGTCATATCTTATTTTATTTTTCTGCATTTTTATTTTCGACTTTAAAACTATTTATCAGTTTATTTTTAATGCGGCGCATCCCTGGTTAAGGATGCGGCGCATCTTTATTCTGATCCGTATTAATTCCAGGCTCGATACGGCGTATCTTCTTCAATAAGATACGGCGCATCGACTGACCTGATGATTTTCAGTTTTAATTTTTAAGTTTTATTTTTTCCTAACTACTAATGTGTTATGCAAGTTGAACCTTTCTTATCTTAGGTGTGTTTTAAAGTATTGGTGGTATTATAGTTTCCTGAATTTCCTGTGGATACATCAAGTATGAAGCTTTAACGTTCTAATCCACAAGAAGTTGATTTTTGCTCTTATGCTAATGGAGGATCATACCGAGCAAATCTCAGGGGAGTTTTCCTGTTCTAATTCTTTTATTTTCCAGTTTTTAACCTTTTATACAAACAACGAGGACGTTGTTTAACTTAAGTGGGGGGATTGGAGAATTAGAACACTTAACAATTACTTGTCCTAAACTTTTTCAAAAATTATGCTTAAAATGTGCTTAATATATCAAACTTAAAAAATTTTAGCATGTTTTTGTTTAAGATCTAAGTTGCATAGCTGCACACATGACGTTATTTTCAAAAATTGTGATTTTCCAAAATTCACAAATCTATGAGTGTGCCGGTGACTTGTAAACTTTAGAACTTGGCTTGTATACTATTCGAGACCACCATAATGAGTATTATTTATATAATTGGAATGACTTGTCTAAATTGGTAAATTTCTAGGATTACACCCAAAAAGCCTATTATGTGTTATGTGATATTAGCTAACTACACTGGTTAGTTAACCCCCGTATAAACCCTTTTGTTACTCTCATTTTTAGAGTAAGATACCCCTAGAAAAACACTCAGAGCCATTCCTTTCGTTTCTTACACCTATGTTTAAAATGTTTCGTTACACCCTTACACCTTAGCCTACCCTGTAGATTAGAATCCGTGGTTGGTTGATTGCTATAGGCAAAGTGTGTTTCCTTACATTTCCTGTGTTCGCGTGCGTAATTCATTATCTTTGGTTAGGTCGGGAAATTGCACAATGCAATTGGAGTGAAAGTAAATATTGTATATTTTGGAGTTTATTTTTCGTGTGTTTACTACTTTCACTATTACCGTTATTTCTGAAAGTATGAAAAGTATGAATAAAAATTATCCGGAAAGAAAGTTATAGTGATGTGGTAAAATTTTACACATCTTTGTTTATGTTTGGTTAAAAAAAAAAAAAAAAAAAAAAAAAAAAAAAAAAAAAAAAAAAAGAAAGAAAGAAGAGTTGGATGTTTGTTTTAACCAACTTATGTAAAGTTATGTAAGTGGTCGATATCACCACTATTTGTTGTACTATATCTATGGATTGAATGGGAATTGGCAGTTATGGGAACGCCAATTAAGGTTTATTCTTTGATTAAGATCTTGTTGAGTATAATTCGTGTCTACCTAAAGCGTGTGTTTCAAGTGTTAAAGCGTGAGTTATTCGATGATATGAGTCTTATTCATGGGATGGTTGGGATAGTGATTAACCACACTTAGGATTTTAATTTATTTGTTTTGTTTATTTTTATTTTTACACCAATTTATATCCCAAATGTTATCCATGCCCTTTATTATTCTTTATCCAACCGAACCTTTGATTTATTGAGATTGGGGATTTGAGCAATCTTAAGTATCGTAGTCGTGGATTCGACTATGTATTTATGATTTTGTCGCCCTTTTTGATATATTATTATTGGTGAAGTTTGGACCTATCTTTAGCCTATTCGAGTTAAGGATTTGAGCAATTGCAAGTATCGTGTTCGTGGATTCGATCATGTATTTGTGATTTTGTCGCTTTTTCTGGAATTTGAGATCGATAGTGAAAGAGAATAATTAACCCTTAAGCCTAAAAACCCTTTTTACCGCTTTAGACTTGTTACTCCTTAGCTTTAGTGGTGGAGATGTGTATACTTGCCAAGCTTATGATAGAATATTCGTCGCGACTGGACAGTTAAACGATTAGATTTGCTTTTATCGACTTATTTTATTTTACTTCTAATTCGTTAAGTGTTTAGTTGTGTGATTATGAAATGAACGAATACATGCTTAAATATAAAAATAAATCCTAACATCTTTTAGGATACATTTTCATAAAAGAAATTCTAAGGTTTACTTGGGGACAAGTAAAGTTCAAGTGGGGGGATATTTGATGAACTCAAATAAGTACATTTTATTACTATCATTTATCCTATTAATTTGACTTGTTTTACTATATTATGTATGAGGATTGATACTTAATCATTTACTTTTGTAATTCTCAGGTAAAAACAAGCATTTGGTGAAACTTAGCGATTTTGGACTAATAATGGAGCAAAACGTGCATAAAGTGAAAGTCTACTGACATGGACAAGATTAAGTCAATTCTGCTCCAGATGCGCCACATCTCACTCTCAACATGCGCCGCATCTCTATCAAGATATCACCAGATACGATCCAAGATACAAGAGGACATGCGCCGCATCTAATCATGGAGTTACGCCGCATCTTCTGGCGGTGTACGAATATTCCTGAATATTATAATCTTGGACCCCACGCGAAGTTAAGTACATGCGCCGCATCTACTTAGTAGATGCGCCGCATCTTCCCTCAGACAGAAACTATAAATACCCCGTAGACCAGACGAATTATAAGGTCCGAAAACCCTAAAACCGAAGACCAAACAGGAGGAACAAAGGACGAATTCAGTCAAGAAGGCAACACAAGACACACCCAAATCAAAGATACAAGAGCTGTAAGAAGGTGCTGCATGTGTTTAATTCATTAAGTAGTTTTGTTTTATTGTGTTAGCAAACTTTAATTCATCAGGATTGGTGGCTTGTGTAATGTGACAACGAAAGATTGCACTCCCTTTAATACTTGCTTTCCCATCAATTAAAGTTTATATGTTGATGTCTTTGGTTACTACTTATTAGTGCATTGATAACCTCTGTGTTTATTAGTGGCTTGCGGGCATTTGACTGCGGGACATAATGTGGCTCCCACGGTTGTTTCTAAATTGATCACTTAGGAATAACTTTTAGACATAAGTAATCATTAAGGGTTTACTCGCCGATAAGAATAGGACCAACGAGAAAGTGTTAACTACATACACTTCATATAAAGCTATCAATAAAACAAGTGACAATCTACTTAATCATAAGGACAGCCCTCTTATTGTCTCAAGTATCTATCTGTGTACGTGTGTGCTACTTGCTGATTCGTGCCTATTGGTTTATTTTATTATTTAATTGCAACAAACCGTGCCAGTCTCTCAGGCTGAAACCCCCTTGCGTTAGGATATTAAAATACTGATTAGAATAACGAGATAATACGTTCCACTCTTAGTGATCGATACTCTACTTACAATTATCTTCATACTGACCGGGTACACTGCTCGTTAAGTGTGTGTGTTATTGATAAGTCGGCTAAATATAAATTTAAAACTTGAGTAGGCATTAAAACTGCTAAACCGCAACGACACATCACGCGCATCACTTACTTCAAACTCAACTGGATAATGAGAGACGCGAGCGTGAAGAAAAAGATAAATTGATCAAGAAATTGTCCGCCGAGATGACCGAAAAAGATGTGCAGGTCAATAAATTATCCGGTGAGGTGGAAAACTCAAATAAAGTGCTTGCTCAAATTCTGCAACAGTTGAATGATAAAGGGATGAATATAACTCTGCCAACTGAACCATCGCCAATAGCCTCAGTTGTAAGCCATTTTTTATGTTGTTAACAATTTCATTTTCTAATGCTAACACCACTGATGCTAATGATAATAGGCATTGAACATAAACTGATGAGTGACTGTATTTCTTAATTTATATTGCAGGTGACTCCAATGGCCATTGACAATATTGCAGGTGACTCCAATGGCACTCAGACAAGTGGTGTTGTAAGTCCTAAAGATGCGGGAATTGAGGAGAAATCCAATGGCCTTGAAACTTCTAAAAAGGTAACGGAAACAATGGTAAGTATAGTAATAAAAGATCGCCCTTTGATTTTTGAATTTTACATACATGATCGACTAATGTACCGTGTGTTATATATACGTATAGGAACCTGCTGCTAAAACTGTCAGGCCTAAGCATAACCTTAAGTCACGATGAAACGGGTCTCCAGATTCCCAATCGCTACAAAATGTGTCATCTCCAACACAACCACTGCCAACAGTATGTATTTCAACATATTTCTTGTTACTCTTTTGTTTAAATAATGTAACGTGTTTTATATATACATATAGGAACTTGCTAAAACTGTCGGACCCAATAAGCCAAAGCAAAAGAAGCGACGAAACGGGTCTCCAGATTCCCAATCGCAACAAGATGTGTCTCTAACACAAGCACTGCCAACAGTATGTATTTCAACATGTTTCTTGTTATTCTTTTGTTTAAATAATTTCTGATATATACATAAAAATTCTTTTTTTGTAGACACTTAAGTGCAAACTGTGGATTATAAAGCATACAAATATTGTTGCTTTGTGTACCATATACCAGTCTCATGGAAAGCAAGTGCTGCATAACCGACCACTCCCAAGTGATTGCTACAAAGTGTCGATTGATGAATCGTTAGTTGATGCAGCATGCGTACCGGACGTAGCAAATAATGGGTTAAAAATAGTTAAGAATGTTGAAGGTAGTTTCGTTGCATGGCCAAAGGATCAAGTTATTTTTGAAGAGGTGGTATGTACATGTGTTTTTTCAACCTACATATACAATTATTCATATGTAATTCAATGTTTGATAGAAGCGTCTTTTGTTTACTACAGGTTACACCAACAAACCATGTGACTAAATGTGTACCACAGGCACCATTGAAGAAACAATATATATCTGCTAACGACTTAAGGCAAACTGCTAAGGGGGTGAAGGTTCAAAAGTCTTTAGATATTTGATTAATTAAGTACGACATTACAATTGTATATTCTGTCCAGTTATATACATTCGAGTTTAATTCAATTTTAAATTTCTTGTAGTTTTTAATATTGTTTTATATATAATATATATACTCATTCCAGCAGCACTAGCATAGTACTAGCAGCAGTAACTCTGCTTCAGCAGGACTACCTTAGTACTAGCAGTAGCAACTCTGCTCCAACATTATTGGTCACTCTTTGTTTAATTCGATGTGTGACTAAATAGTACCAAAGGCCACACAAACTAAAAATTCATGTGACCATTGGATGAACAATAGTCACGCAAAATACACATTTCTTCACTTTAAACAGCATATGGTCACACTTATTAACACCTTTGGCCACTTTATGCTTAATTGTATGTGACTAAATACCCAAAACAAGCATGCTTTGTGTGACTAAATATTATAAAATGCCACACAAACTTAAAGTTCAAGTGGGGGGATATTTGATGAACTCAAATAAGTACATTTTATTACCATCATTTATCCTATTAATTTGACTTGTTTTATTATATTATGTATGAGGATTGATACTTAATCGTTTACTTTTGTAATTCTCAGGTAAAAACAAGCATTTGGTGAAACTTGGCGATTTTGGACTAATTATGGAGCAAAACATGCAAGAAGTTAAGAGTCTACTGAAATGTACAAGATCAAGACAAATCTGCTCCAGATGCGCCCCATCTCACTTATTACATACGGCGCATCACTATCAAGATTTCACCAGATACGATCCAAGATACAAGAGGACATGCGCCGCATCTATTTATGGAGTTACGCCGCATCTTCTGGCGGTGTACGAATATTCCTGAATATATTAATCTTGGACCCCACGCGAAGTTAAGGCAATGCGCCGCATCTACTTACTAGATGCGCCGCATCTTACCCTCAGACAGAAACTATAAATACCCCAAGACCAGATGAATTTCAGGGGGAATAATATTATATACGAGGTACGAAGACCAGAAACCTAGGACGAATTCAGACGAATAGGCAGCACAAGACACACCCGAACGAAGATACAAGAGCTGTAAGAAGGTGCTGCATGTGTTTAATTCATTAAGTAGTTTTGTTTTAATGTGTTAGTAAACTTTAATTCATCAGGATTGATGGCTTGTGTAATGTGACAACGGAAAGGTTGCACTCCCTTAAAACTGCTTTCCCATCAATTAAAGTTTATATGTTGATGTCTTTGGTTACTACTTATTAGTGCATTGATAACCTCTGTGTTTATTAGTGGCCTGCGCATTTGACTGCGGAAAATAATGTGGCTCCCACGGTTGTTACTAAATTGATCACTTAGGAATAACTTTTAGACATAAGTAATCATTAAGGGTTTACTCGCCGATAAGAATAGGACCAACGAGAAAGGATTAACTACATACATTTCATATAAAACTATCAATAAAACAAGTGACAATCTACTTAATCATCAGGACAGATCTTCTTATTGTCTCAAGTATTTATCTGTGTACGTGTGTGCTATTCGCTGATTCGTGCCTATTGGTTTAGTTTATTATTTAATTGCAACCAAATCGTGCCAGTCTCTCAGGCTGAACCCCCTTGCGTTAGATTAGGTTGTATAGCTAACTTAATATATTAAAATACTGATTAGAATAACGAGATAATACGTTCCACTCTTAGTGATCGACACTCTACTTACCATTATATTCATACAGACCGGGTACACTGCTCGTTAAGTGTGTGTGTTATTGATAAGTCGGCTAAATATAAATTTAAAACTTGAGTAGGCATTAATACTGCTAAACCGCAACGACACATCGCACGCATCACCATTGGATGATCAATAGTCACACAAAATACAAATTTCTTCACTTTAAACAACATATGGTCACATTTATCAACACTTTTGGCCACTTTATGCTTAATTGTATGTGACTAAATAACCAAAACAAACATGCTTTGTGTGACTAAATATTACAAAAGGCCACACAAACATAAAATTCGTGTGGCCATTAGATGATCAATAGTCACACAAAATACACATTTCTTCACTTAAAACAACATATGGTCACACTTATTAACACTTTTGGCCACTTTATGCTTAATTGTATGTGACTAAATACCCAAAACAAACATGCTTTGTGTGACTAAATATTACAAAAGGCCACATAAACTAAGAATTCATGTGACCATTGGATGATCAATAGTCACACAAAATACACATTTCTTCACTTAAAACAGCATATGGTCACACTTATTAACACTTTTGGCCACTTTATGCTTAATTGTATGTGACTAAATACCCAAAACAAAAATGCTTTGTGTGACTAAATATTACCAAAGGCCACACAAACTAAGAATTCATGTGACCATTGGATGATCAATAGTCACACAAAATACACATTTCTTCACTTTAAACAGCATATGGTCACACTTATTAACACTTTTGGCCACTGTTTTTTAAATTGTATGTGACTAACTCGAAAAAAACAACACACGCTGTGTGACTAAATCATCACAAACGTCACATTTATTATATTTTCATGTGGCCATAGGATGGGAAATAGTCACACATACTGATGAATCCAACAAAACTTGTGCCTAATTAGTCACACATATTCGGGTTTTGGTCACTCTTTTTCAATGAAAACGGCCACAAACTAAACAATGTGACCATATGATACCTACGATGGCGCGAATTTTCGTCACACACACCCAAAAAAACGTGTGTGACTATATGCATATAGTCACGCATTTTGGGTGTGACGAAAGCCACATTCTGTACCAGTGATATATGGGTCAAGAAGGACAAATGGCTGAAGTTATTGAGAATCAGCAAGGAAATGCTACGGGTATACAGATGGGGAATCAGATGCAAAAAGGCAGTGTGCTGGAAATCAAATGGATCAGATTGTGAATCATAATGTGGTTAATCAAAATGGGAATGATTATTTTATGACTACGATTCAAAAACCTACATCTGACATTCACTGTGGTGATATTGGTAGAGATTACAATGTCAATACAATGAAGAAGGTACAAAAGATCCAGTACATGTTGATGCTAGCAAATAAAGAAGAGTCGGGAATACTGTTGACCGCTGAGGAATACGACTTCATGGTTACAGCAAGTGCAGTGAAGAATGCAACAGATCTCAATGGACACTACATCTTTATGGCCAACCAGCAGGCACCAACATCAAATAGTGATTCTGAAACACCTCCTACTTATGACACATAACCACTCCATGAGGTAAAAAATTATAGTAATAATGCTAATCCGTTTGATCACGAGAAGCTACATTCTGTACCTCCCGAACCTAATTATGACGTATATGTGGGGGAGCAAGTTAATAGCAACGTTAACTGTGAATCTCCAGATATGAATCCTAATGGAGTTCAAGATGCACATAATGGTGCTAATGATGAGGAAACCCGTGCTTTCTTTGAATCATTACTGAATAATTGTAGCATTGAAATTGAGAAAGTGAAAATGGTCAATCGCGATGTTAAAGCCGCGAATTAATTAGGTATAAGGAAACAGAAAAAGCTTTTGAGTTTCATAAAAAACGACAGTCAGAATTAGAAACTGGTTATTAAAATTCCGTTTCAAGGGAAAAACAATTGCAAATCAAGTTTGACACACTTGATGTTAATTCACACCTGAAAATAAAATCCTTAAACGTGGAAATTTCTGATTTGAAAAACCAACTTTCTAAACAAAAATCAACTTGTTCTGATCTTGAAAAAGAAAAGAAACAGTTGAAAGCAGATTTATCAAAATGAGAAAACGATCTTCTTGATGAAATCATTGAGAAACAAGAAACAATAAAAAATTTGGAAGATTTGCTTGTGAAAATGGGTCATTCAAGTCAAATCATTTATATGCTTATTAAAGATCCAAATCCATTTTTATATACAATAAAGAAAATGGCTATCGGTTGTGAAAATCCTTATACTCTCAAGAAAGCTCAGAAAGAACAGAATGTTTTGTACAATGGAAATATAATATATGCTAAACATGATCCTCCCGTTGTTCGTGATTCTGAGGAAACGATAGAACTTGCTGAAGAGAGTCTAACCAAAATGAAACAAAAGAATCCAGACCAAAAATTAATTGATTATGATAAACTCAACAAACTCTCTGGAGTTACTTTCATCCAACAAAAACAAACACCAAATTTTTTCAAAAAACCAGTTGTTACAAAACAGTTTGCAAAACAAAAAGTTGTCTCTAAAGCTCTTTCAAACATGGAACAAATGTCGTCAAACAACCCTTTTAACACAAGTGATGCTAGAAGATTTCTAGATGATGTTAAAAAGAGAATTGAAACACTTCAAGGGATTGTTAAGTCTAAAACTACTATCAGTATTATCAATTGGCATTCCAGCTTTCATGCAGAAATGAAAAAGGTGTTTGAAACCGAAATTACTATTCCATTGAATAACATCAATGCGAGGGTAATTCATTTTTAACAAGCATTTTTTAAAGAAATAGCTGACTTTGTCAAAGACCACAAATACCTGGTTAAGGAGGCTAATGAATGTTTTAAACAATGCAAAATTTTGGAAAACCTAAACGACTCTCTCTTCGAAGCAGTTATGTCTACCGATATTATGTCCATTATTTTGCAAACATATTTTGTTGAAGACGATGAAAGACTGCGAGCTGAGACCTATGAAATTGTTTCAAAATATGAAAATGCTCTTGTAAAAATTGAAAAAGAAAACTTGTCCTATTGTAAACAACTTGATCGAAAAACAGAGGAATGCAAGTATGACAAACTGTTGTATGAGCGTGCCTACAAGGACATGAAAGAGGAAAATAATATTTTGAGCACTCAGCTGGATAGTCTAAAAGGGAAGGGTGTGGATACTAAGTTTGCAAAACCATTGACTATGAGTTTGCAAAACCATTGACTATGGAGAAACCACATACTTCAAAAACGGTTGAAAAACCAAAAATCTCAATTTCCGGGTTTGCTCCAAAAGTCGATGAGAAAAAGGATTTGACAAAACCAGACACTCCAAAACCCTTGCCGAAGCAAGAAGAAATTGAAAAGAATGTTGTAAATGTAAAAGTAGTTGAAAGAAACACAAATGTGTTTACACCTAGCCTTTCTAGGAATAGTACACCGAATGTGACCACGAAAACTGTTAACGAATCTGTTGGTTCTAACGACATGGTCCACAATTACTATCTAGAAGAAGCTAGTAAAAAGGCGCATAATTGAAAAGACGGAATTTTTGGTGCAACACCTAGGGTGATGAATTCTACAAGATTCCAAGGCTCTGCTAGTAGTAGTAAACCATTACATTGGAACACTCAACAAAAAACTATGGATTGGCTTGCATCTAGGAGTAGTTGCACAAAAGAAAATGCTATGCACGTAGAATGCAACACTAAGAATTCAAATTTCTCTTCGAAGAACAAACAATTTCCAAATGACTGTACTGACAAAGTTAAGGTTGCTGTTTTAAACAAGAATGTTGAATTTGTCTGTCCTACATGTCAAAAATGTGCTTTTTCAGCTAATGACGATGCATGTGTTGCATAATTTCTCAAGAAAGGAAATTCAAGTGTTAAGGCATAATCTACTAAGCCACCAAATAGAAACAAACACGTTGATAAGAAGCAAAAGGATAAAAAACCTAATAGGTGGATATCTACAGGATGTAGTTTTTTAAACACTGAGACTTCCATTGCACAGATAAGAAAACTACATCTAGATTTTACCTTAGGTGGCTTCCCACGGGAAAAGTTTTTAAAATAGTTGGTCTTAGATGGATTCCCACAGGGAAGATTTTTGATACTTGCACCAAGATAAATAATAGTGATAATCACCAACACGAAGTAGAAACCATTACAACCGTTGATAGTCAACACCCTCAGAGTGATGATTCATGTACTTCTAACACTGTTATTTGTGAAACCTCATCGTCTTTGGTTGCAGGTGGTTCAACTATCTCAGAACCCAGTTCATCAGAGGGTTCTAATTCTATAAAATCTTCAAAATCATTTTTTTCAATCTTTTATTTTTGATTTTCCATTTCTTTTATAAAAACAAAAACAAAATACCAAATTTTAAAATCCAAAAAAATCAAAATACAAAAATAGAAAATTTCAAAATACAAAAACAATATAAAAGCAAAAACTCCAAAAATATTCTTCTCACGACATTTATCTAGTATATTTGTTATTCCGTACGTATTTAGAAATGTCATTCAACAATTATACGGACATGTATAGATGCTTGAGTGAGAGTTCTCTAAAAAGTTTTCTAGAACATGTAGTTTCTCTAAAATTTCTTCACTTATTGCTTCTGGACACATAAGTTCAGGACCCGCGCTTCAAAGAAAGGAAAGTGCTTAATCAAAACAAAGGTTTTGAATATTTCTCGAGCACTTATCCTAAAAATCTCTATGGCTTTCGTAAACTTCAGTACGAAACCCGGACTTTAATGATGACTTCTGATTATTTCAGATCAGGACTCGTATTTTCAAAGACGAAAACATTTTCAGAATGTTCGAGTATAAATAAACGAAAAGATTTCAAATAAAAACTCGTTTCTACAAAAGACTTATGTACATGTTCACACATGTTCTTCGTAAACACAGGCACTTTATTTTAGCTTCAAAATCCTTCATTAAAAGTTCTCGGGTAGGTATTGCTTTATGTTTCATTTATGTTTATAGATCGATGATAATGGCTTTTTTTTATCTTAAAAATATATATTTGACATTAAATACTAAATTTGCGGTCTTGTGTTTTCTTTTGTTTCATTTCAAAACTGAGATTAGAAAGATTGTGTTTGGATCGAGGGAGTGGTGATGATGTTAATCAATAGGAGATGGCGGCTGGTGGTGACGGATCAAGCACTCATGTTAGCGGAAAAGCGTATCCAGGGGACGAAGTTGCGTCTGATGGCCTAATCATAGAAGAGTTTGATGCATTTTTAATATATATATCAATCTATATTCTCAACTCTCATCAATTAATTTATCTATTAAGTAGAGTGATTGATTTTGATGCATTTTAGATAAAATAAAAACAACGTATATCAAGCTGTAACAATTGTAGTTATTTGATTGTTATGTGTTATTTTGTATAATAATTGTGTAGGTTATAAATTATTAAGTAAATTAATTACAGTTACAATGTTGTTTAGATCTTGTTGTGTAGATGCAGATTGAGATATCTTGATTGACTGAGTTTGTGATTAATTGTTTGTGAGTGAAGGGATATTGATTGTGTCTGTATATGATCAAATCTATGTTTGTGTTTTTGTGTTCTTGGTGGATCAGAGTCTACTAGTGTGGGTCAGTGTTGTAAAAAGCGGCCTAGGCGGTCGCTTAGGCGCTAGTCGGCCCCAACCGCCGCGATTTGCAGCAAATCGGCCAAATTAAGCGTTTTGGCAAAAGGCGGTCAACGCTGTTTTAACTTCAGATCTAGGATTTTTTTTCTTCGTATCCGCGCCTCTTTTCATACAATATAACACCCCAAAAATTGGATCGCAGTGAAAGATAGTGTCACCGGGGTGCTACAAAATGGTTATCACAACACACGGTACAAAGAACGGTTTTACCTCAACCATTTAAAATAAATTCCATTATCAAGAGCATTAAGTTTACATTATTCAAAAATGGTGCGGAAATGCAGGCTTATAAAAGAATTTAAGCGGTCCCAAATATATATCAGAGTCGTCTATGTCCGTGCCCCTTGACAAGTGCCTCCAAAAGTATGCTATCGCTTTAAACCTGAGAAATACATGATAAAAGTGTCAACACAAAGGTTGGTGAGTTCATAGGTTTATGAATTACACCACGAAGCTGTGAATAATGAAGTGTAGGACAACAGTGAGCAAGATATACAAATGTGAGCACATAACAAAGATCACAAACTAGCTGCAGCTGAACCTCATACTGCAAACACGCACAATTGATTCACACATAGACTGGGTGCCACTTCCCAAAATTAAATTGGGTACCACTTCCCAAAATTATACTATCGATGCATCAATAAACAATTGCGCATGTTCAATCCAAGTTACACAAATTGAATTAACACAATAAGGCACATATTGGAATCAAAATAAACATATTGTCCAAAATCATGAAAGTAGTAGATCACATCATGAAAACATTCAAAAGCATTGAGTTTTGTTGAAAACGAGCATGTATTCTCCCACAAAATAGTTATAAAAAAAGTAAAATTAGGGGCCGTGAACTCACCTTAGCCACAGCAATGCAAAGATCACAACTAACATAACTGGCATCTAGAGCAAATCACAACGGTATCCAGGAGACAGATACAACGGCACATGATCAGCGTAACCTAATACGTATACCATTATCTCAAAATACGTCTCACAATAGTAATTTAACTCACACAAGACAACGTATCGTAGTTTTCGTAGATTACTCTTATTGAGTACTTATAAAAAGTCTAGTAACAACATTTCGTATGGTAGTAAGAAAACATAGACTTAAAACATGGAAAAGACATTTGGTAGTTTCGGTATTTTTCCCATAATCCTAAATAGCTTAGAAAAGATATTTAGGTTTTATAAAAATATTTGTTTGGAATATTTTATAAATTTCGGCATAACACGTCCGTTTACACAACTTTCTCTAGTTATCATGACTTTACCAAACTCAATTTCCCAAGTCAATTTAATAGCAAAACTAATAAAGTATTCATTTATTTATTAGACATTATTTCCTTATTGCATATTCGTTGCGAATCAAATATATTAAATTTGCCTTAAGTCTAATATATTGTATTCGTTTCAAGTCTAATAAGTCTAAAATGTCGAACGATGTCAATACGAGTCTTATATTTTTCCAAATAGTCCAAGTTAAACCATTGTCTAAACCGTAACCTCCAAATCCAATTCCACAATCCCAAACTAAATCCGAAATGTACCAATCGTCACAATATCAAAGACAAATAACTTGTTAGACAACTATTTCTATAACAGTAATTATCAATGCAAGACTTAACACACTAAATAGTATAACTAGAAACAATACACACTCTTAACCTATTAGTGGGCTCATTAGCTCAATTATTAACCAAACTCTCCTTTAGCTAAATTGGCTTAGGCCCAATAGTTTAAACAAACAAATTCACCATTGGCCTGGGCCGAATATTTACTCCAAACGCACCCTTGGAGGCTGCTAATAGAAATTGAACGCACCTAATTTGATGAAACCTATGCTACACGCAAACACCCTTGTGTTTGTTGTTAACCGAGACAAGGTGTTAGGAATATAAATATTCATATGAAAGACTCGGTTACCCCGAGTATCTATTAGCATTAAGTTAGCTCGTAGGCTTATTAGTATTAATTTAGTTATCATAATACTAGTTTAGTCATAGTAGTATTTGTGGAATTGGGTCGGGTCTTTACCCACTGTCAGCTCAGTCCACAGCCCACGTGAGGCGTTTATGTAATAAGTATAAATACCCTCTCCCACCAAAGGAGAGGGTTGGACCTTTCATTTCATTGAATCTAATCTATTTCACTTTCTCTCACTAAAAGGCTCCCAACTTCATCTCTTTCTCTCTCTAAATTCGGCCAAATCACAAGAACCATATGTGTTAATATTAATGAGTATCATACAATTGGTATCAAGAGCCATGGTTAGGTTTGAGGGAGTGCATGTTCACGGATTTGTGGTGTGGTCTTGGTGTTTTTGCATTGTTTTTAAGGTTCGAATAGAAAAGATAGAAAACATCATAGTTTAAGCCTTGTTTGTGGTTAGTAGTGTTGTAAGCTTGTACTTTCATGTTTAGAATAGTTATTGTAGCTTACCTTGGTTACTAGATAGCTTATTTCATTAGTTTCGTGGACATTTAGGGCTTATTCGAGAGTTTTTGTGTTTTGTTTCTTGGTTGCGATTTGGTGGTATTCTTGGTTGAGATTTGGCATTCTGAGTTTTGGTTTGTTGCTGAAAAAGGGAAAAAAGAAAAAATAGTCCGAAAGTGACAGCTCATTGCGGTTTGACTAGTCAACTGCGATTTAACCATAGTTTGATTGCGTTTTGTCCATTGCGAGTTGATAATCAGGTTGCGTTTTGAAGATTTTCTTGGTCAAACTAAACCAAACTCTGCCAAAATTAAAAGTCAACTGCGTTTAGTCTTTAAAGTCTGTTGCGTTTTGACTGGTAGGTTGCGACTTGGTGTTGCGTTTTGATAAAGACGGGTAACAGATTAAACCATTCAACTACAACAAATCCAAACTATCTTAAGCTAAACCCGTCACCTTACCTCACGATAGAAACCTTTTACAGAAATCTAACCTATCCTAATCCCATCTCACGAAACAAAATGTCATACAAACAGTCCCATATCAAACAACAAAATCTCAGAAATCTCTTTTTGTGAACCAAGATTCGTTCAAGTATTAAACCACGAGAGATTATTTAGCACAGATCGTTTAGAAGCTTAATTTTTTAATATCCGAAAATCATTAAAGGAAAGACAAAACAGTTTCATCTTTTCCTTTTCATTTGGTTAATCAAAGCAAGAAACCAAAACGAAAAAATCAAGTCACAAGATCTCAGATTCAAAACTTGTTTTCTGAATCTTAAATCGATTCACAAGTTTTTTTCCCATCATAGATTCAGTTTAGAAGCATAACCTTCATCTTAAATATTCGAATCTCATTAAGAATTAACAAAAACCAACCAGTTTTCATCCATTCTTCAATTCGGTTTAATAGTATATGAAAGAAAAGAGGAAAAAGGAAACCAAAGATCTCAGATTCGTGTGTTAAAGAAAGTGTAACAAATCTTTAAAGGTTTTAAACACGATTTCATCATTGATCTTTTTGAAGTATAAATTCATTTAATATTCGAACCTTTCAAAGAAAAGAACAAAATGAAAACATTTCATACTTCCTTTGGTTCAGTTTAATCGAAAAAAAAGGAAAAAGAAGGAATCCTACCCGATCATAAGTGTTTGTGTTCGATTTGTCCTATGATTTTTGTTGACTGTCGTTCGGCTGAATGAATAGTTAAGAAAAGAAAAAAAATGGGTGGCTGCAGTTTTTGTTAGGGTTAAGGTTGCAAAAGTTTATTGGAAGTGACAAATAGGGTGTGATATATAGTGGACAATTAGGTTTAGGATTAGTTAGTTTTGTACTTGGGCTGCAATTAAGTGGGATGAACTTTGGATTGATAACACAAGGACGATTTTTAAGTTTTTTTTTTGGGCTGAACATTATTGGTTCTTATCACAAGGACGAATTTCTTATTTGGTAAAGAATTTTTGGGTATAATTTTGGACAACGACTTTGTTTGAGCTTTAAGAATCCGAGATTGAAATTTATTTTGGGTTGAGATATTTTCGAGTTTATTGGATATAACTACGGTGGTTATTTGGATTCACTTAAACTCTTTCAACCAAAATCAAACAACAGTTCACAAAGTCTAACAATCAATCATCACCCTCAACACACAATCACTAATCATATTATCGATCCAAACTTTTATCATAACACATATTAACTATCAAATCATGGTTTCGTCTTGATTTTGTAAAATCCCGTGAAAGAACCTATATCTCAGTTTAAATCATAGATCTGTAAAATCCTGTGCACGTTTACACCATGTCTACTACTTCAGATTCTTTCACATCTGAGGTACTCAAGTTGTACGACACGAATGATATACATAAGACTTCCAATCTTGTACAACAAATAAACGTGTGTGATTCTGATAATGCTAATATGGAACCATTGTGCTCGAATTCTGAAGAGAAAGAGTTTCATCAGTCACTAATATTGCCTAATGCAAAGGAAAGTTGCATTGAATGTTTTTGATTACTTTATTCACATCTCAAGGTTCTCTTTGAACAACCTGGATACTTGAGAGGATACAAACGTGCATTCGCATCACTCTTTGGTCAAGATGTTCAGAATTTCACAGTCAAAATGATTCTGTATTTTGATCAACTTGAACAACAACTTGACAAAGGAGAATTTTCTGAAGATAGATCCATGGCTTCCTTGTGTGTTATCAACAACCAACTCCAAGTGCTCATTGATTCGCAATTCACTGAGGATTATGATTATGACAATCAAATGACGAAAAAGTGTTTTGCTAATTACACTGGAATCAAGGTTGACACATTCAGAGTTACACTACACCAACTCATGAGTAATTTTAAGGAGTTCATTAATGAAAGAGCACAACACATGGGGAACAGGACATAGTCAAATAAGCATGATGATAGCAACAGCTCAGGGACTGATATCACACATGGTGTGAATGTAGATCTCAGTCCAGTAAATCACCAAGTACCATCTACTGAGGTACATCTGTCTGATCAACATAATGTTCTTTCTAATGAACGACAACATACTGATCAAATTAAACCTACTTATGACACATATTTGTTGGAAAAGACTGATAGCAATATCACCTCTGATTCAACAAATATGAGTCATAAGGGGGGAGAAATTGATCAGGATGTTGAACATGATGATGCGTCAAGTTCCTTGCTTACAGTTGTGTTTTTCAAATCAAATGATATGGTTGAAAAGGAAGTTTACAATGAACTCTCAAACAGATTTTTAAAACTTGAAAAACACTGTATTTCATTTGAAATCTCAATGCAACAAAAGGAAGAAAGTCTTCAAACTAACCAACCATGTAGGAATCCGGAATTTCCTGAATTCCATGAATTTTTTATGATAAACGATTTGAAAGCTCAGCTAAAAGCCAAAAACTTAACGATCAACAACCTGAAAAAACGTATTGCTGAGATGTGTGATATGTGTAATGAAGTTAAGGCTAAACATGACAGTGATGTTATTGCAACAAAAAATACAGAATCGGAACATAAAGTGGCTGAATTACTTAAGGAAAATGAGAATTTGGAAAAGCATTGCAAAAACCTGTGTGATTCAATCAAAGAAACGAGATCTAAGACTATAGAATAGACAACCTCTTTGATTGCCAAAAATGATGAATTCAAAGCTCAACTTCAGGAAAAGGGTTTTACAATTGCAGCATTAAAAAACGAGTTAAGAAAATTAACAGGAAATAGTGTGAATACTAAGTTTGCAAAACCATCCATCTTGGGGAAACCAGTTTTACAACCACTTAGAAACCAATCAGTTGTTAGACAATCGACTGCGTTTAGATCTGAACGGTCAAAATTTTTAAAACCACGGTTTGCCTCCCGAGTTGATTCGAAACAAGTTTTGTTAAAACCAGTCACTTCACAATCTAGACCTAATGTAAAGGAATATGCTTTTGCAAAACCTCATCATATGAGTGCTTCTAGTTCCTCTAGGATTAGTTCAAAGCGTGTGTCATTTGTGACACCAAAGGAACATGTTAGACATAAAAACAGTGTTCAGAATCACAACCTAGAGGGTGCTAAGAAAAACACACATGAAAAGACTAGGAATTTGCCTGTTTCTAAGAGTAGTTGTGTATCGATTAAAGCGATTCCCGTAGCAGATCACTCTAAGAATTCTAGATCTTTTTCTGAATCCAAACACTCTGTTTGCTCAACTTGTCAAAAATGTGTTTTTAATGCAAACCATGATGATTGTATAACAAAATTCCTGAAGGAAGTGAATGCTCGTGCTAAGGTTCAATCCTCTAAGACTAGAAACAACAACAAGCCCGTAGAACCAAAAAGTTATACTCAGAAACCTGGTAGGCAGATTGTTGAATGACAGAGGTCTTCTCTCAATAAGTCTTCCACTGTACATGAGAAACCAAACACTCCTAGATCTTGCCTTAGGTGGATACCGACGGGTAGAATTTTTAAGATTGTTGGTCTTAGATGGATACCTACTAGTAAGTGGTTCACTGATTGCAATACTAAGGCTGACAGTGAAACCCCAAATGGTTTAGATGCTGATATCACTAACCCACATAAATGCAAACAAACTCTTAATGTTAGTGCAGGTAGCCTTTACTTAAGTGCAGGTACATCATTCACTCCCATTAAGGAAAGACTCAGAGTTTGGTTGCTGAAAAGACTGATATCTCATAAATTAGGGGTTCATGAAACTCAACTTTGATGAACATGGAATATGACGTTTGAACACATCAGTTCAAGCCTCGTTCTTCATCGAAAATGACGTTTGAACACTGGAGTTCAAGCCTCGGGCCTCAATGTCAACATAATGGCGTCTGCTGAAAACACTCCAGGCCCCGTTCCACAAAGAAAAGAAAGGCGTACGCTTGAGTGCGCTTTATCTTCGGAAGAAGAGAAATCTTCTTGTTTCTGACTATTCTCATCAACAAGCTTCATACTTGTTCCATGCTCGTTCAGTCATCAAGTGGATCTACTTTCATTAGATTTTATTTTTATTCACTCGATCAAAAATGGCAACCTCAAATGTAATTTTTGAGGGGGAGAAGTGTGAACAGTGGATCGACTTACATTTGATCGTATGTTCACTCAATTGTTGGGCATGTGACTCTAATTGTGACTACGGAGTTGATCAGGTATCACTTATTTGAGATTAAAGTTGACTTTCACAAAGGCGTGATCTTATTTATCTTGAAGTCGGGGTTGGTTGGATGCATGACTTTCAATGATAACTTGCTCGTGCTTAAGATTTAAGTTGAATACTTGGTTTATCTAGTTACCAGCAGTCGGGGTGGATGGTTGAAGACCTAGTTAACTATCACTTAAAGGAGTTACATTGTAGTACTCAGTGTCATACGCAGATGATGTTGTGGATAATTGCAAGAGGTGTTAATGTCTCATGCTTTGGTTGGGTATTGAGTACTTAAAGATTTACTTGGAGCATAAATTCTCTACACCATTCTTCCAACATTAGTGCAAGCTTAAGTCATAAGAACGGGGAATTCTACTTCAGTTTCAAGTTTGCTATATCGGGTTTGCTCCATCCGTGGTCACTTCAAATAGCCTACATAAGGGTTGGTAAAGATAGTCAGAGAGAGTTTCTGTAGCAGTTGATTCTCACATAACGCATTTGAGCCAATTTTGTTCTTCTCACAAAACTTCAAGTATATGTGCGTAAAATGTGTTGCTGATTCTGAGGTATCAAAATCGGCAAGGGGGAAGGAGACATACATCTGAACGCACAACGAGTACACGTGATGGACTTTATACTTCTTCTTAATTGAAGTTATTCCGGGAAGACAAATGTCATAACCGCAGAGAAAATCAGTGTCTTAACTCGTGGCTTTTGGTGTATTATTCCAACTACGTGGGGGAAGAGATGTAAGAAACAGTTTCTGATGATTAAAGAGGTAAACAATTGTATGATGATTCCTCTGGTTAGTCGGTATCCTACAGAAAGAAAATGTGTTCATCCAGGACTTAATTGATTTTTACAGTACTCTTTTGGTGTTATCATTTCGACTACATCTGGTACTCAGTTGCTTTTGGGGTACTGTCTTGGTGTTATCATTTTGACTACATACGGGATAAATTGCTTACACTCGGGACTTAGTTGATTTTGGTGTAACAATTCTCATATGCAATTTCCTGAAGGGAGAAAAGTGCATTTTCGAGTCTTAATTGATTTTGATGTTACGTTTTCGACTTCATTTATGGGATTGAGTGTGTACTTCGGGTTTTTTTGAGCTTCATACAATGAGACTGATTGCATCACTTCAACTACTTGGGGGAAGTGGTCTCTATATACTTTTGGTATGCATTACTTCAGCCTTCAGCGGGAAGAAATATGAGAAGAATTACTCAAGCGTGAGATGATACGTTGCTGATCTATTTGATGATCCCCCGAATGGATAATCACGATGATTATTCTTAAAAGGAACAGCAATAGTTGATGTGGTTTGCTATGGATTCCGCTGTGAACTTATCTAATGTAAGCTTGAAAGAGAGCTTTGAAAGTGCTCAAAAAGAAGATGGTTGGTTTGGGAGGGGAAGCTATCAAAGCTTCACATTGAGAAGGCTCAAGTTCAGACAATTATTCAAGAGCCTCGAAAGCTTTGGTGGTGAAAGTTTAAGAGATGTTGACTACATATTTCTACAATGTACTGAACGATATCCTTTTTCGGTATTCATGTCAACGTCCCCTTAAATTGAATAATATATTTTGTATATATCTTACACCAAAATGTAAATATAAATATATATAACCAACAAAAATCATAAAAATCAGAAAATTAGAAAATGCCAAAAAAAAATGTTTTTCAAGGCATGTCTTCTGGTATCGATAACATTTACGGTCCTAGAAATGTTATTCAATAATGACACGGGTCTTTAAATGAAGTTCGAGCAGAAGTTCAAAAAGTATTCAAAACATGCCTAAATGGCTTGCTATTACTACAGATAGCAACCCGCTTTTCAAAATGGGGAAAGCTCGTCGCCAAAAAGACAGTTGTTCCTCCCATTGGGTGAAGTTCACCCGGGCATGGATTACTTTATATCCATGTTTCACCGATTTAATGTACGCTTCAGTGCATTATTTCTTGTAAAAGAAGAGAAATCTTCCTTGTATACAAATAATTTTCATTCTATGATTCTTCAGAAAATTATTTGTGAGACACATGGTGGTAACATGTTGTTTGAAATTATTTGTAAGACACATGGATTGTTCATAAAATTTGTCACTCAGTCAATGACTACAACTTTTTAACTAGAATACGGGTCATTGATTGAGGGGGAGAGTGATTTCAAATTTTATATCATTAAACGGGTTTCTTGGTTATATCATAATTGCTAGAAAAGGTTTTGTAGTCAATGGGGTATTTGTTGAAGAGGAACTTACTAAGCTTTATCTCAAATGGCCAAAGGTGTTAGTTGTTAGAAAGATTAGGGCATTATGTGTAATTTGCGTATAGTTTCCTAGCTTTATGTAACTAGAAGGTCCATTTGTGTCACTTTGGAATCCTTGTTTAATCCCCTAAATACTTTAAAACTCAAAATCTAAAAGAAGTTTGAAAACCCATTGTGTTTGATGTTCTTGAATACTCCACAGGCATTTGTATGATCTGATTGAATGAGTTTCGAATGTTGATTGACTCTTGTTAGTCGATAGCTATTTAATTGTTGTTGATTTATTGTTATGCAATCAGAATATGCTTAGGTATGTAGCTATCGTGTTAGAATCATGTCACTAAGATCCTGAGTTGAATGTTGAAATATGTGTGAATTGCCATGTTTATGATTGATGGTTGATCTTCTTGCTAAATAATGGTTTGATTAGGATATGAATATAGTATTATGAGTCGGCAAGCTGCTACATGGTAGCGAGTAATGAAGAGTGAATCTGTATGTATGTATATCTGTGTTGATATTCTTATGCAGATTCCATGGCAGATATGAATGTGCCTACTCCCGCTCTAACCATTTGATCAGATGTTCAAACTCTATTGAATGGCTTTGATTTCACCACAACAACATTATCGGCAGCAACAACAACACCACCTTCACTACCACCACCACCACCTTCGCTTCAACGAAGCATTAGTAATTTTGGTCTCGCCGAGTGGGGATCTACAATACTTCGGAAGTTTTGTTGGTGGATAGATAATTGATGATTGACTACTGACTCCCTCAGAGAAGCGAATGATCACATCATCTGTGCGTAAAGGTCAACATCATTTATGTCATAACAGTTATCTTGTACATCATAAGAAAGTTAATAAAAAATTTGTAGTTATGTGTCAGTGTATGAGTTTCATTCAAAAATCTTTCAAACTTATCATACCTGACACTACCATTCTCCCTCATTGATTGAGGGGGAGCATAATAATGTTCCATTATCAGAACACATTGAATCAGACCACATTGTCTCCCAAATTTTCTAAATTATTTAAATCAATTGAGATCCCAAATCTCAAAAGGTTTGAAATTTTTGATTGGGGGAGAAAATGTGATTTAAATATGAAAATCTGATAAAAAATGTGATCTTTTGGACTCAAGTGTAGGCTCTTCCATATGTGCTAAACTCTTTTGTATATCGATGCACATATTAAGGGGGAGCGAATGATTTATGATGGTAATCGTGGAAGAATACCAAAGACCGACCTGTTTATTTAATGTACTGGAGTTATAAGGACGGTACAGTTAGGTATCATTTCCCACGATCCCGCCAGAGCCAGAGGGATCTACCCAGGGACAATCCACTAGTTAGTGTAGAAGTCCTTAGGTATGATTAAAAAAAGGAACAATGTGAGAATAAGGGAAGAGTGCCGACTAAGATAGAGCTAGTACTAGAACAAAACCAACAAAGTGCTAGTGATGAAGTCTCGGTAAGTGCTGAAGGGGTTGAAGAATGAAAAAGAAATGTAAAGATAAAGGGTGAAAAGAAAGAAGCGTTCCTTACATATTAGGCAGAAACCGGGTCAGTACATATGTTGTCAGAATCACGTAGTTGATTGCTGACATTGAAGAAAAGTATCATGGACCCAGTGATATGCTGCACAACCCTCCCTAGCCACTCAAGGTCTCTCAAAAGACTCTTGTTTCATTCACATGGAGATTCACTCATTACTATTGACTCTCTCACTTCGAGTTAGTTGATATTGAAAAGGTGGCAGTCTGTTCTAGCCCCCGATTACTAAATCAAAACGTACTATCAAGTCTAGAGCCAAGAGATCATTCATAAATCTCATTAGGACACATTTCCAATATCCTTGTTATTTCATACACCGCGAAAAGTAAGAAAACATATATTAAAAGTCCTACGCATTATCCTTGTGGTATTGCCAAAATATCCGAGTGATACCTAAAGTATTCACAATGAAGATGGAAATCCTTCTAGAGCCAACATCAAACAATCTCTTGGTGGGTGACATGTGAGATCCTTCATGGATCAAACTAGTGACAACTGGAAAGAAACGATGGGGCGATTCACATTTGAATCAAACTTGTTCCAGGAAATGGATTGACGGATGCTTTTGGAAAACCTTTCAATGTGCTCACCAACTGAGTTTTGAGCACATTGATTGTGTAATTTTTCAAACAAAAGTGCTTATGACAGAAATGTGATTCAATTTATAAAACCATCGTCGTGTTGCATAAAATGTTTATCCAGTGAAACGCAAGTGATTTTTCTAATCAGTTTCTCATCAATCAGTGGGTATTTAATTCATTGATTCACTCTACCGTGTTGTCTACTTTGAGATGTTCCGGTATGAGAACATGCTTAGTATGATGATTCTGATGTTAATTCGTTGGATGATTCTTTACAACAAGCTAGAAAGTCCTGTCAAGGAGAATTTTCTTTAAAGGGGATTCTACCTGATCACAGGTCGGTCCTCACGGAACCGAAGGTTAATCCAACCACATCGAGCGAATGACAAAGCCATATTCGTTCTCCAACTTTATTGCTAACTATTTTATTTCAGATTTATATAAGGATGGTGATGGTGGTACATAATGGTGATGGTGGTAGCTAATTCATCGTCAAAGGATCATGAAAGTTGAGAGACTTACAACAATGCTTCCGCAACTCTGATGCAAAGTCTCCTGATCCAGAAAAGTGTGAGCATGTCGGTCCAATGGTCACTACATCACATGAAGGCGATACTACAAAGGATGAACTTGGAGATTTACGGTGGCTGATGATCTCAAAGAATGCTCAAAGATCACATATGCCAAAGGAACATTAATCACACAATCATTGCTTGAAGTACAAAGTGTGCTGAACTTGAAGAATCAAAGTCTACGAGCTAGGATATTAAGTTCATTAGAATGATAGAATGCAAATTGTAATTTTCAGGGTGACCTCCCTTAGGAGGAGATTGTAAGGAATATAAATATTCATATGAAAGACTCGCTTACCCCGAGTTTCTATTAGCATTAAGTTAGCTCGTAGGCTTATTAGTATTAATTTAGTTATCATAATACTAGTTTAGTCATAGTAGTATTTATGGAATTGGGTCGTGTCTTTACCAACTGTCAGCTCAGTACACAGCCCACGTGAGGCGTTTATGTAATAAGTATAAATACCCTCTCCCACCAAAGGAGAGGGTTGGACCTTTCATTTCATTGAATCTAATCTCTTTCACTTTCTCTCACTAAAAGGCTCCCAATTTCATCTCTTTCTCTCTCTAAATTCGGCCAAATCACAAGAACCATATGTGTTAAGATTAATGAGCATCCTACATAAGGACACACCCTTCATGGGTGTTGACTGAATCGAGAGCTAGGCCCTCAACGTAACACAAACGAGCACCCTTCGTGAGTATCTCATTAAACCAAATCAACAAGTACATCTCAACAACCACTCTTTTGGTTTCCGTTTAAACTGCAGGGCAACACAACCATTACAACATCTACATCTAATCCATTACCAAACTGTGCAACGATTTGAACACAATCCCGCAATCAAACCGCGACCAAAAACTCAGGAATAACAAATAAGAAATATAACACAAAAATAAGCAAAACTGAAGCGAACTAAGACCAAGACGGGTCTGGACCCGAATATCCTAGTTGGGTTACACCCGACTTGCACCAACATAATCAATCCAAACACCCTTTTTAGACTTTATACCACATGATTAATTAGTAAAATGTTTTTAAAACCAACTCTTAATCACATTATAACCAAATAAATATCCACGAAAACTATACACAAGATTTACAATCGGTTCTTAACAAGAAAATAACAATAAATTTATGGCACTCGAAATAACCAGAAGAAAATAAGGGAGAAGAGTGGGGAGGAAGAAGGAGCGGCGGTGGTGACAGTGACATGACTATGGTGGTGATGGAGACACGACGGCGATGACAAACACTACCAAACTCTCGATCTAGACTCAAAATGACTTCCTTGCATTTTGTATCAACTCGAATCTTCAATAAAAGGAGGATGGAAGTGGTGGCTCACGGCGGTGGCGCGGCTGCATGTGGTGGTGGCGTAGCCAGAAATGGGAGGAGAGGGGCTAGGGTTTTATCAAGAATGAAAGGGTGTGTTATAAGTGGTCTTATATAGTGAAAACCTAGGGACCAGAAATGAAAAATCACAAGGAACAGGGGGTAGCGGTGTAATTAACTCTTAGGGACAATTCGTGCAATTTTTGCAACCTTTCTTGATTTTACGGTTCGGGTCACATTTAGACTAGCAAATGGTAGATTCAAGACACGAGAGTAATGCCATCACGCTCAGAATAATATTTCCAATACAATCGACTATTAATACGTCTAGTTTCTCAAAATTAATGAAATAATCCAAACAAATCGTTGGTCGTGCCATTACGCGTTGTGTGCGAAGTCCACATTTCGCGAGATAACTCTACGTTTCCAAGTCGAATGAGTTCAGGAAGGTTCGTAAACGTAAAACAGGGATTAACCCGTATAAAAATACGTGATGAAATTTATGAGGTGTTACAGTCTCACCTCCTTAAATGGAATCGCGTCCTCGTGATTCAATTCAAGTTACCCGTTACGGTCAATAAGAGATGAGTATATACGTACGAGGATTCATCTTCACGTTCCTACGTGAATTCAGGAACTTTTTGCGAGTTTCAAAGAACTCTATCAACAGGAATACGACTTTACTAAAGTTGTTTGACTTTACGGTTCACCATTTTGATAGGTTTCTCAACAAGGTTTAAACGTTCATCAATCTGGGTCTCTCCCAGAGGAATAACAACTGCCTCATTGGCAAGTCCTTTGTTAAGGTTAGTGATGCGTGGTTTTGCGACCTTACAACAGGTTTTACCTCTCGAAGGATCTCAAGAGGCTTGCAATCCCGACCAGGCAGTGTACCTGACCGATGTAGTATAGTGTAGTGGCAAGTACCGTGGGATTGATCGTTCTCTAGGGGAATAGTGTCGTTAGGATTGAAAAACTACTCTAATAGGTCTAAGGGTGAGGGAAGATTCTTTTTGTATTTTTTTTTATATTTTTTTATAAAAGCAAGTAAAATCTCGGGTTTGAAGAAGTGGGCGGAATTAGTTGCTAGTCAACTAACCCAAATAACTACAATTGCAAATAAAATAAAATAACTGAAAATAAAAAGGTTGTGGAACTTATATGGAGAGAAATGTGTTTACTTAGATTTCCTTACTCCCTAACTATCTTTTACCGGTTGATTAGTGTGTATTAATTGCGTGGATGACGGGTGTATTCCTTAATACCAATCGTGGGGTGGCGTACGTACTTCCCCAACTCTATAAGCTCCTACTTCACTCCTATGTCGAGCCGGCTAAGAAGCTCCTAACATGGGATCACTAGAATTCGCTCATGCATTAAAAACAACCATAATAACCTTAGTACGCATTGGTTCATGTTTCTTAAGACATTCAAGCAAGTTACCGTATAGGAGGTTAGCTAGTTTTCTTAAGCCTAACATCGATAAACAATCATCCAATACATTTAATAACACACCAACAACCAATAATCAATAGTTAGGTTTCATTAGATCTAAGCAAACACAAGATAAATCTAGCCTAGCATGTTAAATAAAAGACAAGAACAAGATATAATCAAACAACACATAGACATATTGAATGATTAATTGATTACTTATCTTCAATTGAACATGGGAGATCCAAGGGTATAAAACCCTTAAAAGTAGCAGAAAAATCGTCTTAGGGTTTCTCCTCACAAAGTTGCACACTAATGACTAAAAATTATGAGAATATATATAGAAAATCAGATCTGACGGCGTCACGTTATAGAGCTGACGCCGTCACCCTCGCCGCGGTTAGGGTTTCTTGATGGCCTTCTTGACGCCTGATGCGCGTGATGTGTCGTTGCGGTTTAGCAGTTTTAATGCCTACTCAAGTTTTAAATTTATATTTAGCCGACTTATCAATAACACACACACTTAACGAGCAGTGTACCCGGTCAGTATGAAGATAATGGTAAGTAGAGTGTCGATCACTAAGAGTGGAACGTATAATCTCGTTAATCTAATCAGTATTTTAATATCCTAACGCAAGGGGGTTTCAGCCTGAGAGACTGGCACAGTTTTGTTTGCAATTAAATAATAAAATAAACAAATAGGCACGAATCAGCAAGTAGCACACACGTACACAGATAGATACTTGAGACAATAAGAGGGCTGTCCTTATGATTAAGTAGATTGTCACTTGTTTTATTGATAGCTTTATATGAAGTGTATGTAATTAACCCTTTCTCGTTGGTCCTATTCTTATCGGCGAGTAAACCCTTAATGACGACTTATGTCTAAAAGTTATTCCTAAGTGATCAATTTAGAAACAACCGTGGGAGCCACACCTTGTCCCGCAGTCGGGTGCCCGCAAGCCACTAATAAACACAGAGGTGGTCAATGCACTAATAAGTAGTAACCAAAGACATCAACATATAAACTTTAATTGATGGGAAAGCAAGTATTAAAGGGAGTGCAATCTTTCCGTTGTCACATTACACAAGCCACCAATCCTGATAAATTAAAGTTTGCTAAAACAATAAAACAAAACTACTTAATGAATTAAATACATGCAGCACCTTCTTACAGCTCTTGTATCTTAGATTTGGGCGTGTCTTGTGCTGCCTCTTGACTGAATTCGTCCTTCTCTTCTGTTCGGTCTTTAGGTTTTCGAACTTCCGAATCTCTTTAATGCGTCTGGTCTACGGGGTATTTATAGTTTGTGTCTGAGGGAAGATGCGGCGCATCTACTTAAGTAGATGCGGCGTATGTACTTAACTTCGCGTGGGGTCCAAGATTATAATATTCAGGAATATTCGTACACCGCCAGAAGATGCGGCGTAACTCTTTATTAGATGCGGCGCATGTCCTCTTGTATCTTGGATCGTATCTGGTGATATCTTGATAGAGATGCGGCGCATGTTGATAGTGAGATGCGGCGCATCTGGAGCAGATTAGTCTTGATCTTCTTCATTTCAGTAGACTCTTCACTATATGCACGTTTTGCTCCATTATTAGTCCAAAATCGCCAAGTTTCACCAAATGCTTGTTTTTACCTGAGAATTACAAAAGTAAATGATTAAGTATCAATCCTCATACATAATATAGTAAAACAAGTCAAATTAATAGGATAAATGATAGTAATAAAATGTACTTATTTGAGTTCATCAAATATCCCCCCACTTGAACTTTACTTGTCCCCAAGTAAACCTTAGATTAAATCTCATGAAAATGTATCCTAAAAGATGTTAGGATTTATTTTTATATTTAAGCATGTATTCGTTTATTTCGTAATCACACAACTAAACACTTAACGAATTAGAAGTAAAATAAAATAAGTCGATAAAAGCAAATCTAATCGTTTAACTGTCCAGTCGCGACGAATATTCTATCATAAGCTTGGCAAGTATACACATCTCCACCACTAAAGCTAAGGAATAACAAGTCTAAAGCGGTAAAAAGGGTTTTTAGGCTTAAGGGTTAATTATTCTTATTTCACTATCGATCTCAAATTCCAGAAAAGGCGACAAAATCACAAATACATGATCGAATCCACGAACACGATACTTGCAATTGCTCAAATCCTTAACTCGAATAGGCTAAAGATAGGTCCAAACTTCACCAATAATAATATATCAAAAAGGGCGACAAAATCATAAATACATAGCCGAATCCACGACTACGATACTTAAGATTGCTCAAATCCCTAATCTCAATAAATCAAAGGTTCGGTTGGATAAAGAATAATATAGGGTATGGATAACATTTGGGATATAAATTGGTGTAAAAATAAAAATAAAAATAAACAAAACAAATAAATTAAAATCCTAAGTGTGGTTAATCACTATCCCAACCATCCCATGAATAAGACTCATATCATTGAATAACTCACGCTTTAACACTTGAAACACACGCTTTAGGTAGACACGAATTATACTCAACAAAATCTTAATCAAAGAATAAACCTTAATTGGCATTCCCATAACTGCCAATTCCCATTCAATCCATAGATATAATACAACAAATAGTGGTGATATCGACCACTTACATAACTCTACATCGTTGGCTTAAAATAAACATCCAACTCTTTTTTCTTTCTTTTTCTTTTCTCATTTTTTTTTTTTTTTTTTTTTTTTTTTTTTTTTTTTTTTTAAACATAAACATAGATGTGTAAAATTTCACCACATCACTACAACTTTCTTTCCGGATAATTTTTATTCATACTTTTCATACTTTCAGAAATAACGCTAATAGTGAAAGTAGTAAACACACGAAAAATAAACTCAAAAATATACAATATTTACTTTCACTCCAATTTGCATTGTGCAATTTCCCGACCTAACCATAGATAATGAATTACGCACGCGAACACAGGTAATGTAAGGAAACACACTCTGCCCATAGCAATTAACCAACCACGGATTCTAATCTACAGGGTAGGCTAAGGTTTAAGGTGTAACGAAACATTTTAAACATAGGTGTAAGAAACGAAAGGAATGGCTCTGAGGGTTTTTCTAGGGGTATCTTACTCTAAAAATGAGAGTAACAAAAGGGTTTATACGGGGGTTAACTAACCAGTGTAGCTAGTTAATAACACATAACATATAAAGGCTATTTGGTGTAATCCTAGAATTTTACCAATTTAGACAAGTCATTCCAATTAAATAAATAATACTCATTATGGTGGTTTCGAATAGTATACAAGCCAAGTTCTAAAGTTTACAAGTCACCGGCACACTCATAGATTTGTGAATTTTGTAAAAATCACAATTTTTGAAAATAACGTCATGTGTGCAGTTATGCAACTTAGATCTTAAACAAAAACATGCTAAAAAAAAAATTTTAAGTTTGATATATTAAGCACATTTTAAGCATAATTTTTGAAAAAGTTTAGGACAAGTAATTGTTAAGTGTTCTAATTCTCCTATCCCCCCACTTAAGTTAAACAACGTCCTCGTTGTTTGTATAAAAGGTTAAAAACTGGAAATAAAAAGAATTAGAACGGAAAAACTCCCCTGAGATTTGCTCGGTATGATCCTCCATTAGTGTAAGAGCAAAAATCAACTTCTTGTGGATTAGAACGTTAAAGCTTCATACTTGATGTATCCACAGAAAATTCAGGAAACTATAATACCACCAACACTTTAAAACACACCTAAGATAAGAAAGGTTCAACTTGCATAACACATTAGTAGTTAGGAAAAATAAAACTTAAAAATTAAAACTGAAAATCATCAGGTCAGTCGATGCGCCGTATCTTATTGAAGAAGATACGCCGTATCGAGCCTGGAATTAATACGGATCAGAATAAAGATGCGCCGCATCCTTAACCAGGGATGCGCCGCATTAAAATAAACTGATAAATAGTTTTAAAGTCGAAAAATAAAAAATGCAGAAAAATAAAATAAGATATGACCATTGCAGAGGATGCGTCGCATCTCAGGACTGAGATGCGCCGTATCTTCGTGCGGCCTGGACTGACTCGACTCAGAAAACAGAATAATAAAAGATAAATCCGGGTTGTCTCCCGGTAAGCACTTGTCTTTATTCCAGAGTCTTCAAGTTAGACTCACGTTCAGCACTTTAGTTGGTCCTTGTCACGGTCCATCCTTTAGGATTATAACCAGTCGTTTTTTCAAGAATTCGTTTTATAGCTCTATTGGTTACTTCAGTTTGACCATTTGATTGAGGATGGTATGCGGTGGAAACCCTATGATACACTCCATATTTTTGCAAGGCTCTTCCAAGATGGTGATTACAAAAGTGTGTTCCCCTATCACTAATCAATGCCTTAGGAATTCCAAACCTAGAGAACAAACCTTGTAAAAATTTAAGAACTACCTTGCTGTCGTTTGTTGGAGATGCTTGTGCTTCGACCCATTTTGATACGTAATCAACAGCAACCAAAATATATTTATTACCTTTAGATTCAGGAAACGGTCCCATGAAGTCTAATCCCCATATGTCGAAAACTTCACATACCTGGATATAGTTTTGCGGCATTTCGTTTCTTGATGTAATATTTCCGGATCGTTGACACGCATCACATCCTTTTATATAATCTTTCGCATCCTCCAACATAGTGGGCCAATAAAATCCCGCGTCAAGGATTTTTCTTTTTGTGACTACTGCACCGTGATGTCCCCCTGTTGGCCCTGAATGGCAATGTGCCAATATTGCTGGAATGTCATCACCATCTACGCATCTTCGTATAATATTGTCAGGACATAATTTAAAGGCATAAGGTTCATCCCAAATATACTCGCTAGAGCGAGTTATAAACCTCCTTTTCTCGTCGGATGTTAGCCCTTTTGGAATTTCATTTGCAACAATAAAGTTTATAAAGTCGGCATACCATGGTCCATTATTATTACTCTTAATTCCTACCATCATAAGGTGTTCATCAGGAAAGTCATCAGCTATTTCCCTTTCGTCAAGCACCTCCATATCAGGATTTTCAAGTCTAGATAAGTGGTCAGCAGCTAGATTCTCGGCACCCTTTTTATCTTTAATTTCAATATCGAATCCTTGGAGCAATAAAACCCACCTAATAAGCCTAGGCTTGGCATCCTGTTTATTGAACAAATACTTCAAAGCAGAATGGTCAGTGTAAACCATAGTTTTTGACAATATAAGATATGATCTAAATTTATCGAATGCAAAAACTACTGCTAAAAGTTCTTTTTCCGTGGTGGTGTAATGTTCTTGGGCATTATTTAAAGTTTTGCTAGCATAGTAAATTGGCTTAAATTTCTTATCTATCTTTTGGCCAAGTACAGCTCCAACAGCATAATCACTAGCATCACACATTAATTCAAAAGGCAAATTCCAATCCGGCGAAATTATAATAGGTGCGGAAGTTAGTTTTTCTTTAAGTATATTAAATGCCTTTTTGCAATCGTCAGAAAAATCAAACTTCGCATCTTTTAGCAATAATTGGGTCATAGGCCTAGATATTTTTGAAAAATCTTTTATGAACCTACGATAAAATCCAGCATGCCCTAAAAAACTTCTAACACCTTTTACATTAGTGGGGTAAGGTAGTTTGGCAATTACATCAATTTTAGCTTTATCGACTTCTATGCCTTTCCCAGAAATCTTATGTCCTAATACAATTCCCTCTCTAACCATAAAATGACATTTTTCCCAATTAAGAACAAGGTTAGTTTCTTCACACCTAGCAAGCATTTTATCAAGTTTAAAGAGACAATCACTAAATGAGTTACCGAACACCGAGAAGTCGTCCATGAAGACTTCCATAAAGTCTTCTACCATATCATGGAAGATAGCCGTCATACAACGTTGGAAAGTAGCAGGGGCGTTGCATAGTCCGAACGGCATTCTCCTATAGGCGAAGGTTCCATAAGGGCAGGTGAAAGTCGTCTTCTCTTGATCCTCGGGGGCAATGGGTATTTGGAAGAAACCTGAAAAACCATCCAAAAAACAATAATAATCATATCCTGATAGTCTTTCTAACATTTGATCAATAAATGGAAGAGGGAAGTGATCTTTTCGCGTAGCATCATTGAGTTTGCGGTAGTCAATGCAAACTCTCCATCCGGTAACGGTTCTTGAAGGGATTAGCTCATTGTCGTCATTGAGTACTACTGTCATTCCTCCTTTTTTCGGTACAACGTGGATAGGACTGACCCACGAGCTGTCGGAAATTGGGTAGATAAGTCCGGAGTCAAGTAACTTTACGATTTCATTTTTCACCACATCTTGGACTTTTGGATTCAAACGCCTTTGAGGTTGGATAGTTGGTTTGAATTCATCCTCCATAAGGATTTTATGTGTACAAAATGACGGGCTAATTCCCTTAATATCAGACATACTCCACGCTAATGCTCCTCTTCGTTTATATAATACCTGCAAAAGAGACTCTTTTTCTTTTGGCGTTAAGTCAGATGCAATAATAACGGGTGAATTAGTATTTCCGTTTAAATAAGCATATTCTAAAGTAGAAGGAAGATCCTTAAGCACAGGCTTAACATTATCAATCTCAGTAGCACTAGCGGAATAAACCTGTTCTTTAATTATATCGCTGCTGTCATCGGATAGATGCGCCGCATCGAGGTTTTCGATGCGCCGCATCGCGTTATATACAGCAGAATCAGCAGCAAAATTATAATCAATAGTATTCTCATCAACTTGATCTTCTATAGCAATAGTGTTTTCTAAATTTTTAAGCAGAAAAGAATCAAGCAAATTATTTTTTAACAATCTCTGAGTAAATTGATTAATCGTGTCATCAGAAACATCGATGTTATAGCATTCATCATCATCGGAATTATCTTTACTCATAGATTGTTCCATGTTAAACTCAACCTCATCTTTTCCTATGGTAAGAGTTATTTTTTTATTAAAAACATCAATCATGGCCCTAGCAGTGGCCAAAAATGGTCTTCCTAATATTATAGGAGTTCTAGAATTTTCAGGCATATCAAGGATAACGAAGTCGATAGGTAATTCAAATTTATCAACTTTTATTAATATATTTTCCGCTATTCCTAATGGGTATTGTATGGACCTATCAGCTAGTTCTAAGCACATCCTAGTAGGTTTTGGTTCACCAAGACCTAATTTATCATACATAGAAGAGGGCATAAGACTTATACTAGCTCCTAGGTCGGCTAAAGCATTTTCAATATGCAAATTTTTAATCTGACAAGGAATAGTGAAACTCCCTGGATCTTTTTCTTTTGATGGAAGGTTGTTGAGCAACGCCGCTGAGCTTCTTTTCCCCATTGTTATGGTGCAAGCCTCTTCGAGTTTAGACTTGTTTGTAAGCAAGCTCTTCAGATATTTAGCATATTTTGGCATTTGCACTAGGGCTTCCATAAATGGTATACTAAGCTGCAGCTGCTTGAGATTCTCCAGGAATTTCTTTTGATAGGCATCTTCTTTCTCTATCCTTGCCCTGTGTGGGAAAGGTGGTGTTGATCGTTTAGGTTCAACAGAAGGTTCTTTTCTAGTCACAGGTTCTGGATCAGTCTCTTTAGGTTGCTCTTGCTCAGGTGATAAAGATTCAGGGGAAGTTTTGTTTGTACTGTCATCCTCGGGCGTCTCTCCGATTTGAAAGGTTGACTTTCCGCCTCTAGTTGTAATTCCTTTCAGATCGTGCCTTACCAAAAGAACCTTGTTAAGCACCGTTGACAATTGGTGCACTTCAATTGCCAACCCATTGATCATATTGTTTTGTTCCTTTAGTAACAGCTCATGACTGCCTTTGAATTCAGTGATAAAGTTTCTTGCTTCATGATGTTCTTTTTCATTGGCTTCAGCGATTAGTAGTGCAAACTCTTCCATAGTGAGGTTTCTTTGGGCCTTTCCGAACCAGTTTGGGAAAATATCGAACATCGTTCCTGAAAATTAAGGACAAGAAGATTTCAAAGTAAAAGTTTCCAGGTATAAGGGTAAGTCGGAGTATTTTCCGTTCGGAAATTAGAAAAATAAAAGTTGCTGATATCTGCAGACGATGCGCCGTATCCAAAGAGTTGGATACGCCGTATCTTAATACGTTAAAATTTAATCAGACTTTTATTCAGAAAATAGATACGCCGCTTTAAATTTATGAATGCGCCGTATCGAATTAATCAATCAAAAATCAATTTATCTAATTAAAATTAAATGCGTCGTATTAACGAAAGTTAATGCGCCGTATTTTCGTTACGTTTAAAAATAAAAGATTTTTGATTCAGTAAGATGCGCCGTATCGACGGAAATCGATACGCCGTATTTGTTTAATAATTCGCAAACTGTTTTTAATTAAAATAATAGATACGCCGTATCTGCGAAAGCAGATGCGTCGTATGGCGTTAACGTTTAGAAAAAAATTTTATCAAAACAGATACGCCGTATCTACAAAAGCAGATGCGTCGTATTACTTTATCGCTTAGAAAAATTTTCTTATTAAAAACAGATACGCCGTATCTTGGGGAAAAGATGCGTCGTATCGAATTAATTAAACGCGTTGTATATAAAAATTAAACGCAATACGCCGTATCTGAGAGATCAGATGCGCCGTATCGTTTGATTTAGCACAGTACAACGATAGCAGAACAGAAAAATACGAAAAATAAAAACAAAAAAATAAAACACACGAAACAAAAATAAAACACACAAAAATAAAAACAAAAGCAAACAAATAACACACAATACAACAAATATGCAAAATAGTACAATGATGCAATTAATCTAATAAAAAGAAAAACCTAATTAAAATACTAATCAAATTAACAGAAAATAACAATTCACTCCCCGGCAGCGGCGCCAAAAACTTGATGCGCGTGATGTGTCGTTGCGGTTTAGCAGTTTTAATGCCTACTCAAGTTTTAAATTTATATTTAGCCGACTTATCAATAACACACACACTTAACGAGCAGTGTACCCGGTCAGTATGAAGATAATGGTAAGTAGAGTGTCGATCACTAAGAGTGGAACGTATAATCTCGTTAATCTAATCAGTATTTTAATATCCTAACGCAAGGGGGTTTCAGCCTGAGAGACTGGCACAGTTTTGTTTGCAATTAAATAATAAAATAAACAAATAGGCACGAATCAGCAAGTAGCACACACGTACACAGATAGATACTTGAGACAATAAGAGGGCTGTCCTTATGATTAAGTAGATTGTCACTTGTTTTATTGATAGCTTTATATGAAGTGTATGTAATTAACCCTTTCTCGTTGGTCCTATTCTTATCGGCGAGTAAACCCTTAATGACGACTTATGTCTAAAAGTTATTCCTAAGTGATCAATTTAGAAACAACCGTGGGAGCCACACCTTGTCCCGCAGTCGGGTGCCCGCAAGCCACTAATAAACACAGAGGTGGTCAATGCACTAATAAGTAGTAACCAAAGACATCAACATATAAACTTTAATTGATGGGAAAGCAAGTATTAAAGGGAGTGCAATCTTTCCGTTGTCACATTACACAAGCCACCAATCCTGATAAATTAAAGTTTGCTAAAACAATAAAACAAAACTACTTAATGAATTAAATACATGCAGCACCTTCTTACAGCTCTTGTATCTTAGATTTGGGCGTGTCTTGTGCTGCCTCTTGACTGAATTCGTCCTTCTCTTCTGTTCGGTCTTTAGGTTTTCGAACTTCCGAATCTCTTTAATGCGTCTGGTCTACGGGGTATTTATAGTTTGTGTCTGAGGGAAGATGCGGCGCATCTACTTAAGTAGATGCGGCGTATGTACTTAACTTCGCGTGGGGTCCAAGATTATAATATTCAGGAATATTCGTACACCGCCAGAAGATGCGGCGTAACTCTTTATTAGATGCGGCGCATGTCCTCTTGTATCTTGGATCGTATCTGGTGATATCTTGATAGAGATGCGGCGCATGTTGATAGTGAGATGCGGCGCATCTGGAGCAGATTAGTCTTGATCTTCTTCATTTCAGTAGACTCTTCACTATATGCACGTTTTGCTCCATTATTAGTCCAAAATCGCCAAGTTTCACCAAATGCTTGTTTTTACCTGAGAATTACAAAAGTAAACGATTAAGTATCAATCGTCATACATAATATAGTAAAACAAGTCAAATTAATAGGATAAATGATAGTAATAAAATGTACTTATTTGAGTTCATCAACGCCGTCCCCTTTTAATCATCCAAAATCCTCTCTGGCGTGTCAAGGGTTGACGGCGTCAGAATGGTGCTTGACGCCGTCACGGGTACTTTTCGAGCCGATTTTGTGACTTTGTCGTTTTCTTCACTTTTATGCTCCAAAAACGTCCAAAATGCTTCCTTTTCCAGATTTCTTCTCCAAAGTACCTAAAATGACAAAAGGAACGATTTAGGGCAATATTTGATCAAATAAATACGATTTAGGGCTTAAATGACCCCTTAAAAGTAGTACACTTTTTGCTTCATCAGTTAGGCACAAGAAAACGTCGTGAATACTGCTGTGTTCTGACAGTAGCTCGAGTTTGTGAGTTACCGGTCCAACTCTGGAAAGAATTTAGAAGGGACTAATTTAGCGAGGATTAAGCATTCCATATTTACTAAACGCTTCAAACATTCTCATGGTGAATCTTTAAGCATAATCTAGGCTTTATCTGGGGATTCAAGATGTTTACGTTATTTGTGCTTTTAACGATTCGCAAGTAGCTTGCATCTCCGTTTCGCCTTTGAACGATCTTCTCGGTAGTTTTATGAACAGGTTCAGGGTCTGTAAGTTGGGTATCTCCACTTTTGCCCAACAAATCGGCGATCGGCACTTACGACCATAACGCGTATCTTATGGTGCCGCTGAAATACTGGAGTGTTAGGGTCAGAAAGTGTTAGGTATTGTTCTCATGGCTCTTAGAAGTGATTGAAAAAATGTGGGTGTGAGATGACTGTCACGATCTGAAAGGATAGGAAACGGCACTATATGATGTGTTACGATCTCCTTCACGTATAGACGAGCAAGATTGTCCATACTGTCATTTTGTTGATTAGCAGAAAGTGAGCAGATTGGGTAGGATTATCAACAATTACTCAAGTAGAGGCGCAGGATTTACTTCTAAGGTTTCGTTTATGATATAGTTTATTGTCCTGCAAGAGGGTAGTAGGGATTCACTGGTACTCCCGAGAGACGAGTGAAGGTTTAGGTGTATGTTCCAATGAACGCAGTTCAGATTACTCCTTGAAGTCTTAAGATTTCCGTTGGGCATAGAATCTGTACTAAACGGGAAATTTAGCAAGTTCAGAGTACGACTCTGAAAGAGGATGTCAATTGCTACTAGCAATCAGTCGGTTGACCCAGTACTGTACATAGTACTTAACGCGGAGGTATAACCTCAATTGAACATCATCGATTAAGCATAGGGCTTAGGGTAGAGGCGACTGTAACAAGACCAAAACAAAACAAGGCCGAATAACAAATCCAAATCCGGAATGAGGTCCAAAATCACAAAATCGCGCAATTCAAATTCAAAGATAGCCAAAACCAAATTCAAACACTCCAATAAGCTCAAAAGGGCTTAAGTCAATATCAGATGAGTTACAATAGGCAACTCGGATTCAAACGGTGACCAATCGGTTCTAACCCGTTCTAATGCAAATCATGATCAGACGGCGACAAACAGGAATTCCATATAAACGGAGAAGTATAGTGGTTCCGGGAGTATTACGGTTCAAGATGTGTTGTGATACCAGTGTGTCGTGTGTGGGGGTAAACACGTATGATATTCAATGCTCGTGTGCACACGCAAAACCTTACCATTCCCAAAATCAAAACCAACTGGATTTAATTATACTATTACTACTTCCAATATCGCAAAATTCACCTCTGAGTCGGACATATGTGATCAGGCTATGTCCCACTGTCCCTGGTAGAATATAGGTGATCAGTCTATATTCACCCGAGGTTCAATGAATTTTGAAATACTATACCTAGTCATACTAGTAATATGTCCCTTACATTCCAAAATTCATCTTGTAAAACTACATAGGTGTCCAAACTCATAACCAAATAATGATATTATGCAAGGAAATAATGTAACTCTGTGACAGGTACAGTGCGTGCATAAGCATGTGGAAATGCTTATGGTGAATAGCAAAAAATAGGTGGACCTAAATTATTCAAGAGTCATGCACACATCACATCAAATATATCATCAAACATTATCACAAGCGATGCATCGGCTTGGCAGGCAGGCACGTGGCGGTCATAGGGTTAAGTTTTCATAAAAAGTAGTTATAGTCTAGGTTTCAAAAATATACCCAGTTCTCTATAACCAAGGCTCTGATACCAATCTGTAACACCCAAAAAATCGGATCGCAGCGGAAGATAGTGTCACTCAGGCGCTACTAAATTGGTATCACAACACATGGTACAAAGAATGGTTTTACCTCAACCATTTAAAATAAATTCCATTATCAAGAGCATTATGTTTACATTATTCAAAAATGGTGCGGAAATACAGGCCTATAAAAGAATTTAAGCGGTCGCAAATATATATCAGAGCCATCTATAACCGTGCCCCTTTCCAAGCGCCTCCAAAAGTATGCTATCGCCTTAAACCTGATAAATACATGCTAAAAGTGTCAACACAAAAGTTGGTGAGTTCAGAGGTTTGTGAATTAAACCAAGAAGTTGTGAATAATGAAGCGTAGGACAACAGTGAGCAAGATATACAAATATGAGCACATAACAAAGATCACAAACTAGTTGCAGCTAAACCTCAGACTGCAAACATGCATAATTGATTCACATGTAGACTGGGTGCCACTTCACAAATGATATACTCGATTTCACTTCCCAAAATTATACTAGCTGCCACTTTCCAAAATTATACTATCGATGCATCATTAAACTGTTGTGCACGTTCAATCCAAGTTACAAAAATTAAATAAACACAATAAGGCACATATTGCAATTAAAACACACATATTGTACAAAATCATGAAAGCAGTAGATCACACCATGAAAACATTCAAAAGCATTCAGTTTAGTTGAAAACGAGCATGTATTCTCCCCCAAAACAGTTATAAAACAAGTAAAAGTAAGGGCCATGAACTCACCTTAGCCATAGCAATGCAAAGATCACAACTGACACAATTGGCATCTAGATCTAATCACACAGGACAACGTGTCATAGTTTTCGTGGATTACTCTTATTCAGTACTTATAAAAACTCTAGTAACAACATTTCGTGTGGTAGTAAGAAAACATAGACTTAAAACATAACTCATGCCAAAAGGAATAAACATCGCATAGTCGAGAAAATACTGACGAGAACTCAAACCAACAAACACAAACCCAAAAATTTATGACAAATAGTTATACAAATACAATAGGTCAATTGGTAGTTTCGGTATTTTTCCCATAATCCCAAATAGCTAAGAAAAGTCATTTAGGTATTATAAAAACATTAGTTTTGAATGGTTTATAAATTTCGGCACAACACGTCTGTTTACATAACTTTCCCTAGTTATCATGACTTTAACGAACTCAATTTCTCAAGTCAATTTAATAGCAAAACTAATAAAGTATTCATTTATTTATTAGAAATTATTTCCTTATTGCATATTCGTCGTGAATCAAATATATTAAATTAGCTTTGAGTCTAATATATTGTATTCGTTTCAAGTCTAATAAGTCTAAAATGTCAAATGATGTCAATACGAGTCTTATATTTGTCCAAATAGTCCAAGTTAAACCATTGCCTAAACTGTATCCTCCAAATCCAATTCCACAATCCCAAACTTCATCTGAAACGTACCAATCGTCACAATATGAAAGAAAAATAACTTGTTAGAAAAATATTTCAATAACGGTAATTATCAATGCAAGACTTAACACACTAAATGGTTTAACTAGAAATAACACACACTCTTAACCTATTAGTGGGCTCATTAGCCCAATTATTAACCAAACGCACCCTTAGCTAAATAGAGTTCGGTCCAATAGCTTAAACAAACAAACTCACTATTGGGCTCGGACCAATATTTACTCCAAACGCACCCTTGGAGGCTTCTAATAGAAATCAAATGCACCCAATCTGATGAAACCCATGCTACACGCAAACACCCTTGTATTTATTCTTAACCGAGACAAGGACACACCCGTCATGGGTGTTGACTGAACATAGAGCTAGGCCCTCAACGTAACACAAACGAGCACCTTTCGTGAGTGTCTCATTAAACCAAATCAACAAGTACATCTCATTAAACCAAATCAACAAGTACATCTTAACAACCACTCTTGTGGTTTCCGTTTAAAATGCAGCGCAACCCAACCATTACAACATCTACATCTTATCCATTACCAAACTGTGCAACGATTTGAACACAATCCCGCAATCAAACTGCGACCAAAAACTCAGGACTAACAAATAAGAAATATAACACAAAAATAAGCATAACTGAAGCGAACTGAGACCAAGACGGGTCTCGACCCGAATATCCTACTCGGGTAACACCCGACCCAAACCAACATAATCAATCCAAACACCCTTTTTAGACTTTATGCCACATAATTAATGAGTAAAACGTTTTTAAAACCAACTCTTAATCACGTTATAAACAAATTAATATCCACGAAAACAATACACAAGATTTATAATCGGTTCTTAACGATAAAATAACAAAAAGTTTATGGCTCTCGACATACCCACAAGAAAACGAGGGAGAAGAGAGGGGAGGAAGATAGAGCGGCGGTGGTGACAGTGACGTGACTGTGGTGGTGATGGAGACACAATGGTGATGACAAACACTACCAAACTCTAGATCTAGACCCAAAACGACATCCATGCATCTTGTATCAACTCGGATCTTCAATAGAAGGAGGATGGAGGTGGTGGCTCACGGCGGCAGCGCAGCTGCAGGTGGTGGCGGCGTGGCCAAAAATGGGAGGTGAAGGGCTAGGGTTTTATCGAAAATGAAAGGGTGTGTTATAAGTGGTCTTATATAGTGAAAACCTAGGGACGAGAAATGAAAAATCACAAGGAACATGGGGTAGCGGTGTAATTAACTCTTAGGGACCATTCGTGCAATTTTCGCTATCTTTCTTGATTTTACGGTTCGGGACACATTTAGACTAGAAAACGGTAGATTCAATACACGAGAGTAACGCCATCGCGCTTAGAATAATATATCCAATACAATCGACTATTCATACGCTTAGTTTCTCGAAATTAATGAAATAATCCAATCAAATCATTGGTCGTGCCATTACGCGTTGTGTGGTAATTCCACATTTCGCGAGATAACTCCACGTTTCCAAGTCGAATGAGTTCAGGAAGGTTCGTAAACGTAAAACAGGGATTAACCTGTATAAAAATACGTGATGAAATTTACGAGGTGTTACAATCTCACCTCCTTAAACAGAATTGCATCCACACGATTCAATTCATGTTACCCGTTACGGTCGAAAATAGATGAGTCTATACGCACGATGATTCATCTCACGTTCCCACATGAATTCAGGAACTTTTCACGAGCTTTGACGAACTCTATCAATAGGAATACGACTTTACTAAAGTCGTTTGACTTCACGGTTCACCATTTCGATAGGTTTCTCAACAAGTTTTAAACGTTCATCAATCTGGGTCTCTCCCAGAGGAATAACAACTACCTCATCGGCAAGTCATTTCTTTAGGTTAGGCACATGAAAACATCACGAATACTGCTGTGTTCTGACAGTAGCTTGAGTCTGTGAGTTACCGGTCCAACTCTAGAAAGGATTTAGAAGGGACTAATATAGCGAGGATTAAGCTTTCCACGTTTCCTAAACGCTTCACACATTCTCATGGTGAATCATTAAGCATAGTCTAGGCTTTATCTAGGGATTCAAGATGTTTACGTTATCTGTGCTTTTAACGATTCGCGAGTAGCTTGCATCTCTATTTAGCCTTTGAACGATCTTCTTGGTAGTTTCATGAACAGGTTTAGGGTCAGTAAGTTTGGTATCTCCACTTCTTCCCAACAAATCGGTGATCAGCACATACGACCATAAGGTGTCTTTTATGGTGCCACTGAAATACGGGAGTGGTAGGTATTGTTATAAGAGAATTTGGCCAGCAGAAAGTGTATATCCCAACCATTTCCAAACTCGATTAGACAGGCACACAACATGTCCTCTAACGCTTGAATGCTTTCTTCACTTCGGCCATCGGTCTGGAGATGAAACACAATATTCATATGAAGATCTGTTCTCATGGCTCTTAGAAGTGATTGACAAAATGTGGGTGTGAGATGACTGTCACGATCTGAAAGGATATGAATCGGCACTCTATGATGTGTAAAGATCTCCTTCACCTATAGACGAGCAAGATTGTCCATACTGTCATTTTGTTGATTAGCAGAAGGTGAGCTGATTGGGTAGGATTATCAATAATTACTCAAGTAGAGGCGTGGGATTTACGTCTAAGGTTTCGTTTATGATATAGTTTATTGTCCGACAAGAGGGTAGTAGGGATTCACTGGTACTCCCGAGAGACGAGTGAAGGATTAGGTGTATGTTCCAATGAATTCTATTCATATTACTCCTTGAAGTCTTAAGATTTCCGTTGGGCATAGAATCTCTACTAAACGGGAAGTTTAGCAAGTTCAGAGTACGACTCTGACAGAGGATGTCAATTGCTACTAGCAATCAGTCGGTTGACCCAGTACTGTACATAGTACTTAACGCGGAAGGTACAACCTCAATTGAACATCGTCGATTAAGCATAGGGCTTAGGGTAGAGGCGATTGTAACAAGACCAAAACAAAACAAGGCTGAATAACAAATCCAAATCCGGAATGAGGTCCAAAATCACAAAATCATGCAATCCAAATTGAAACTTAGCCAAAACCAAATTCAAAGACTCCAATAAGCTCAAAAGGGCTTAAGTCAATATCAGATGAGTTACAATAGGCAACTCAGATTCAAACGGTGACCAATCGGTTCTAACCCGTCCTGATGCTAAACATGATCTGACGGCGACAAACACGAATTCCATATTAACGGAGAAGTATAGCTGTTCTGGGAGTAGTACGGTTCAAGAAGTGTTGTGATGCCAGTGTGTCGTGTGTGGGGGTAAAATTGTATGATATTCAATGTTCGTGTGTATACGCAAAACCTTACCATTCCCAAAATCAAAACCAACCGGATATAATTCTACTATAACTACTCCCAGTATCCCAAAATTCACCACTGAGTCGGATATAGGTGATCAGGCTATGTCCCACTATCCCAGGTAGAATATAGGTGATTAGTCTATATTCACCCGAGATTCAATGAATTTTGAAATAATCTACCTAGTTATACTAGTAATATGTCCCTTACATTCCAAAATTCATCTTGTAAAACTACACGTGTGTCCAAACTCGGAACCAAATAATGAGATTATGCAAGCAAATAACATAACTCTGTGACAGGTACGGTGCGTGCATAAGTATGTGGAAATGCTTATGGTGAACAACATAAAACAGGTGGACATAAATTATTCAATAGTCATACACACATCACATCAAATATATCATCAAACAAGATCACAAGCGAGGTATCGGCTTTACAGGCAGGCGCATGGCGGTCATAGGGTTAAGTTTTCATAAAAAGTAATTATAGTCTAGCTTTTAAAAATATACCCAGTTCTCTATAACCAAGGCTCTGATACCAATCTATAACAACCCAAAAATTGGATCACAGCGGAAGATAGTGTCACTCGGGCGCTACTAAATTGGTATCACAACAGATGGTACAAAGAACGGTTATACCTCAACCATTTAAAATAAATTCCATTATCAAGAGTGTTAAGTTTACATTATTCAATAATGGTGTGGAAATACAGGCCTATAAAAGAATTTAATTGGTCGCAAATATATATCAGAGTCGTCTATAACCGTGCCCATTGCCAAGAGCCTCCAAAAGTATGCTAACGCTTTAAACCTGATAAATACATGCTAAAAGTGTCAACACAAAGGTTGGCGAGTTCATAGGTTTGTGAATTAAACCACGAAGCTGTGAATAATGAAGCGTAGGACAACAGTAAGCAAGATACACAAATGTGAGCACATAACAAAGATCACAAACTTGCTGCAGCTGAACCTCAGACTGCAAACACATATAATTGATTCACACATAGACTGGGTGCCACTTCCCAAATGATATACTTGGTGCCACTTCCTAAAATTATACTAGATGCCACTTCCCAAAATTATACTATCGATGCATCACTAAACTATTATGCACGTTCAAGCCAAGTTACACAAATTGAATTAACACAATAAGGCACATATTACAATCAAAACACACATATTGTACAAAATCATGAAACAGTAGATCAAACCATGAAAACATTCAAAAGCATTCAGTTTAGTTGAAAACGAGCATGTATTCTCCCCTAAAACAGTTATAAAATAAGTAAAAATAGGGGCCATGAACTCACCTTAGCCACAACAATGCAAAGATCAAAACTGACACAACTGGCATCTAGATCTAATCACAACAGTATCCAGGAGACATACACAATGGTAAGTGATTGGTGCAACCTAATACGTATACCGTTATCTCAAAATACGTCTCGCAATAATAATTTAACTCACACAGGACAAAGTGTCATAGTTTTTGTGGATTACTCTTATTCAGTACCTATAAAAAGTCTAGTAACAACATTTCATGCGGTAGTAAGAAAACATAGACTCAAAACATAACTCACGCCAAAAGGAATAAACATCGCATAGTCGAGAAAATACTGACGAGAACTCAAACCAACAAAGACAAACCTAGAAACTTACGAAAAATAGTTATACAAATACAATAGGTCAATTGGTAGTTTCAGTATTTTCCCCATAATCACAAATAGCTTAGAAATGTCATTTAGGTTTTATAAAAACATAAGTTTGGAATGTTTTATAAATTTCTGCATAACACGTCCGTTTACACAACTTTCCTAGTTATCGTGACTTTACCAAACTCAATTTCCCAAGTCAATTTAATAGCAAAACTAAGGAAGTATTCATTTATTTATTAGACATTATTTCCTTATTGCATATTCATCGCGAATCAAATATATTAAATTCACCTTGAGTCTAATATATTGTATTCGCTTAAAGTCCTATAAGTCTAAAATGCCCAACGATGTTAATACGAGTCTTATATTTGTCCAAATAGTCCAAGTTAAACCATTGTCTAAACCGTATCCTCCAAATCCAATTCCACCATCCCAAACTAAATCTGAAACGTACAAATTGTCACAATATCAAAGACAAATAACTTGTTAGACAAATATTTCAATAACGGTAATTATCAATGCTAGACTTAACACACTAAATAGTATAACTAGACATAACACTCACTCTTAACCTATTAGTGGGCTCATTAGCCCAATTATTAACCAAACGCACCCTTAGCTAAACAGGCTTCGGCCCAATAGCTTAAACAAACAAACTCACCATTGGGCTCAGCCCAATATTTACTCCAATCACACACTTAGAGGCTGCTAATAGAAATCAAACGCACCCAATCTGATGAAACCCACACTACACGCAAACACCCTTGTGTTTGTTGTTAACCAAGACAAGGACACACCCTTCATGGATGTTGACTGAACCGAGAGCTAGGCCCTCAACGTAACACAAACGAGCACCTTTCATGAGTGTCACATTAAGCCAAATCAACAAGTACAACTTGACAACCACTCTTGTGGTTTTCGTTTAAACTGCAGCGCATCACAACCATTACAACATCTACATCTAATCCATTACCAAACTGTGCAACGATTTGAACACAATCCCGCAATCAAACCGCGAAAAAAACCTCAGGACTAACTAATAAGAAATATAACACAAAAATAAGCAAAACTGAAGCCAATTGAGACCAAGACGGGTCTCGACCCGAATATCCTAGTTGGGTTACACCCGACCCGAACCAACATAATCAATCCAAACACCCTTTTTAGACTTTATACCACATGATTAATTAGTAAAACATTTTTAAAACCAACCCTTAATCACGTTGTAACCAAATTAATATTCGCGAAAACTATACACAAGATCTACAATCGGTTCTTACCAAGAAAATAACAAAAACTTTATGGCTGTCGACATACCCACAAGAAAACGAGGGAGAAGAGAGGGGAGGAAGAAGGAGCGGTGGTGGTGACAGTGATGTGACTGTGGTGGTGATGGAGACACGGCGGCGGTGACAAACACTACCAAACTCACGATCTAGACCAAAAATGACTTCCTTGCATCTTGTATCAACTCGGATCTTCAATAGAAGGAGGATGGAGGTGGTGGCTCACGACGGAGGCACGGCTGCAGGTGGTGGCGGCGTGGCCAAAGATAGGAGGAGAAGGGCTAGGGTTTTATCAAGAATTAAGGGGTGTGTTATAAGTGGTCTTATATAGAGAAAACCTAGGGACCAGAAATGAAAAATCACAAGGAACAGGGTGTGTATAAGTGTTGTTAACTCTCAGGGACCATTTGTGCAATTTTTGCAATCTTTCTTGATTTTACTGTTCGGGACACATTTAGACTAGCAAACGGTAGATTTAAGACACGAGAGTAACGCTATCCAGCTCAGAATAATATTTCCAATTAAAATGACTATTCAGACGCCTAGTTTCTCAAAATTAATAAAATACCCAATCAAATCTTCGGTCATGCCATTACGCGTTGTTTGCGAAGTCCACGGTTCGCAAGATAACTCCACGTTTCCAAGTCGAATGAGTATGGTTCATAAACGTAAAACAGAGATTAACCCGTATAAAAATGCGTGATGAAATTTGTGAGGTGTTACATACAACTTCACATTAACACGGATTGTAACACATTTTTGGGGTTTTGATTTCTTGATTTTGTTTTTATTTAAGCCATCTTTGACTAGAAAGAATGGGTAGAGAGAAGAAGGTGAACGGGGAGGATGAAGAGAAAATGTGGGCCTATAATAATTGGTGTAACCTAATTGGTGGTGTAACCCTAATAATATAGTTGTTTTCTTGGCCTATTAGAAAATTTATACAATTTTCCCAACAAGTAAATGAGTGGACTTTAAGCTCAAAACTTAATTAAAATCACACAATGTAAATTTTGCAACATATACAAAATATATATAATTAAAAATAATAAAACATTAATAAAATTATTGAAAATATATATAAATTATGCATATTTTATACCAAATACATATAATTTTGAATTTTTAATATAGAAAAGTTCAATCCGCCTAGGCGCTAGGTGGTGGTCGACTGCCCGACTAGCGTCTAGCGCATTTTTCAACCTTGGTGTGGGTTTGTTCTTGATTGTTCATCATTTTGTAATAAAAATAAATATAAATTCAATAAAAAATCAAAGAGGGAAGAAGATGATGGTATATTAGTTATTTCGCAGGTCGTTAACCAACGGTCAATACCAAGAAGGACATAAATTGTTCAAAAGTGTAAACAGTAAGGACCTTTTTTGTAATTAAAGTTTAGAGTGGCATAGGGTGGTGTGAAAATATACCACAAGGACATTTTTTTTGTAATTTACCCTATCTACCTCCTATATAAGACAAGGTTGTCCTATTATTTCTCCCCTCAAAATATCTAATCAATTGACACGTGGAAAATACTTTGATCTGGATCGTTCATTTTATTTTCCCACAATTTGTGCGGAATTCCTTTCACAGATCTCATTCCGTGTATCCCAACATAAAAAAACACACGCACAAACACACACACAAATCCTCTCAACCATTCCCTTCTCAAACCCTAACCGAAAAAAAATCAATCTTGATGATAAACGATCTTGATAAATAAAGCCTTTATAACAAATGAGTAAGGTGTAACCAGAATCAATTTATTATCAAAGATAGTAAGATTTCTATTCCACAACCCATTCGGTATCCCCAAAAAAAATACCATCAAAAAACACATACCGGATCCCCATTTTCGAATAAACCCTAACTAAAAAAACAACATCAACTGATCAACAACCCTCAATAAATCAGAATCAGATCCGTAAAAAGGGAGCGTGTTCCTGTGGAATAGGTCGGTTGATTATTGTGGGAAAATTATTCCGGTGACCTAATTGCGCCTGATTCATAGTACTATCAATTACCGGTTATTAATCTCCATTTTCATACTCATTTGTTAAATTCTTATATAAATAATTTTTGCTTTTTTACATGATTACTAACATTATACACTATTAATAGTGTGAATGTGTCTCTAAGTACAACAAGTGTATTATTGTAGTAATGATCTACTTTTTTTTTTAATAAAACATAATATAAAACTGTATTATTAGTGTGAATGTGTCTCTAAGTACAACAAGTGTATTATTGTAGTAATGATCTACTTTTTATTTTAATAAAACAATTGAGGAGGCTGTTTGTATTGAAAATATACATTTTAGGCTACTTTGGACCCATTTGACTAAATGTATTTTATTGTAGTAAATAGGTCGAAATGGTCACTTTTATTTTATAAACACAAATGCATGCAAGGACCTATATGAATAAAGAGCTTGCATATGTGTATAGGAACTTAGGAACATATCGAAAGTGTGTTTGGTAATGCTTATAAAAACTGCTGATGTTATAGTATCTTATTTGAAATGAGGATGATCATCAAGATCTGTAGATGTTAGTATGTTGATGCCCTATCACACTGCTCCAAGACTTAAAAGATGACTAAATATAGAATTTCAATTGTTTCCGGTGTAACATCTTTAGATTTGTTATAGAAGCTTATAATAATCTTCGAGTGTGCTTGATAGAACTTCAATTGTTTATGCGAGGGTTCTGTATAATTGACTAGAAAACTTTAATGTTTTTATTCAAAAATGAAGGTTCCGGTAATAATGTTGTTGAGTTGCAACCTTTCTACTAAAACGCTTTTTGTTTTAAAGGTACTGTAAGTTACCTATAGTATTGAATCACATAAGTCAAACTTCAGTTTTAGGAGTTCTATATAGCATGTACACTAACACCATCAACTGGAGTACATCGAATTTGGTTGGTGTAGGCTGGCTTGGAATATGTTTAGATTCTAACAGGTTGAGCGTTAAATTTTACCTAAAAATTGAACATGACAAGATGGTTTAAAGTCGCCCATAGGTTTGTTTAGACCGTTTTCAACTTCTTAAGTTGCTACATATAAACAATTAGATGTTTTAATGATATATCTTTTGTGATATATTAATCACTGTCAAAGTTATAAAAAAATGAACTAAGAATTGCTACCTGACCAACCTAACTTGGACCGACTCTTTGTGTCTCTTGCTAACATATTTCCTGTTGTGACCCATACTTCTTTCACACACTTTATCCAACCCCTCCCCGACCCACTCATTTTTCTTTTTTTTTTTCCACGTATCCATTATCTTTTGGTTTCAGTTATTATTATTCATTCCTAAAAAGTATACTTTTTTAGTGATCGCCGATTAGGTGTTTGATGATAGTCTCAGTAGTCATGTTCTTCTACATTTTCATTAGTTTCAAGTTTAATATTCATCATTTTATAAAAATTCAATGCAGCTAGATATGAAATTATGAGATCACTTGCATGTTCAAGTTGACCAAGGCCCTTAGCGAGCTCTACTACCTTTAAAGTCGAGTTTAATTTTTGCTGCTAAGATTCCTATACAAGCAATTGCACAAGCTCTGCATGGTCAAGAATCAGAAAACTCTCAGGAAGCTTTAAGGGTACGGTTCTCGACATTATTCTCAAACAACACACAACTAAGCAGTAAGTTATCTACTTATTAAAACTAAAAATGAGATATATGTATTCATTTGGGGTAACTTTGATTTAATCCATATTGCAGGGCTGTCTATTTGTGCTCCAATCGTTCTTCCACAATCACGTGAAGAACTTTGCTGATGTTTGACTGATTTCGAATTTTTGTGGGAGTATTCAAGAATGGTAGCACTACAAGAATGGGAGTATAACAAATACTAATGAGTAAGTTTGGCTAAACTGTACTTTTTTAATTATGTATGAGTAAATTTGCATAAAAAATTATAATTCTTTAATATAAATTAGATTATTATTATCAATTGACACGTGGAAAATACTTTGATCTGGATCGTTCATTTTATTTTCCCACAATTTGGGCGGAATTCCTTTCACAGATCTCATTCCGTGTATCCCAACATCAAAAAACACACGCACGCACACACACAAATCCTCTCAACCATTCCCTTCTCAAACCCTAACCGAAAAACAAAAAATCATGTTTACAGGTCAGCAATACCAAGTAATATCAACAAATTTCAACCTGTGATAAAAAAAATGTAGCTTTTTTTTTGGTATCTACGGTTTTGAGAGAGTTAAATCCAACCATATATGATACCGAGCTTAAATTAATAATCATAAATACTATTTGCATAAACACTCGAAACTAATGACTAATTGGGCGAGAGTCTCTCTTTTTGACATTAGATAATCATAATTTGTTGATTCTTCAAGGAGGGGGACTTTTTTCTTCCAATGATAATTAAAGGAAATATACTTATTTCGTATCCAATAGGTGCTACTCAACTCCTTTTGGTCCACACAAGTGGGCTAGAAGGATGTGTGATGAATAATGTTAAGAGCGTTTTGGCGTAAAATTGTTAAAAGGACTAAAAATGTTTGCGGATGAAAAGCCAACTATGGGGTGGTGTTTCGGTAATAATTTGATGCATTGCATGGATACCTGTTATTTCATTTTCTGAAATAACCTCGACCTTCGGTTTATATAGAATAACAAAACACTTCTTTTATGGCGTCAAAACTACACTTTATTTATTACTATATTACATTCCTTATATGTGGTTGGAATACGTGAAACTGGTCGCTGAAACTTACTACCTTTTACTAACGAACTCCCACAAATGGATGTCCCAGATTTTAGATATTGGCTTTGTCAAATGTGCTTGCAGAACTCCGGAACTATAAGTTCTTTACATGAGACTCCATCTGTTTATGGGTGAAATCAATGTGTGCTCCAACCTTTTGGAAGGCCAAGCCTTCTGGTGTATCAGTGCTTCCCTTTGGTGAAGATACGTCAGGTAATTAACATTTACATGATATTTAGTTCCTAAAGTTGGCACCCTCTGAAGCTGTTATGAGTTAGTAGTTTGGGCTTGCTTATTCCAAAGTGCTTATTTAGTAATAAACAGTTTTGATAAGCAATCAACCCCTTAAAAATCCTTTATTAGTTTTCGCCTAAAAATCCTTCATTAGTTCCTTGCTACTATTGATTTATATGCATACCAAGTGTTTGTTGTAACGATCTTAGTTTGATGTAAAAAAGCTCAATAAGTGGTTATAGAATAACATATACTTTAATTAAACATGTGTTCACCGACTTAATTTTTTTTTTTTTGACAACGTTTAACTTGATTATCAAATTTCGTTGGTAGTAAATGATTAGTTTAATTTAAGTTTTTTTAGTAATTTTGATTGATTTGTGATTTTTACCTTATGTGTAGCTGTAGTAGTTTCGAATTGTGAGTTGATGTATAGATGTGAATATGTTAGAAATAGTGATTCATTGATATTTAAATAAAAAAAAACCGTAACAGTTCAACACTTTATTTTTGTTTTTACAAAGTTTGGGTGTTTAGTTTGGTAAGGTAAATATGGCTCATTGTTACCAAGAAATAGGTAGTTATCTTGAAGCTATGTTTATTTGTATTTACTTATTTGGATTGTATATGATGTGTATATAATGATGATGTGTGCAGGGCTGTGGCACAATATATAAAAGAAAAGTCAACAACGACCCCTTCTACATCAGAATGTGAAGGATGTGTTTGTATAAATAAGCATTCTAAATGGAAAAAGTATAATAGTTTGCTCCCGTAATGCTCTTGGAGACACTGGTAAGTTTCTGATTCTTTGTGATTGATTAACCTGATGCTGCTCATATATTTTACTTATATGAATATTTAATGTATGAAACGTACGTATTAAAACAACATTGTTAAAATAATAATCAAATTTTTTACAAAAGAACTTGAAAACATTTGCCTCACGTTTGATAGAGCCGTCCTATGTACCCATTTCCATTTAGCTAATTTTCAAAAGCTAAATTGCGAAAGATAAACTACAACCAGAATCGACCCATTTGTAGACACGTGGGTCAAACAATTCCTATCCAATGTGAATAAGCATCTGTTTTTTGTGTGTGTGTTGCTAATAGGTTTGTAGCTGGCAAGGACGGTGCTCATTCTCAAGTGGTGTTGCCCAAACTTAAGTGCAACATGTGCAGATGAAGTCCATATTAGAATGGTAAGTATCTCAGTAAGTTTCTCCAGATAGCACAATTCAAGCCATGATTTAACTTTCACAAAGATCAACTTGACCCACATTGATGACTAGATAAAGTATCTATTTCATGCCTTTATATCTGCACATTTAAATTATCACATGACAAAGTAATAATGTATATATGCCAATTGTTTTTTTTATTGATTTTGCATCGTGATAACTTTATGTAGCCACAGACAACTTTATGTAGCCGCGGACAACTTTATGTAGCCGTTTCAAAAGTAAAAAGCAAGAAAGATTAAATGTTTTGTGTTTTGACAAAGACGGCAATTACACCAACTCTACAACCGACGTTGTATATAGAGAAGTTCTAGGTAGATTATAAACTTTATGTAATTCGGTAGTTTTCAATGTTACGTTTTGTTTAACATTATTATTTTCTTGATACTTTTTTTTTATTTGATAACGGCATCTTTATTTTATTTATTTTTGTGTCATGTATGTTAGTAGACGTTCATACATATTTTACTATTAATTTTATCGTATAATCAAATTTTATCGTAAACATTAATTTACGATAACCATGTAGAAAATCATATGGGATTTGTAATACTAGAATAACCAAACCTTAAACAAACTAATACAATAAATAACGATTATTCTAATAACGTGACTCTCTTAAATAAGAAGTAAAGATGAGATGAAGAATGAGATGCGTATGACATTAAACCATAGTCGAATGCTTTATTAAACCTTGAGAGAACAATACTAAAGAGTAACACACACACACACACACACACACACTCTCACCTTTACAAGACTAAGAGGCACACTAAAATGGGTGGAGCGTGTGTGTATTTATAGTGGAGTGGGAAGCCTTTGTTGCCCTAAAAGGCTTGGTGGTGGGCTTGTGTTGGACTTGGGCTTTGTTATCTTTCTTGAACATTATTAAACAAAGTCTAACACAAGTCTTACATATGGTTGTTTATACTACACGACACACACATAATTACACATACAAATGACCATCACTTTTCTATAAAATATAAAAGCTAAAAATCTCCCCCTAAAGGATGGTCATTTCAATAATGCACTGGTGAATGGTCTTTTGTCTTCAACGTCTTTGTATTTGTGTATCATTGTAGAATAATCTTCAATCAATGTTCTTTCATGCACTATGATCTTGGAAGTAATCGTCCATTGATGGATTTCCTTGCCTTGATCAAAATCTTCTCGTGATGATGCGTCGTGTCCTCCAACATACTCATACATCTTTTCCTTATTCTAACAATATCCTCATTATCTTTCATCATATGGCATATGAACTTGTCCTTGACATCTTGATTAGCCTTTTGACTTTGTTGTTACACTTGGTCGTTAACTTGATCTCCTTGTCTTGAACTTTTAACACTTGAGCTTTGATGATGAATGTTCTTCATAAGTATGAGCATGCTGAGGTGAAGATGATTGATGAATGGGATGATGGTTAATGGATGTTTAAGGGTAGCTGCATAAAATCAGATGTAGCAAGATTGAGGAACCCTTTTTTTCTCTCTCTATAGGGGCGATTTCCGAAACCCTTCCTCCCCCTAATTTCAATCGTTTTTTTCTTAAATTCGTCCATTAATTCATGTATTTTACATCTACGATTTGATCCTGGTCAGATTTGTTGATGGTTGTATTGATTATTGGTCGTTTTTTTGAGGGATTCGATTATCTTTTTTAGGGTTTTGGGAATCGTCCCTAGGGTTTCTGGCCGTCATTAGTTTCCTATCCTTTACTGATTATGATTCTTCCCTAATCGCCTCTCTACCTTGATTGGTATGCAATCGATTTGAGGATGTATTATTATGGAATAGTGGCGGCTAGTGTTATTTTTCTACAAACCCTAACGAACCTGATTGTTTAACGATTATAAAACCTTTTTTAGGTTTTATTTTATGTTTTCGTTTGGATTTGGGTTATTATGGCGATCAAGATCTATCCCTAACCGAGGGTTTGCTTACAAGAACGATTCCTTCTTGAGGGTTTCGTATTTATGGGTTTTGATTGCTTGGGATCTGCTACGTGGTCATAACGCTTAAACAGAACCTGTTTGGGTTTTGTTACTATCGAATGGAAGTACCCTTGTTAGGGTTTGTGTTCCTGTTTGCTCCTTTTGGATCGTTTGCTGTGGACGTGGGTAATAGAGAGATGGTGTTTGATCTGATCGTTAGGGTTTCTTTAATCCTATGTCATTTTTCATTGGATTGGTCGATCTGTTTTCCATGAAACCCTTACTTTTGGGTTTATTTGCGTGATTGGTGCTACGGATCTGGTAGTTAGGGTTGCTATAACTTTATTCCTGGTTCGTTTTGGTGTTAGCAGGTTGAATTGAGATTCAATGTGCATGTTAGGGTTTGCCATGCTAAGTTTGCTGCTTTAGCTGGTAAACAGACATGGTGGTGTATTCATTATCTATCACGGCTGATTGTTACGAGTCGTCTTATTTTCTAAAGGTGAAGCAGTATGTGCATGTGGTTTTTAACACATCTCATCTTTCAAAGTCGTGCTTGTGAGTGAGTATTATTGGTGCTGTGGATTGATGCTGATGTATGTTAAGGGGTTTGCATTGTAACTTGATCATGTGGTGTCTTCAAGTGTTTAATTCGTATTGATTGGAAGAAGGGGTCAAGTTATTTGCTGGAAGGTAGGGTCGTTTAGACCATGCTTATGTTTCAAATTCAATTTGCTACGGTTTTCACTCGTATTAGGTTATTAGATTATGCAATTTGCATAATACTAATAGAAGACGCAAAGGATTTGTTTTGATATTGATGGAAGTTAAGTTTGTGGGGACTCTTGTTCAAAACCCCATTCACACTTTGCCATGCACTTGGGTACTTATGGTTCTATCTTAATGATGTTATGGCGATGGTGGTGGATTTGTTTGTGGTGTTTGCCACCACAAACTTATTTTATGTTGAAGATCGCATGGATGTTTATACGTGGATTCTTCATGGAAGTTAAGGTGGACCGCCATAGTGATGTAGAAGGCTCAAATGCTTACTTGAGTAGTATTGTCATGTTTTATGTACTTTGTCATTATTGGTAGGTTCATTTTATTGTAAGTTATAAGAATGGTGTGCCATTCTTATATTCGAGTCTATAAGTGTCCTAAGGGACTGAGGTGAGGGATATCACCCTCATCCTATGTACCTCAACGTTTTTTGGAGTAATGAATTTTGCCAGGGTGAATTAACCCTTTTACCCAAAAAAGGGTAGCTGCATAAAATCATTAGTAATAATCATCCAGCGCTTATGGGTTAGGACTTCGAGATCGTCAACAGCATAGTGTAGACTTTCTCTAATCTCCCCCAGGCTGTTCTAAACCGGATACCCCCGAGAGGGCTTACACGGACACACCGAAGTGCACCCATGATTCAGTGAGTCGCTGGAGATCACCCCACGACTGTAGACCGTTTGAAGCACGTAACCATCATAATGTAAATGGCAAGATCCTTGGATCTCTTTAAGACTCTTGCACACCATGTGTCCTTATTGGTGAACACAGGTGAATTATCTGGAAAGTGTTCCTAAGAGATTTTTGATGAATCTCATGGCTCTAGACTCTATTGTGCGTTTTAGTTTTAGTAGTCGGAGGCATGGAGCAGAGTGCCACATTTTCAATATCAACACATCTCGGAGTGAGAGGTCGATAGATTATGCAGTGTTCTCCGTGAGAAATGAAACAAATATCTTTTAAGAGACATCTGAGTGGCTAGGAGGGGTGGTGCAGTGCGTCACTGGGTCCATGACGTCTTGTCTTCAATATCAGTATCACCTTAGTGAGTACCGATAGCAGATGTATTTACCCGATTTCTGCCCTAAGTTTTAATGGAGGGCTATTTCTTTTCACCCTTTCATTAAACTTTTCTTTTTAATTCTTCAACCCCTTCTTTCCCTTTCTCATTTACTCCTTTTTTCAATCTTACCTAAGGACTTCCAATTCTAATCTATTGGAATTGTCCTTGGGTAGATCCCTCCGGCTCTGGCGGATCATAGGACGGTTTTTCCTAACCTTAGTCACCTTATAACTCCATGACTATCCTAGATTTGCCATAAAACCTTTTGAAAATATCTCAAAGTGTTTATGAATAAACACATTTGGTTAGCACTTTGAGAGTTTTATAATTTTGAAATACTCCCCCTCCACATGTGCTCATATATTTTAAACAAAAATTGCACGTGTTGGGTAGAGTTCGCACATTTTGAATTGATTGACTTTCAATGAACATGACCTTCGCGAGACACGCTTACATCACTAGTTAGACTAGCTTGAAATTATTACCCGTCCCGGTCATATTCAATGATCATCTCTCGAATTGGTACATTCTACTCAGACAAGTCCTTTGCGAGACACGCTTACATCACTGGAAAACCAGCTTGAAATTATTACCCGTCCCGGACTAGTCATTTCGATAACAGACATTTGGTTTCGTCAATTCGAGGGTTCATGCTGAGTCTATCTGGTGAGCATACTTTGAGATTCCACGAACTTTGATCACATTTTAATCACGTCCTCTCCCCCTTAAAAATAGCATTGATATTTTTGATATCAACTGATTAATATGAAAGTGTTTTGGAGAGAGACGGATTTTAGCATGAAAATGGAACATTTTGCATTTTTAATTTTTATACTCCCCCTTAAATAAAGCATATTCTTTAAACATTTGTGTTTAAAAATCATTTAAGGGTATAGAGGGAGTTTTCACTTTTGAAGAATCTTGAGCACAGAATTTGGAGAAAGATTTTGAAAAATATTTTTGAAAAATCTTGATCATGTGCTCAAGGATTCTTTGATTTTGTTTGCCATTAACAATGCGAGTCCTGATCAGATATAATCAGAAGTCATCATTGTAGCGCGGGTTTCGTACTGAAATGCACGAAAGCCGTAAAGAAGAAAGTTTTGAGAACGACATGTTTTAGAAAATGGTTAAATGAACTCTTGCTCAAGCATCTGTACATGTCCGTATCATTGTTGAATGACATTTCTAGGTACGTACAGAATATTGATTTATACAAGAGACATGTCGTGAGAAGAATATTTTTGATTTTTGTATTTTATATTTTTTATGTCTTTTTAAAATTTTATATTTTTATATTTTGTTTTTGTTGGTTTTTCAAATTTTGTATTTTGTTTTTCAAAAAATATTTACATGCGAAGCTTTAATGAGATGATTCAAGAAGATTCGAGAAGACTTTCTAACTCTTCGGGAGTTAGGCTTCGCATTCCAATTCGACGAACTAATTATTTAAACCGCTCTTTTGGGAGGGCTTTAGTAAATAGATCGGCGAGTTGGTATTCAGTCTTGACAAAAAATAATTCAACAGTACCCTCTTCGACGTGTTCCTTGATAAAGTGGTAGCGGACTCTAATATGCTTGGTCTTGGAGTGCTGAACTGGATTGCACGAGATGGCTATGGCACTTTTCGAGTCACAATACATAGGTATGTGGTCGAAAGAGTAGCCATAATCTATGAGTTGTGTCCTCATCCATAGAACTTGGGCACAACACGCAGATAGAGACACATACTCGGCTTCTGCGGTTGAAAGCGCTGTGCAGTCTTGTTTCCTTGATGACCAGCCTACTAGCTTCTCTCCCAAAAATTGTGCTCCTCCGGATGTACTTTTTGCAGTGACTTGGCAACCAGCATGATCGGCATCTGCAAAGGCTGTTAGATTGAACTCCAAATCCTTCGGATACCAAAGTCCCATGTTAATGGTTCTTCGAAGGTACCGGAAGATCCGTTTAACCTCTTTGAGGTGAAGTTCGGTAGGCCTTGCCTGAAATTGTGCTAATAAACAAACAGCAAATTGTATATCGGGTCGGCTAGCAGTTAAGTACATGAGAGACCCAATCATGCTTCGATATTTCTTCGGATCAATGGGTTTCCCATATAAGTCAGCACCAATTTTGGGTGAGGTGACCATTGGAGTACCAACAGAGTCACAATTTTCCATTCCATGTTTCTTTAAAATCTCAATTGTATATTTCGCTTGATTAATGAAAATACCATGATGGGATTGATGGATTTGAAGTCCAAGGAAGAATTTTTATTCGCCCATCATAGACATTTCAAATTTACTTTTCATGAGATTTGCAAAAAGTTTTGAATGTTTCGGATTAGTGGACCCAAAGATTATGTCGTCTACATAAATCTGAACAATCAAAATGTCATCATTAAACTTTTTGGTAAACAAGGTCGGGTCAATTGTTCCTTTGGTGAAATGATTTAACAGCAAGAAAAATGAGAGTTCATCGTACCACGCCCTTGGGGCTTGTTTTAGACCATAGATAGCCTTTTTGAGCTTGTAGACGTAGTCGGGATAATCTTTGTCAACGAATCCATCTGGCTGACTCACGTACACCTCTTCCTTCAGAGTTCCATTCAAGAAAGCCGTCTTGATATCCATCTGATAGACCGTGATGTTCTTGTGAGCCGCGTATGCTAAGAAAATCCTGACCGCTTCAAGTCTAGCTACTGGCGCGAATGACTCATCAAAATTGATTCCCTCTTCCTGTCTAAATCCCTTGGCCACGAGACGAGCTTTGTTGCGAATTACAGTCATCTCTTCATCCTTTTTGTTCTTCCATATCCACTTAAGATCAATGACAAGTTTGTCGAGAGGTCTTGGCACTAAATCCCAAGTGTCATGAAGTCGATATTGGAGAAGTTCTTCCTGCATTGCTTCAATCCATGCATCGTCTGACATTGCTTCCTGAATGTTCTTTGGCTCTTTTAAACTGACGGAGCAGGCGAAGATGCACATATCACAATCGGTGGCTAGTTGTCTTCTCGTCTGTACTGGCCTTGAAGGTTCACCAATGACATGTTCGATTGGATGGTCTTTAGTCCACTTTAATGTCGAAGGGTACCTTGGATCTAACGAATGCGTGTTTGATGGTTCATGTAACCGAGAAGAAGATTTAGCAGATTCAGTAGCAAATGGGTTTCAAATGGTTCTTCTTCTTCTAACACAGCATCGTGTTGGTGTTGTTCTTCTTGAATTGGTGTTGTTGGGTTTTGCTCATCAACTGTTGGTAAAACAATTTCAATTACTGGAGTAACAGGAATATATGTAGATGATGTTGATGTTGAAGGAGTTGATGCTTCAGCTTCGATTGTAGTAGATGCATCTTGTGGTGGTTGTGGTGGTTGATGTTGAACGGGTGCAGCGGAATGTTGCTGTGATGTATCTATCGAAGCTCCACCATAGTACTCATCATACATAAACTCGAAGAAATTATCCAGTTCTTGATTTGTAGGTTTATCAGTGTTAGTTGACTGAGCTCCGTGGGGTGTGAGTCCTGAACTGATGTGTCCAGAAGTTTGACTTTGTGGTGCGGGTCCTAATCCGATACGATTAGAAGCCATTGGGTTAAGTGCGGGTTCTAGAGCGAGTCTCTTTGTTGGTCCACAAATTGTATATGGATCACTAAGTAGTCTTGAATACCTAGTAGATGGTTAGGATAAATCCGAACCAATCTAAGTGAGAAACCCTAGGTGATTGTTATTGTTAATGCAGAATCTTAACAAGAACAATTAAGAACACAAGCAGAGATATCAATAACTTCGTATATTGATAATCACAATAGTGAACTCGTACAACTCACACACCCGAACTAACAATCTTTAGGGATCCTTTTATAACACAAGGAAACCCTAACCGACTCAGAAGATATACACAAATCTTCTATAAAGATACATACACGCATTGTATCTTTTCCTAACATAACTCTAACAAACTTTCCTAACTTCACGACCAGACTTAACTTTACAAGTCAACCAGACTTAAACATGCTACCAGACTTAACATTACATTACCAGACCTAATAACACAAACAGACCTAACTTAGATAAACTACCAGACCTAAGTTGTCTTCTCTTGATTCGTATTATAATTCCCAACAATCCTCCCCTAACTTGATTTTCATGCTCCATGAACTTCAAGTTCTTCTGATTAAGCTTTCTGAGGATTGAATCTTGAACACTTTGAATTGTATTTAGGTCTTGATCCTTTCTAGCAGCTTGAATCTTGATAAGCTCTTCTGATATGGTCTTTGCAGCAACATTGACTATATGTACATCAATTCATATTAAGTTTCAAATCTATTCTCATCACTTCCAGGTGTGTTAACTCCTGTGAGAGGTGAATCATTGAAATTTAATGGATTTGATGTCTCTTTACCAATAGCCATCACTACTGGAGTAGCCAAATGTTTTGGTGTGTAAGACCATGGTACACTGATAACCATATGATTTTTAGCAAATCATCAGCTTATCAACGGATTTGTTAAGTCTTTACCAAAAGCCGTTTGCTTCTGGACTAGTCAATTCTTTGATGGAAAAGCACCTCATCATGGTGAATTGATTACCATTTATGGTTTTCCACAGCCTTTACCACAAGCCATAACCTTGTGGGCTAGCCAACTCTTCACTTATCTTAGATATGGTGAGTTGAATACCATACAATTTTTGGCAAATTGTCAGCCATAAACGGATTTGAGCAATCTTTACCTGTTAGCCGTTTGCTCAGGATTAGCCAGTCCTTATGTTGATGAGACAAGGTGGACTGATAACCTTTTGATGTGTTAGTGCAAAGCACCTCCACCAAGTGAGAAGTTCCAATAGTCTCACTTAACAACTTGTGAAAATATACTTAATCCAGCATTGCCTATAAAAGAAATAAAAGACACATATAAAAACAATTTTTTTTTTATTATTTTTTTTTATGACTAACATAACTAAAAACAAAACTACGATAACCTAAATGCTGGTAAGTATTCATACTTTACATACTTCACAGTTTGACCTCCCCTTAGGTCAAACCTCCCCTTAACTCAAACTAGGGGTTCATCATACCAATGTTAACTACCAGATAATTGAATCTAGGACCATCAAATGCCTTAGTTAACAGGTCAGCAACATTAAAATCTGTATGTATTTTCTCCACTCTAATCAACTTCTTTTCAAAGCAATCCCTAATGAAGTGATGCCTGATTTCTATATGCTTAGTTTTAGAGTGATATACAGGATTCTTAACAATACAGATAGTACTCTTATTATCTATGTGGATAACAGTATTCATAAAATTTAAACCATAGTCCAGCATCTGATTCTGAATTCCCAAAACTTGTCCATAGCAATGAGCAGCTGCTACATACTCAGCCTCAGTAGTTGAATTAGCCACAATCGTCTGCTTCTTGCATTGCCAAGATATTAACCTCCTTCCAAGGAGCTGACAACCTCCTGTTGTTGATTTCCTATCCAGGCCTGCACCAGCATAGTCACTGTCTGAATAAGCTGTTAGGTCAAAAGTTGACTCCTTAGGATACCAAAGGCCCAAATTTGGTTTGCCCTTTAAGTACCTAAAGATTCTCTTCACAGCATGAAGATGTGAAGTCTTTGGTTGAACCTGAAAGCGTGAACAAACACAAACTGCATACATAATATCAGGTCTAGAAGCAGTAAGATACATGAGGGAACTTATCATGGATCTGTAAAGATGCACATTCACATCAGCAGCATCTTCATCTTTTGTTAAAGGCACTTTATTCTCCATGGGAGTGACTGCTGTCTTCACATTTGAGAACTCAAACTTTCTCAAAATTTCTGCAACATACTTGTCTTGAGAAATAAAAAGTGCATCATCCTTTTGCTTAACTTGCAGTCCCAAGAAAAATGTAAGTTCTCCCATTGAGCTCATTTCAAACCTGCTCTTCATTAAACCTTCAAATTCATCACACCAAGACTTTTTTGTTGATCCAAAAATGATATCATCCACATAAATTTGGACTAGAATGATATCCTTCTGGTCTCTCTTAATGAATAAAGTCTTGTCAATTACACCCCTGATGTATCCATGTTCTTCAAGAAATTGTGAAAGAGTTTCATACCAAGCTCTAGGAGCCTGATGAAGACCATATAGAGCTTTAATAACCTTATACACTTGATTGGGGTTAGCAGGATCCTTAAAACCAGGAGGTTGATGTACATACACATCTTCTTCAATAGTGCCATAAAGGAACGCACTTTTGACATCCATCTGATATACCTTGAATCCCATGTATGATGCATAGGCCAAAAATAACCTGATAGCCTCAATCCTTGCTACAGGAGCAAAAACCTCATCATAATCTATGCCCTCCTCCTGTTTGTATCCTTGTGCTACCAACCTTGCTTTGTTCCTTACAACTACCCCTCTTTCATCCCTTTTATTCCTGAAGACCCATTTAGTACCAATAACTTTAGCTCCATTAGGTAAGTCTACAAGAACCCATACTTTCTGTAGCTTGAACTGCAACAACTCTTCTTGCATGGCTTCTACCCAACTTTCCTCCCCTAAAGCTTCAGAAACTGTAGTGGGTTCACTTTGAGAAAGAAAGCAAGCAAATAAGCAATGTTGCTGGTCCTTATGGTTGACCCTTTGTTGTTGCTTAATTAGGCTCATGAGTGCAAGTGAAGCAGACTGATGTTGCACCCTACTTCTTGTTTGAACAGCAGATTTGGGATTACCAATTATTTGACTCTTGGGATGAATGGTGTGAATCCTAAGAGTGGGAGTTGGACTAACCTCCACTTCAGTGGGTAAGTTGTTGAAATCAGTAATAATGCCTCCTTCATCATAGGAAGCCCCATCAAAGACACCTTCATTAGGATTAGGAAATACTTCAAGTTCTGGCATCTCAGAATCAGCACAAGCAGTACTTGAAGAAAGGTCTGGTAGAGCACCACTACCAGACTTAAAATGGGAAGTACTGGTAATGTTAGGGGATATGACTTTGCCAGACTTAACTTCAGAATCTATCTTCTGAGAGGAAGAATTCTTGCTTACTGCTTCAGCTGAATCAGACTTGTTCTCTGTAGATGGAATCACAACAAGCTCAGCCACATCATCAATGTTCCCTGGATTTGAAGAATCTTTGGTACCTGCAATGTTAGTAACTTCTTGGGTACCTGCAATAGGGTTAATTTGATTCTCCTTGGAGACAGGAATATAATTCATAGAATCAGTCAAATAATCAATATCAAACATCCATCTATGACCAATTCCCTTGACATTGGGTTTTTCTTCAAGAAAGTTTACATGCAGATTTTCTTCTACTTTCTTGGATACTAGATTGTAAACCCTAAAGGCTTTACTGTTTAATGCATACCCAATTAAAAACCCTTCATCAGACTTTCCTTCAAATTTTCCAAGAACACTTAAAGTATCAAGAATGGTAACATGACACCCAAAAGGTCTTATATGGCTAACTACTGGTTTATGGCCAAACATAAGCTCATAAGGAGTTCTATTTTGAGGCTTGGTCACTCTAACCCTATTAAAGATGTAGCAGGCATTGCTGACTGCTTCAGCCCAAAATGTAGTAGGTAAAAGTGAATCTGCTAGCATAGTCCTAGCTGCCTCAATAAGTGTCCTGTTCATTCTCTCTGCAACTCCATTTTGCTGAGGAGTTCTTGCATTACTGAATTATTGCTTAATTCCTTTATTACCACAAAAATCTAGCATGCTCTTGTTTTTAAACTCAGTGCCATTATCACTCCTAATGATTTTAACTCTTTTATCAATAAGGTTTTCAATCTGTCTAATGAAAGTTTGAATCAAAGGGGTAGCTTCATCCTTCCTAGACATAAAGAACACCCAACAATATCTAGTACAATCATCTGTAATGACAAGGCAATAGCATGCATGATTAATACTATAGACAGATGTAGGGCCAAAAAGATCCATATGTAAGGTATGTAAAGGTTCAGTGATTAATCTTTCTAATTTAACCTTACAGGATGCCCTATGTTGTTTTCCCTTGTTGCAAGCTACACAAGTATGATCATTTTTAAACAATTTTGAAGGGAAACCTCTCACAAGGTTATTCGTCACAAGTTTATTCATGTTTTTGAAATTTACATGGCCTAACCTTCTGTGCCACAACTTTGATTCATCCAATGTAGCTTTTGCAATTAAACAGATAGCACCTTTTGCAGGATTAGATGCTTTCATATCAAAACTGTACATTTTGTGTTGTCTGGGAACTTTAAGAAGAATCTGATGTTCTTCAGGCATCTTAAAGTTCGGAGTCAACACAAGACAATCAGTTTCAATAAAAAGCACCTTATGCTGAGTATCACAAATTTGTGATATTGAGAAAAGGTTGAACTGCCCAAGTTCTTTCACAAAAGATACATTGTCAAATTCTATGTTGCCCACAGTAATTCTTCCTTTACCAGTTATCTGTCCCTTGCTTCCTCCAAAAGTAACAGAACCTCCTTCGAATTCATGAAAATCATTAAGATAGTTCTTGTTACCAGTCATATGCCCAGAGCATCCACTATCAAGTATTCCTCTATCTTCCATATAGCAAAGTGGATGATCCTGCACAAAAAGAAGAGAAATTAGTTTCTCTTAGGAACCCAGGCCTGAGTAGGCTTGGGTCCGCCTTGTGGATCAATATGCTTAAATTTCTTAATTAAAACTGATCCACTGTTGTTTTGGGATTTATACATGGATTTATTTTTGTTTAAATCCCAAGACATACATGCTGAGGTCTTAACAGCAGAACCCCCATTTCCCTTTAAAGGTTTTGCTGTTTGCTTTCCAACTTGTCTTCTCACAGGCGAATGAGTTTTATAAAAATTATTTCTTTGAAAATTTGCATTCACCTGAGGTTTTTGAAAAGTTTGTTTGGGTCTCACAAAACCAGTGTTCACATTAGGCCTCATAGAATTAACATAGCCAGTATTCACTTTAGGCCTCATAGAATTAACATTTTGCCTATTCATATCAAAGTTTCTGTAGCCAGACCTAAAATTTTGTCTACCAGAACTAACATAAGAGTTAGGTCTGGTAGTGTTATTTAGTTGTACAGGTCTGGGAACAAACTGGTTAGCATGATTAACTCTACTAGCATTATTCCAAATTGGTTTATTTGAACCATGAACCTTATTAACATTCATTCTCTTTTGTTCAGCCTCTCTTTTCATTCTCTTTTCATGGAAGTCACAATCTCTTATTAAATGACTCAAACTTCTACACACAAAGCATCTTTTAGGAGCATAAGTATAACTACTCCTACTTTCTCTGTGAACACTATTGCTTCTAGGTGACTCACTTATTTTAACAGATCCCCTAGGAGTTTTTATGTGATTGACACAACTAGGTTTGACTGTCTCAACCTTTGATTCAGTCACTATAGGTTTAGTAACAACAGGTTCACACTTCTTAACAACCTTAGGTTCAGGATTCTCTTTTTCCTCATTATTTGACTCAGACTTAGAGTGATCAGAGGAACCATCAATAGATCCTTCAGAGTCATTGGATTGACAAGAAGAATACCTACTAGATTTGTCCTCTGAGGTGGTTGGTTCAGGCACTTGAGGACCTTTCTTACCATACACAAAGAGTGAATCATCCAACTCTTCTTTTTCAATAGGAGTATAGTCATCACTCAAAGGTGGTGGTACTCCCTTAAAGTCACCAGTCTTAACAAACCTATTATACAAAGGCTTATCAGCATAGTCCTCTTCTTTATTCTTAAATATAGCCCTATTCTCATTTTCCTCATATCCTAAGCCACATTTTTTATTTGACTTAATTTGAGAATCCCAACACTTAAACAGGTTATTATTTGAACTGTTCCATTGATCTACCCTTTTTCTCAGCTCATCCCTTTCCTTCTGAATTTTAAGCCCTAATTGTCTATACCTTTTAAGCTTTTCATCTTGTTCATATATCTTATTAGCTTGAAAGTATAGTTTTTCATTTAAAGTAGCATGTTGGTTTTGAAGGGTGACCTTTTGTGCCTCTAAAGTTTTTACAGCATTTTTATGTGCTAATAAATTTACTTCTAGATCACCTATTTGTTCTTGCTGCTCATCACATAAAGCTTTAACATGATTATATGAGTCAGTGCATAATTTAGAGCATAATGATACCTCATTACCAATGGCCATGAGAGCATGATCAGACTCCTCATTTACTCTTGGATGCTCACCCCAGTTGACTCCACCAGCTTCCATTGTCAGCAGGCTCATCTGATTCTTTTCCATCATCCCATCATCATCTCTTTTCCCATCAGCAAGCTTCTTCTCTGGACAATCTCTTGAAAAATGTCCATGCTTGTGACAGTTGTAGCATTCAACTGTCCTCTTTGTGTATCCCACTGGTGATTTGTTGTTGAAGTTGATAGTCCTTCCATATTGCTTCTGAAATCGTTTGACCCTTAAAGCAACCATGGCAATGTGCCATTTTATGTCCATCTCCTCAACTTCAGCGTCATTAATCTGTTCTAGGTCTTCACTAATAAAGCTCTCATCCTCCGTTTAATTGGCAAAGAAAGAATGTATCACCTCATCAGTAAAACTTGAAGTAGACCTTTCACTTGAAGGAGTTTCATAGTTACCAGACCTAACACCACCATATTTAACCTTGTAAGTACTGCTTTTTGTTTTGTGACACAAAAGCAACATTTGATGAACTGGTTGAAACCTGAGTGTTGTTACTGATGTCCCTTTCAAACATCCTGAGATTATTGTATAGGTCATCAGGTGTCATAGAATCTACTTCCTCCTTAATCCTCATCGCCACAGATACATTGCCCCATTCTGATGGTAAAGATCTAAGGAATTTGTGATTTGCATCCTCATTTGAGACTGCTGCACCATGAACTTCCAGTTGTGTTAACAGATGTTGAAATCTGTCATAGCCCTTCTCCAAACCTTCAGTCTTTGAGACACTGAATGTCTCAAATTGCTGTTTAAGAACAGCCTTTTGCATCTTCTTGGAGTTAGCATTGCCTCCAAATCGTTTCTTGATAGCCTCCCACATCTCCTTTGCATCAAGAATGCCATGAAACCTTTGTAGATGCTCCTTAGGAATAGCCATAAGAAGCAAGGTTCTGGCCTTCTTTTCCTTTTCCACAGCCCTTATCTCCTCTGCAGATACTGGTGGCATTATTCTCAGCTGCCCATCATTCCCTTGTGAAATTCTCTTCTTAGAATTTCCCTTTTGAATCACCTTCCATACATCGCTATCAATGTATTCCAGATAATGTTCCATCTCCATGGCCCATATATCATACTCTTCTCTTTTCAGTAATGGAAGTTTTATGTTTGAGATTGTGGTTGTGGAAGAGATGGGTTGTTGTTTTGTTTGGGAGTTACTGGTTTCAGTTTTTTCTTCATCTTCATGGTTTGATTTCTCATCCTCACTGTTATGGATTGAGAAAGTTTCAGTGTTAACAGGCTTATCGAATCCAGACATTGTGAAGGGTGATTTGAGTGAGAATTTGGTTTTTGAGATTTAGTGTTCTTCGAATTCAGAGTCTCTCTCCTTGCTCTGATACCACTTGTTGGTCCACAAATTGTATATGGATCACTAAGTAGTCTTGAATACCTAGTAGATGGTTAGGATAAATCCGAACCAATCTAAGTGAGAAACCCTAGGTGATTGTTATTGTTAATGCGGAATCTTAACAAGAACAATTAAGAACACAAGCAGAGATATCACTAACTTCGTATATTGATAATCACAATAGTGAACTCGTACAACTCACACACCCGAACTAACAATCTTTAGGGATCCTTTTATAACACAAGGAAACCCTAACCGACTCAGAAGATATACACAAATCTTCTATAAAGATACATACACGCATTGTATCTTTTCCTAACATAACTCTAACAAACTTTCCTAACTTCACGACCAGACTTAACTTTACAAGTCAACCAGACTTAAACATGCTACCAGACTTAACATTACATTACCAGACCTAATAACACAAACAGACCTAACTTAGATAAACTACCAGACCTAAGTTGTCTTCTCTTGATTCGTATTATAATTCCCAACACTCTCAGAAGCCATTTGTGAAATCTCATCAAATTTCACATTCATCGTCTCCATTACTCTTTTCGTTCTTCTATTATACACCCTGAATGCCCTCGAGTTATCTGAATAACCAATAAAGATACCAATATCACCCTTAGCCTTTAGCTTCCCTAGATCCTCTCTGTCATTTGTAGGATAGCACAAAGTACCAAATACATGACGATAAGAGATATCGGGTTTTCTGTTGTTCACTAGTTCGTATGGGGTTTTATTGAATCTTGGATGGATAAGGGATCGGTTTTGAGTAAAATAGGCAGTGGAAACAGCATCAGCCCATAAAAACAACAGTACACAGGAATAAATCAGCATAGTGCGAGCAGCTTCCAAAAGCGTTCTATTTCTTCTTTCAACTACTCCATTCTACTGAGGAGTTCTGACTGCTGATGTCTGGTGAGTAATTCCAGTTTCTTCAAAATATGTTCATAACTCCTGATTAGTAAATTCCGTACCATTGTCAGTTCTTACAATCCTAACTAGAGCTTGAAGTAGAACTTGAATTCGCTTCAGAAAGGTGATGATGATTCCAGGTGCTTCGTCTTTTGATCTCAAAAACCTTACCCATGTATATCTTGAGTAATCATCGACAATCACAAGAATATACTTCTTCCTATTGATACTCTCAACTCTCATTGGGCCACATAAGTCCATATGCAATAGATGTAACTTATCAACCAAACTGGGAACGGTTTTAGGTTTATAAGTTGCCTTTTTGCTCTTGCCTTGTTCACAGGATGGACATAAGTGTTCTTTGGTGTATTTGAATTTAGGGAGACCGGTGACGATGTTGTCTTTGGCAAGCTTTGTTATCGTGTCAAAGTTGAGATGGGAAAGGCGTCTATGCCACAACCAGGACTTAGTATCGTCAGCCCTTGTCATAAGACAAATTGGTGATGACGAGGCCATTTGGTTTATGTCGATAGCATAGAGATTGGTTTCACGATTTCCGGTTAAGAGATCATCACCAACCAAGTTCCTAACGAAACATGTATTTCTTTTGAATGCAACCTCTAAATCCGCATCACAAAATTGTCCGACTGAAAACAGGTTGTGTCCCAATCCTTCGACATAGTAAACTCGAGTGATTAAAAAATTCCCAAACTGTAGATCTCCATAACCCAGAATAGCTGCTACATGATCATTTCCAAACCGAACTGTTCTCATGAACTTCCATACAAAGTTGATCAGCAGCTTCAGATTCCCAGTCATGTGCTTGGAGCAACCCGAGTCGACGATCCAAAGACATATTTCGATAACCTGCCAATAACAGATGATTGTGCATTTGGAAACCGTTTATCATTTGGTTCCATGGGGTTAGGGATAACAGGAGAAATACAATCATAGACGGTTTTTACTGGTTCTTCCTTAGCCATTTTTATTCTACCATTTTCTAGACTGAATTCTCTACCCGTTGGAATCCATACGCACATCTTAAGATAGTTCCTAGGCAGCAGACTACTAGTTGTTTTCCTAGACTTTGCAATAAGTCTTTGAATGTATCTAGTCTTAGCAGTATTTTCTGAAGGAACATCTTTCTTAGCAGGCTTATCATTTATATGCACAATATTAGAAACAATATCATCACACACATTTTCAGAAAAAGATTTCTTGTTCATTAAAAAAACTGGTTCATTACATGCACTATAAATATTGTCTTTAACATTACATTCAGATGACATAAGTTTCTTCTTGGAAAGCGATAAAATCCTAGGGTGTTCTTCTACTTCTTTCGTTTTATTCTTGGTTTCACTCTTAGAAGCAGGCGCGACTCTATTCCTTGTATTGCTCCTAGGCTTTGGTCTGCTGCTCTTAGAGGTACTTTCTACTCCTGTAGAAGGTAAGGCACACTCATTAGGATTTATCTTGTTGTCCTTTGAATCAGTGTTAGCTTTCCTAGTCTCTTTTGGATTTTCCTTAACACTTTTGTCTATCGCCCTATATGTTTTAGATGTAGAGGTAGGTGCAATAGTGGTACTAATCCTATAAAGTCCAGGTGCTATCACATTTGGTGTTTCGACAACTACTTTCTCTTTTCCATTATCTTTGGGCAAGGGTGAAGGAGCACATTGTGAAATTGACATATTTGGTTTTGCATTAATTTCTTCACCCTTCCCTTTTTGACATTCAAGCTGAGACTTCAAAAGATCAATTTGTTTTTGCATGTCTTTGTAAGAACGTTCATACGATAGTTTGTCATACTTGCATTCTTCCTTTTTTCGATCCAGTTGTTTAAAATATGTAACATTTTCTTTTTCAAGCTTTGCAAATGCATTTTCATATTTTGAAACAATTTCTGAAGTCTCGGCTCGAATTCTTTCATCATCTTCGACAGAATACATTTGATAAATAATGGACATAATATCAGTTGAAAGAGCTTCTTCAGAGAGTGCGTCATTTTGTTTTTCCAAAACTTTGATTTTTTCAATGTTTTCATTAGCTTCAATTACCAAGGATGTGTGGCCCTTGACAAATTCAGTTACTTCTTTGATAATTGCGTTCTCAACATGAATTGCTCTTGCATGTATGCCAGATACAATGGGAGTAATTTCTGTTTCGAACATCTTTTTATGTTCAGTTTGAAAACTTGAAAACCAATCGTTTGTTTTATCATCAGTTTTGGTTGCCACAACAGTTTGAAGCATTTCAACTCTCCTTTTAAGATCAGCCAAAAGTATTCTAGCTTCACTTGTGGAAGTGTCGTTAGAGTACATTTGTTGGATGTTAGAAAGATGTTTTGACACAACTTTGAACTTTGAGGCAGCCACTGGTTTTTTGAAAAACAAAGGTGACTCCTTTTTGACAAGATGAACACCAGCAAGTTTGTTGGCTTCATTATAATCGATTGGTTTGATTTCTCTGTTCAATTGTCTCATTTTGTTTCGACTCTCTTTCGTAAGCTCAATCGTTTCATGCGAATCATAACAAGCAGGTGGATCATGCACATCATTTATAATAATACCATTATATAGCACATTCTGTTCTTTCTGAGCTTTCTTGAGATAACAAGGGTTTTCACAACCGAGAGCCATTTTCTTTCTTGTATGTAAAATCGGGTTTTTGTCGTTAATTATCATATTAATCGTTTGAGTTGAATGACCAGTTTTTACAAGCATTTCTTCCAACTTTTTAATAGTTTCCTGTTTGTCAAGTACTTCATCAAGAAGTTCATCTTCTCGTTTTGAAAACTTTGAATGCAACTTTTTCTTTTCTTTTTCAAGATCAGAACAAGTTGATTTTTGTTTAGAAAGTTGGTTGGTTAGATCAGAAATTTCTGCTTTTAAGGATTTAATTTGCATGTTCAATTGAACATCAAGAATGTCGTATTTGATTTTCAAATGTTTCTCCCTGGAAACAGAATCACTGTAACCAGTTTCAAGTTCTGACAGTCGTTTGTGGTGAAATTCAAAAGCTTTTTCGTTCACCTTGTATCTCTCAAGCTCAGTGGTCAATTTTTCATTAGCGGCCTTAACATCGCTATTGATCTTTTTGACCTTTTCAATTTCAATACCACAATTTTGCAATAATGATTCAAATAAAGCACGTGTTTCCTCTTCAGTCTCAACATGTTGTGACTCGAAGTCACCATTAGGATTCATATCTGGAGTAGCCAAATTAGTATTACTACAACTTGGGGAGTCCATATATGTATCATAAGTGAGAGTAGGAGTCGCAGGATGCTGTTCTTGTTGAGGTGACATATCAAATATTTCATTATTGTGACATGTAGTATATGTAGGTACCTCAGATATCACATTAGCATCATAAGCAGGAGGTGCTTCAGAATCCGTGTCATATTTAACTTCCTGAAGATTTGCCATGAAGATGCAGTTGGCATCGATATCCTCCAAATCCTCTGAGTCATCCATCAGTGCCATGAAATCATTTTCCTCAGCACTTAACTGAAACCCTGCCTTGTCCTTCTGAGCTAAGAGCAAAGCTTTCTGAAGATACTCGGGATCTTTCTTTTTTGGCTTGGAGGGACAGTTTCTTGCCATATGACCAGTACCCTGACAGTTATAACATTTCAACACATTTCCTTGATTCATATTCCCAACATTCCCAGCTACGGGAGCAGCAACATTCCTAACCTGATTTCCCATATTCTGACCTCTTCTATTTCCAACAACTTGACCCATCTGATTCTAATTACCCATATACTGACCCATCTGATTTCCCATATACTGCCCTTGATTACCCATCTGAGGAGCATATCCCTGTTGATTCCCATATCCTCCAACCATTTGTCCTTGTTGACCCATGTTGAAACCCAGTTGAGCAAACTGCCTGTAGCGAGTGTTCGATGCAATCCTTTGATTGTTGTTGGCGGGTGTGGAATAGCGTCCTTGAACAACTTTTGATAGAAGGGTGAATGCTTGAGACAGTGCAGACATGTCATCATTGGGATTGTATGGTGATTCTGGGTAAAATTGTTGTGGAATGACTTGTTGTTCTTGAGGATAGAATTGATGTTGTGGGAAGATAGCAGTTTGTGGAGAGTATTCATGTGGCATGTAGTTCCGAGTGGGAGTTGTTGATGATGATGTGTTCACTGTTGAAGGTGATGGTGACTGAGCAAGTAATGCTAAAGGATCATGTTTTTTGGCAAGCATTTCTTTCCTAACCTCATCTGCCTCTTTCTAGTTCTGTTTTAAGAAATCATACAGTTGATCATAGTTCACTTCATGAAGGTTCTTTGTCTGATTAACAATCGTAACATATCATCCCCATTCCTCTGGAAGATTGTTAAGAAACTTGATGTTCTGGACAATCTGTTTAGGTTTAAATTAGTCCTGATGAGCTCATTCATGAGAGTGCAAAACCTTGTATAGTAGATTTCAATTGGTTCAGCTGGAGTGGATGAAAACTTCTCCCATTCAGTTAGAAGCTTGTTTTCAATGTCTTGTTGACCAATTTCAGTTCCATGACATAGCCTCTTAACTCGTTCCCACATATCATAAGCAGTTTCACAGCTGTCAACAGCACAAAATATCTCTTGTGGTAAACCAAGTTGAATTAGGTGCATGGCTAAGTCATCTGCTTCAATCTGTTTCCAATCCTCTTCTGTGTATTCTTCTTCTTTCTGAGTACGAAAGGATGGTGGAACAGGAGGTGTTTGATTCGGATCACCAGCTTCTTGAATCTGACGAGGTTTGAATGGACCATTCTTGATGGAGTTGATTAGGAGTTTGCCTTGTCCATTAGGTTTTGTTTTCAAGTAACGAAGCATACGGCTTGTCCATGGAAGATAACTACCTTTCTCTAGCATGGGAGGACGGTTTTCTGCACCAGCTGCATAGATGTCTTGTTGAGTAGTCATTGTTGTTGTTTGTATGATAAGGTTGATTGATTCAGGATCGTTGCAAAGAAATAGGTGTTGTGATTGTTGAAGATAAAACTTTGATGATGTTGTTGATGATCTTTGAGTTTACAATTTAGATAAACAAAACAATTTAAATAAAGTTACTAAATTTTACTAGACAATAATTTAGACAAAAGCAAAAGATTATAATTCGACAAAGGTTATGTAAATTAGAATTTAGATAAAATATCAATTTCTATAGAGATTTCAATTTGACCAGAATTTATACAAATTATGGTAAAATTTCAATTTAGATAGAAATATATAATTAATATAAATTGATAATTTATATAAAACGATCTAACACTCTTATACAAGAGAGTAGATATCCGATTGTCGAAGTATTTTCTACACTTCTACAAGCGCAAAAATACCGAGTTCACTTTTGTTGATGAAGAAATCACGATCGAAGCAAATTTATAAAAGTTATTTAAGTTGAACAATGTTTATGTAAAGTGCAAGGGTTAATTCTGCCAAATCCGGAAGTTCACAAAAGCTGTTGCAAATGCGAAGGGCTGAATCTGCCAATTTCAGAAAGTTCAGTTCTGTCCGAGAAGTAATCGCGATAAGCCTTTGTTGTCCGAGATCTGAATAGTGATAAGTTGCCTCAGAATTTTCCCAACTTCAATTGCGATAAAACCTTTTGTATGAATTGCGATACGAAGCTCAGAAGCAATTGCGATAAGTGCAGTTCTGTGATTTACGATAAAAGGCCAAGTGCCAATTGCGATAAATTCCAAGATCCAATTCCGATAAACCCTAAGTTATCGCAATTTGAAATGAGATAAACCCTAAGTTATCGCAAATGGGGCAATCGAATCAACTTTCTTCTACAAGAAAGTGGATTATCCAATGACGATGTGGGACCCTTTTTATCAGATTTCTTCTACAAGAAATGATAAAAAGCAACGCGTAGCAAGCAGATTCGAACTTTGGACCTTTGATGATGAACTTTTGACACGCAACACTTTCACAAAATCCACGATTAGCCCAAAAAGTTCACACCTTTTTCGCTTAACCTCACGATCAACACAAAAATCTTCAACCTTTTTGACTTTTGATCACGTAAACACCAAAAAATTACGGGCTTTTGATGAAAAACACTTTAGGTGATGCGTAAAAAGCAAAAAGCTACAAACTTTTTCGATAAAAAACCCACGTAAAAGTCAAAAAACAAACACAACTAGACCTAAATCCTTGTAAGGCGAATGATACCACTTGTAATACTAGAATAACCGAACCTTAAACAAACTAATACAATAAATAACGACTACTCTAATAAGGTGTCACTCTTAAATAAGAAGTAAAGATGAGATGAAGAATGAGATGCGTATGACATTAAACCATAGTCGAATGCTTCGTTAAACCTTGAGAGAACAATACTAAAGAGTAACTCACACACACACACACTCTCAACTTTACAAGACTAAGAGGCACACAAAAATGGGTGGAGAGTGTGTGTATTTATAGTGGAGTGGGAAGCCTTTGTTGCCCTAAAAGGCTTGGTGGTGGGCTTGTGTTGGACTTGGGCTTTGTTATCTTTCTTGAACATTATTAAACAAAGTCCAACATAAGTCTTACATATGGTTGTTTATACTACACGACACACACATAATTACACATACAAATGACCATCACTTTTCTATAAAATATAAAAGCTAACAGGATTTGTACTCACGAATTATTATTAGCAAAAAAAAAAAAAAAAAAAAAAAAAAAAAAAAAAAGGGCCTTAGTAGTTTGTTTTTGTTTACTTAATTTAGTGACAAATTGAAAATAACTTTATCAAAATATATTTTGTTTGTTGTGTTGTTGTTTATAGTTTATATGTAAATATAAACACAATATATTTTAAAACTATATATAGAAGTGTTTAAATTCTCTTTTTAACAGGTACTTATATGGCAGTTTATGATAAGGTGTTTGGTGGTAAAGTCATTGTCTTTGGTGGCAATTTTTGGCAAATACTCCTGGTTATTCCAAATGGTAGCAGGCAAGATGTCATACATGCTTCCTTAAATAAGTCTTATCTGTGAAATCATTGTACTGTTCTTAAACTTACCGAGAATATGAGGCTTCGTGTTGGTTGCAACCCTGGAGATGCAGAGCAAATTAAGGATTTTGCTGAATGGATTTTGAGTATTGGTGATGGGACAATATGTGGCACTAAAGATGGTACTGCTGATGTTGAATTCCTAGAAGACATGCTTGTTATGAATATAAATATTCAGATGAAGGTTCGGTCACCCCGAGTATCTATTTAGCATTTACATAGCTCGTAGGCTTATTATTATTACTAGTAGTATTAGTATTATTAGCTTAGTCGTATTTATATTTGTGGAGTGGTTCGGGTCTTTACCCACTGTCAGCTCACTCCACAGCCCACTAGGGGCACCAATATTAGGAACTATATAAACCCCTTACCACACATGGGAAGGGTTGGAACTCTTGTAACATTTCACCTACAAACTAATCTTACACAAGTTTTCCCTTACCTCTCTCTAACTTCTCTCTAACTCTTCCACCATGGATCTCATCTTCCATAACCCAAGACCACCCGAATCATCCACACAATCAATATGTTTAGATCTACAATTGGTATCAAGAGCCATGGTTAGGTTCGGTTGATTGTGTGTGCTCGGATTCGTGGCTCCCACTTTCTCGGTTTTATTTTGCTTGTGGTTCAAAAACTGTTTCTTGAAAGTATCTTGCTGTCTATTTTTCTTTTCTTTGGTTGTTGTGTTTTGGGCTTGAATTGCTACTCTTTCATTTTGTTTGGCTCGTTCATTGTTTCTTGGCTCGTATGACCATTTCATTTTGCTGCTCAAGTTGTAAATCTACTTTAGTCAAACTGTTTTATTTTCTATATTTATGGATCGAACCTTTACTCTAACTTGGGCTTCAGTTGGCAATTCGTATTTTTGGTTCACACTCGTGGTTTTTTTTTTTTTTTTTTTTTTTTTTTTTTTTTTTTTTTTTTTTTTTTTTTTTTACTAGTAGTTTGTGACTTTTATGGTGTGTTAAAACTACTTCTTTGTGATTATGTGTTCTTAGTAGCGACTTGTGTGTTTCTAAGTTGCGTTTTGTATACAAAATTGGTGATGGTTTGGCATGTATCCATAAAAGGAAAATGGGGACAAAAATGTGAAAGTGACGTTTTTGTGGTTTGCACTTTTGTCCAGTTGCATTGGCGAGTTGTATGTTAACTGAGATGATGTAGCATTTTGTGTGTATCGGTGGTTGTGAGTTGGTTGTTTTCCAGAAATGGAAAAAGTGACAAAAGTGATAGTGACAACTCTGTCACTTGCGTTTTGTGTCTTGCAAGCATGCGATTTGTGTCCTAGCGATTTGTCTGTCTAGCGATTTGTCATCCAGCGACTTGTGTCTAAAAGATTAGTAGCGACTTGTGTCTAAAAATTTCAAATGGGGCTGCGTTTTGTCTAAGATGCTTTGACCACAACACAGTGCTTTGACCCAGTTGGGTGACTTCAGCCTTAAACATCATCAGTCACAATTAAACCGAACAACATCAGTCCTGCAACACCGAAGTTACCACAACCATAACATAAGCATCAACACTAACTATCCAAAACCCTTCAACAACTTCAACAACAGTCAGCCTCTTCAATCTATTTTACTCTCTCAACCATCACAACTAATTGATACTAAATAAAATTAAATAATCTCGTATCTTCTTTCATGTCATCAATGTATAAAATCTTTTTAATGATCAAACAAACGAAAGATATATCCATCATCGATCTGTGAATGTTTAAACATCCCATTAATATCCGAATATTAAAGAAAGAATCATAACAAGATTGTTATCTTCATTCATTAATTCGTTCAAAAGACACAAGACAAGAGCAACAAAATAAACACACGTCGACCAAACCTGAGACCCTCCAAAGGATCTTGAAGCCTCTTAAACAACTTCTTAATTCAAAACCATGCAACAAAAGAAGAATAGGTCTCGGTAAGGTTGTGTGTATGTGACGATCGGTTGTGAATTGTATTAACGGGTTTGAGATCAGAATCTATGTGATCGGTTGGAGATGAGATTAATCGATTGATTTGTTGAGGAAGGTATATTGCTAGATCCATTTGAAGATTATAGCAGATTTGTTGGGAGAAAGATGGGGGCGGAAATTTTGGTGTAACATGAGATTAGGGTTAAGTGTAGTTAATGGCATTTTTATATAATCCTAAATCTTAGGGTTACTAATTTCTGGGTGTGTGATAGTATCTCTAATTTAATGGGTTGGACCACGAATGGCTTTCTTATGGTGATGGGCTGTTAACATATGATTATCCAAAATTTACAAAGAGTGGTAAATGGGGCGTGTATTGGTTTATACGGAATTTAAAGTCACTGTGCTACAACTGAACTGTCTTGTGATATGTGTTGTCCGATTTTATGCTAAAAGTGGTGTTTAGGTTATATTATTTGATTGGCATACGGTTGGTTGATTATAGTTGGTGCCTTGATTTTTGACTAATCATTTGACTAATGGATTTGGACTTTGGACAACGAATACTTACGGGGTTTGACTTTTCACGAGCATACATATTACACGGCTAAAGTTTTCGATGAATATTAACGTGATTACAAAGTTGTGGATTTGGTAGAAATTTCCTATTGGTGCCTACGATTTGAGTGAGCCTGCGATTTGATCTTTGTGATATGAGTTATAGTTGACAAATTGCGATTTGATTAATTGCGTGTTGACAAGTTGCTATTTGACTTGTTGCGACTTGACTGATTGCAATTTGACCAGTTGCGATTTGACGTTGCGAGTTGACACTTGCGATTTGACTTATTGTGATTTGGTTAATTGCGATTTGACTTGTTTCGATTTGACAAACTGTGACTTGACTTGTTGCGATTTGATCAAATTGAGATTTGACTTCTTTGACTTGAATTTTGAAGATCAGTATTGCAGTTCACTCTTGGGTATTCTGGTTGATTTCACGGTTTCTCTTGTAGATTTTAGAAAATCCCGCGAAAGATTCGATTTCTCGGTTTAAATCTCAAGAGTAGTAAAATCCCGTCATATCAATTTTGGACAAGTAGGCGGAACATGGATTTGGACATAATAAAACTTACGGGGTTTGACTACTTTTTTCCGGGATAAGTTTGTGCGACGAGATCGGCAGGAATTGGGAAATTATGGTAACTTGGTTGGTTGGTTAATTCACGGGTTGGTGTACTTAGTGTCTCAAACATCTCGGGGTTGGATGGATGCACGATGTTTGATGACCCTTGCTCGAGCGTATGTCTGGTGATTAGACATGGAAGATCAAGAAGTGGATATATACAATAAAGGATGGAAGGTTGGGTATATATCACTACCTATATTTAAAGGAGTTACGTTGTTGTGCTCAATATAGGTTCTAGATCACAAATTTAGTGCAAGTATAAGTCGCGGACTTGTCCTTTATCAAGCTTCATCAAGAGATTGTTGTTTCTCAAGCTTCTAACAGGATTGTAGTACAAGATCTTCTCAAAAGGTTATCAGACTTAAAGACACAAGGTGGATTGGTTAGAGACGTGTTTTAACCTTTTACTCACTCTAAAGTTAAACACATTTCATCAAGCGTATTTGGCATATTACGAGCTTCAGTGAACTTGTTAATCTGATAAACCATTGATGAGGAAACAAGCAAGGGGTTACTACAAGAGAGTCTTAATCACCATGTTCTTTGCAGTAGTTTTATTTGTCTCTTTCCATGTATTGTGCCTCACAAATTCACAACCATCACGAACTTTCTGCTTTGGCAAAAAGGTCATTTCATGCCCTTTTTGAAGGGGAGAATTAGCGCGAGTCTCCTAGTGGTTCCGTCTCCGGCGGTGTGAATTTTAGCGGTTCCAGTTACAGCGGGTCAGATCGTATCGGTTCAGTCTCCAGCGGTTTGAATCTTAACGGTTCCGGCTATAGCGGGTCAGATCGTAGCGATTCAGGATTCAGTGGTTCAGTCTCCAGCAGTTTGAATATTAGCGGTTCCAGTTTCAGTGGTGTAGCTTTCAGCGGTTTGGCTCTTAGCGAATTGCCTAAGATTTCAGCGGTTTGATACTTACTGTTGTGCAGTTTGTTCTTTAATTTATTTCTCGGTTAAATCTCTAGAACTGTAAAATCCTGTAAACAGTATGACAACTATTCCATGCACTGTATCTGATAATCATCCAAGCAGCTGGGTCAGACAGTTATGCTTGATAGGACTAACTATGAGTCATGGGCACTGCTAAGAATTAGCTCTTGTTTCTTCTCTCTTTGGCTAGTCAACCGCTCAAGATGATCACGAAGGTCATTTTGGTATTCCGTAATTGAAATTGAAGTTGAATTTCACAAAGGCGTCTACCTATTTTATCTTGAAATCGGGGAAGGTTGGATGCATGATTTCAATGATGACTTGCTTGTGCTTAAGATGTAAGTTGAAGACTTGGGTTATCTAGTTTCCAGAAGTCGGGGTGGATGGTTGAAGACCTGGTTAACTATCACTTAAAGGAGCTACATTATAGTACTCAGTGTCACACGCAGAAGACGTTGTGGATAATCGCAAGAGGTGATGAAAGTCTCATACTTTGTCAGGATAACATCAAGTACTTAGAGATTCAACACTGTTCTTCCAACAACAATGCAAGCTTAGGTAACAAAGTTGAGGAATTCCATTTCATTTGCAAGATGGGTATATCGGGTTTCCCTCATCAAGTGGTCACAAATAGTTGTCTGAGTACGAGGTTGGTTAGTTGGCCAAAGTATTTAAAAGTTGTGATGTGCTCAGTAATTCTTACGGGATATTCTTAACCCAAACAGATATTCACCAAAAATCAAATCAGGCATGCCACATTCAACTTGTTACTGTCTCATGGTTTCTTCTTGGTTTTGTAAAATCCCGCGAAAGAACTTATTTCTCGGTTTAAATCATAGTTTGTAAAATCCCGTGATGATGGGTTATGCGCTCTTGACCATGATCGGGTTAAAACCATTATCAAAGTTCTGTCGATGTATCATAAATGGCTGGATCGGGGCATTTAATCGACAAGATGTGACTACGGCGTTAGTTCATTATTATTTATTTGAGGCTGAAGTGAAATTTCATGGGTGCGTGTACTTAGTATCTGAAGATATCGGGGAGGTTGGATGAAGATTCTTCGAGATCCTTGTTCGAGCTTTCAATATTTACAATGACGAGGACTTGGATATCTAGTTATTTTTTTTCTCTCTATTACAAAATAACTATCACTTTAAGGAGTCACGTTGTAGTGCTCAGTGTCACACGAAGTTGTGGATATCCAAAAGGTGATGTACGTCTTATACTTGATGGTTGGTTGGTTGAAGAGTATAGAGTACTTAGGGATTCAATGTAGCACGAAGTCTCTACACCGCTCTATGTCTCGCATTTGTACAAGTTTAAGTCACAAGTTCAGGTTATGTTACTTCAGTCTCAAGTTCATCATATTGGGTTTTTCTCCATCAGTGGTCACGACATCAAGCCGACAAAATGATAATGGGGTTGGTAACGAGTTAGTTGAGAAAAGAAGGAAAGAGAGATATGACGTCTGTACACATCAGTGCAGGCCTCATTTTTCATTAGCTATGACGTCTGAACACATCAGTTCAGGCCTCGTTCTTCATTGGCTATGATGTCTGTTCATATCAGTTCAGGCCTCGTTCTTCAAAGAAAAGAAAAGTGTACACTTGAGTGCACTTTATCTTCAAAAAGAAGAGGAATCTTCTTATTTATGGCCATTCTCATCAACTAGTTTCATTCTCTTTCTGTGCTTATTCAGTCTTCAAGTGGGTCGACGCACATTGGAGTATATTCTTATTCACTTATTCAACCAAAAATTGAAGTTGACAGGCATATGCAATTTTTGAGGGGGGGGGGAAAGGGTGAATAAACAACATGTCAGTCTTCAAGAACCGTCAAGTGGAGCTACTTACCATTGATGGTATTCATATTCACTAGTTCAATCATCAAAAATTGCAGTTGGCAGGCATATGCAATTTTTGAGGGGGGAAAAGGGTGAATATTAATCTACATGTTGATTGATGATTGAGAAATGGTCATACGACTCCTGAATACGTCAATTCAGGAGTCGTGCAAACCATGGTTCTCCAACACTACATCTTCCTCCGTCTATCAAGGTGTTGAAGAACATGGTCATGGAATGCTAATCGACATCGTCTCACGGGCTGGTACAATCAGCAACAAAGGGTTTCTAGTCAATGCTTCACGTACACGTCATTACGCTGCATGTACACATCATGATGATGATTCTGATTAATCGTAACCATCATGGGGGAGAGAAATATGTACACCAAGGACGCACAACAGGTTCACGTGATCGGGCTTAATCATTTATTCCGGTGTTGATAACCGCAGAGATGATCAGTGGTTCAACTTGTTACCTTGGTATTAACGTTTCACTGTTACGTCATGGGCTGATTAATCGTAACCATCAGGGGAGAGAGAATGTGTACATCAAGGACGCACAACAGGTTCACGTGATCAGGGCTTAATATCCAAGGATGGATACATACTATAGAAAGTGGTTCAACTTGTTACTTTGGTGTTATACTAAAGACTGAAGAAGGTCGAGTCGTCAGTCTATTCTACATTCTCTGTTGTGTGTTATCATCTCATGTGTATGCTGCGGGCTGATGGGTTATATGTAAGGTTACTGGAAGGCATTTGGTGAGATGAAGATGGTTGGTATTCTGTTCCTCCATATTGGGCAATCTTGAAGAAGGTCGAGTCTACAGTCTATTCTACATTCTCCGCTATGTGTTAGAAGACTAAAGACGACATGCATTTGGTTATCAAAAGACTTCTTCATATTATGGGCGTTCATCCAAAGTCTTCTTCCTATTATGGGTGTTCATCAGAAAGGTTGTCAGATTGGGGGAGAGCAATAATTAGGGGAGAGTGAAAAGCCAGTATTAATCCCTAATTAAATGTGCTCACATTGCTCTTCAGCAAGTAAAGGAATGGCAGCGGAGAAGATTCAGGAAGCTGAAGAGTAATGGTTTTTGTTTCGTATCCTTGTATATATTTGCTTCATTCATTTTTGTTCATATCTTATACTATTTTGTAAATAGATATATTGAAAACCTGCTAATTGTAAATAGAGAAACGTAAAACTAGAAAATCCATAAAAATTGAAAAATAGAAAATTCCAAAAATAGTTTCACCTAGGCATGTCTTCTGTTTATCGATAACATTTACGGACTTAGAAATGTCATTCAATAATGGCACGGGTCTTTAAATGAAGCTCGAGCATAAGTTAAAATGGATGGTTAAAACATGTCTAAATGGCTTGCTATTACTTCAGATAGCAACCCGCGCTTCAAAATGGGGAAAGCACGTCGCCAAAAAGACGGCTGTTCCTCCAACTGGGTGATGTTCAACTGGGCATGGATTACTTTATATCCATGTTTCTTCGATCTGATGTACGTTTTAGTGCATCATTTCTTGAAAAAGAAGAGAAATCTTCTTTGTATGAAAATAGTTTTGATTCTATGATTCTTCTGAAAATTATTTGTGAGACACTTGGTGATTATGTGTTGCTTGAAATTCTTTTAGATTTGGATTGTGCATAAAAATTTGTCACTCAATCAACGACTAAAATCTTTAACCCGAATTCGGGTCATTGATTGAGGGGGAGAGTGAATTCAAATTTTATATCATCAAACGGGTTTCTTGATTAATTCATAATTCTTTGAAAAGGTTTTGTAGTTAATGGGGTATTAGTTGAAGAGGAAATTGCTAAAATATATATCAAATGGCCAAATGTGTTAGTTGCTAGAAAGTTTAGGACATTATGTGCAATTTGCTTATAGTATCCTAGCTTCATATAACTAGAAGGTTCATTTGTATCACTTTGGAATCCTCGTTTAATCCCCTAGATACATTAAAAACTCAAAATCTGAAAGAAGTTAGTAAACCCGATGTGTTTGATGTTTTTGAATACTCCACTGGCATTTGTATGATCTGAATGAATGAGTTTCAAATGTTGTTTGACTTTTGTTAGTTGATTGCTGCTTAATTGTTGTTGATATTGTGCATATGTTCTCAGGATTCGCTTAGGTATATAGCTATCATGATAGAATCATGTTCCTAAGATCCTGAGTTGAATATTGAAATCTGTGTGAATTGCCATGTTCATGATTGCTAATTGCTCTTCATGCTAGATAGTGGTTTGACGTATTTCCTGATTGTAGTTTGATTATAAGATGAACTTGGTATTATAATGTGGCAAGCTGCTATGGGGTAGCTATTAAGGAATAGTGTATCTGTATGTATGTATATCTGTGTTGATATTCTTATGCAGATTCCATAGACAAAATGAATGTGCCAGTTCCCGCTCTAACCATTTGATCAGACGTTCAAACTCTATTGATTGGCTCAGAATTCACCACAACAACAACATTGGCAACAACAACAACATTGTCTTCACCTCCACCACCCTCATTTTAACAAAGCAGTACTTACTCGGATTACATCAAGTGGGGATCGAAAATACTTGAGAAGATTTGTTGGTGGATGGATAATTGATGTTGACCACTGATTCACTCAGAAAAGCGGATGATTACATTGTCTGCGCAAAAAGGTCAATATCATTTGTGTCATAAAAGTTATCTTGTGCATAATAAGCAGTGAATCTCTCTCTTAGATTAAGGGGGAGCATAGTATGTTCCATTATCAGAAAACATTAAATCGGACACATTTTCTCTCACATTTTCTAACTTATTTAAATCAATTGGGATCACAAATCTCAAATGGTTTGAAATTTTTGATCGGGGGAGAGAATGTGATTTAAATATGAAATCTGATAAAATGTGATGATTTGGAAGTAAAAGTAAGCTCTCCCGTATGTGCTAAACTGCTTTGTATATCAATGCACATATTGAGGGGGAGCGAAATGTTTTGGACGTAAAAGTAAGCTCTCCCGTATGTGCTAAACTATTTTGTAATATCAATGCACATATTGAGGGGGAGCAAATGGTTTTTAACAAAACATAAAGGATTTGGCATCTCAGTTGAGCGTGACTCAGACTTAACCAATGAATTGACGAATCACAAATTGTCATCAATCGAAAGGACATATCCTGGACGGGTAATAATTTCAAGCTGGTCTAACTAGTGATGTAAGCGTGTCTCGAAAAGGATGTGTCTGAGTAGGGTGTACCATTTCAAGAAACTTTCTGTGGACTTGACCAGGACGGGTAATAATTTCAAGCTGGTCTAACTAGTGATATAAGCGTGTCTCGAATCGGTCATGTTCACTGAAAGTGGGTCAATTCAAAAAGTGCAAGCTCTACCCAACATGTGCAAATTTATAAAACAATCATCCGAGCACGTGTTGAGGGGGAGCATTTGATAAATATAAAACTCTCAAGTGTTAGTAAATGTGTTTCATAATCATGAACACTTTGAGAGATTTTTCAAAGATTTGGTAAATGGCAACATAGGATAGTCATGAAGTTATAAGGTGGCTAAGGTTAGGAAAACCGTCCTATGATCCGCCAGAGCCGGAGGGATCTACCTAAGGACAATACCGAATAGTTAGTATTAGAAAGTCCTTAGGTATGATTATGAAAAAAGAAGTAATGTGAGTAAGGAGAAAGAAGGGGTTGAAGAATTAAAAAGAAATGAAATGAGAAAGGGTGAAAAGAAATAGCCCTCCAATTATTCAACCTTAGGGCAGAAACCGGGTTCAATTCATATGCTACTGGTAGTTACCAAGGTAACACCGGTATTGAAGAACAAGACGTCATGGACCCAGTGACGCACTGCACTAAACCTTCTAAACCACTCAAGTTCTCTTAAAAAGACTTGTTTCATTCTCACGGGGAACCCTGCATAATATATCGACCGCTCATTACGAGTTATGTTGATATTGAAACAGGAGACACCGCTCCAGTCTCCGACTACCAAAAATGCACTTATCGAGTCTAGAGCCACGAGACGCATAATAAGATCTCATAGGAACACATGCTACTTCTACACTGGTTGTTCAACATTAAGGACACCAGTTGTAAACTTAAGAGTCCTACGCAGATCTTAGCAATATGCCAGAACATTTATGAGAGAATTTACGAATGTAATTCTCAATGATTGAATGGAAATTCCTGCCAGGGTCAACATCAAACAGCCCTGAAAGCAGGTCATTCGGTAATTCCCTGTGGATTACGCTTAGTGATCGCGGCGGTTTCAAATGGTCTACAGTCGTGGAGTGATCTTCAGCGACTCACCTAATCGTTGATTTACTACGGTAAGATCTTAAAAAACCCTCTCTGGGTTTTCGATTTAGGAACGGTCATGGTAAGGATTAGAGAGAGTTTTCACACTATGGTGTTAATAATCTCGAATCCCAAACCTGTAAGTACCGGTCGATTTGTTGCTAACTGTCGTATGCAGGAACTTCTGGCGGTTGTAGTTGTTGGATGCTGTAGCTGGTTGCGGTTGTAGCTGGTTGCAGAAAAGATGTCATTCCTCTACCACATGTTCACACTACATCATCATTGTAATTCAACAAAGTCATGATCAACCAAAAGACCTTCAACACAGCTTCTGCAAACTCTGATGCTGAAGATCATGACACCAAATAGTATGAGCATATCGGCTAGAAGATTATCAAATCACGTGGCGACATACTACTGAAAGATAGCTTGAAGATACATGTTGGATGATACTTTCGAAGAATACTCAAAATCATCCAAGACAAAAGAAAAGTCATCAAAAGTTCACTGCTGGATGCACAATGATCAAAGATGCATGACTTTGAAGAATCAAAGACTACGAGCTATGAAGACAAGTTCAGAAGATAAAATGCTAGAATTCGAAATATTGTTTCCGGGGTGACCTCCCTTAGGGGGAGATTGTTAGGAATATAAATATTCAGATGAAGGTTCGGTCACCCCGAGTATCTATTTAGCATTTACATAGCTCGTAGGCTTATTATTATTACTAGTAGTATTAGTATTATTAGCTTAGTCGTATTTTTATTTGTGGAGTGGGTCGGGTCTTTAGCCACTGTCAGCTCACTCCACAGCCCACTAGGGGCACCAATATTAGGAACTATATAAACCCCTTCCCACACATGGGAAGGGTTAGAACTCTTGTAACATTTCACCTACAAACTAATCTTACACAAGTTTTCCCTTACCTCTCTCTAACTTCTCTCTAACTCTTCCACCATGGATCTCATCTTCCATAACCCAAGACCACCCGAATCATCCACACAATCAATATGTTTAGATCTACAATGCCAATACCTGATGACCATGTACAAGCTGTGATACACGAAACTTATGATAATTGGGAGCAAAATCTTTAGGATCCATCTTATTTCCAAGACCGACCCATTCTTGCACCAACACATGAGCAAGTTGACAAAGTTAACGACCGAATGATTTCCCAACTTAGTGGCAAAGAGAACGTATATTATAGTTCGGATACAGTCTTAGATTTAGATGTGGATTTTAATCATACCGAGGATATGTACACTATAGATTTTTTGAATACAATCAAAATGTCTGGACTTCCACACCATAAATTAGTTTTGAAGATTGGCACTCCAGTTATGTGTTTGCGCAACATTGATCAACGAGGTGGATTATGTAATGGAACCAGGTTACAAGTATTGAAAATGGGAATTAATAACATTGAGGCAAAGATTATATCAGGTGCTAAAGTGGGTGAGGTTCGCTCTATACTTAGAATGATTATAAGTCTATCCGACAAGAAGATGCATTTTCAACTTAATAGGAGAGAATTCCCTATTTTTGTTTGTTTTGCCATGACAATAAACAAAAGTGAAGGCCAAACATTGTCTAAGGTTGTGCTATATTTGGAAAGATCTGTTTTTTTCCACAGAGAACTTTATGTAGACGTCTCAAGAGTAAAAAGCAAGAGAGGTCTAAAAATGTTGTATTGTGACAAAGACGGCAACTACACTAACTCTACAACCAACGTTGTATATAGAGAAGTTCTTCATAGATTATAAACTATATGTAATTCGGTTATTTTGAACGTTAGGTTTTGTTTAACGTTATTATTTTCTTGAAAATGGCATCTTTATTTTATTCATTTTCGTCTCATGGATGTGACTACACGTTTATACTTATTTTACTATTAATTTTATCGTATAATGTAATTTTTAAAGCTAGCCGCCCCATCAGGGCGGGCATTGGATCTATTTTAATATAATGGAAGGCACAGAATAAGTCAAATGTTGGATTCTATATTTCTGCCATTTTAAAGAAATTATATTAGAACGGTGACCATAACCTAACCCATGTGAAATCCTAGTCATGTGACTAATCCCTATGGCCATTTGCAAATCCCATTTATTTAAGTCTCAGTTATGAAGCTTTAATTGTTTATCATTGCTTCTTAAAGTACTCAAATTTCCATAAATGGAGCTCCTGCATGTGGTGGACTAGCTCGCACATCAGATCATACCCTAATTCACGATGTTCGATAAGCAGATCGATCACAATTCTTATTAATTTAAAACGGTGATATTAGGCATCTTGGTTATTGTATCGATAACGTGACTATTAGTGCATAGTGCCGAGCCTTCCAATACTGCATGTGGGAAATTCTCGTGTTGCTCGTGAATAGTTCATCAAATTAATCAAAATGAAAGCATTTCTATGAGCTACATCTTCAGATATGCACCAAGCCTTACAATAATACTACATGCGGGAATCCCAACCTTCGTCTCTCATTTAAGTTGTCTAATTCAATTTTTGTTTCATAGGTTCATAGTTTACAAGTTTATGTAGGTTTCACCGCAAGTGGCTATGTTCTTTGCTTTGTACTTTCTTCTGTTCAACTTTGTTGAAGGGAAAATTTATTTATATAAATACTAGTTTTTCGCCAAATAAAAATAAATATAAGAAAACACATGACTATTCATGGTTTACGAATTTGATTTCAATAATTTTCTATTTACCAACTGACAAGTTCATAGTAGCTAGATTTGGGTATATGCAATTACAAATTTACAAAATGGGACTTGCAAGGTGGCTAAAGGGTAAATCTAATCAAGCTTGGGCTTTATATCCTCAAATTTTTTAACCATTTGTTTTTAAAGTCTTGTATTTGTTTAAAGTGGTCTATACTGATAACTAATCGAGAGTTTTGAGCTTTTTACATTCTAGCATAAAATTTAAAATCCAAGACTGATATTCAAAATAGATAACGATCCCATCATCCAAAGCGCCTCGGTTTTGGAAGGCCCAGACTTGATATAACTTATTATATAACTGAGAATCATGAATGTTTTCCATTTATACATCACAGGTATATAGTTTATAAAAACAAATGTAATCCTAATAGTCCATGTAAATAATAAAAAGCCTATATTTTTACATGATATAATCAAGTTGTGAGTTATTAAGGTGATTATGATGTTCCAAAAGTCGTTATTACTGGATTTCGTTTAGACATTTGATTTTATTACTCTCTCTCTTTTTCATATGTATCTTTGTCTTTGAAATTTTCTTCGTTAATCACTCAATTAGTTTTCCATTAATCAAACTGATATAGTTAACACTATTTAATGTATAAGAATGGAGTTAAGTTTTTGGGTTATAACTGGGGAAATATTTTATTAAACTTGGTAAATAAGCTCTCGAAGATCCAAATTATCACAAAAAGATTACATGAAGTAACTCATTTGTACATGATATAATCAAGGAGTGAGTTATTAAGTTAGTTTTGATGTTCCAAAAGTCAGAGTTATTACTAGATTTCATTTAGATGATTTTCCATATCTCTCTTTCCATATGTATCTTTGTCTTTGAAATTGTATTCTTCAATCACTCAATTAGTTTTCCATTAATCAAACTGATATAGCTAACACTATTTAATGCATAAGAATATTGTTAAGTGCTCTGGTTACGACTGCGTTAAAGGAGATATTTTTTTTAGGTCTAAACTTAGCAAAAGAGCTATCGAAGATCCAAATTATCACAAAAGATTACATAAAGTAATTCATTTCTTGAATTAAAATGAGATATTACGATAAACTGATTCTTCAAACTTAATAAAAGATTTTACTTTAAAAAAAAAAAAAAAAAAAAAAAAACTTTAGGTAAACGATTTGTTGCGCAAACAATTATATTATTTATTCTTGTTTTAAATTTTCACTTTATGTTTCCGTGAAGATTTAGCCACCGCTATTGACCTGATGGACTAAAATATATTACATCAAAATTGTATTTCATGGATATTATATCTCATCAACATCAAGTCAATGCTTGATTGCAAGTTAAATGAACAAACCTTAAAAATCGTGCCTCTAATTTCGTCATACCGATCAGGTGCCCCATAATCGCTGCATGTGAGCTTATGACTTGTGCATATTATTTAATGGTTCTGACAACTGGAAACTGGAACTCGTTACTAGCCTATAATATCTCCTTTATATTAAATTCTCAGCATCAGTATAGAAATTTAATTACCAAAAGATTAGTAAAATTATGTTTTAAGTGTTCTTCCCATGAAGGGTATGTCTTTACTGGCTTCTTTTCAATGGTAATAATGTTCCTATGCAAAAAATGGTAACGATTAAGTAGTTTAACGATTGTTGTAACGATATGCTATTTTTTTTTTTAATTCTGTGAGCATAAACTGCTTTGACGTTGTGGTTCAAACCAGAACATGGTCATTTAAAGAAATAGAATCGAGTTTGTTTGGACTTGAAGCGGCCGAAAAAAGATATGCTTGAAGAGCTGAGGTGATAAATGTTCATTCTCACTCATGGATATTAATTGTATGGTAATTAGATTGAGAAACCAGATTGATTTGAGTCGTTAGACAATCCTTTAAATTCTTGTATGAACTTCCTGTATCTTTGATTACTCTTACAACTTACTAGTTTTTTAGTGAAAGATTTATAATCACTCAGATACATGTGTACAACTAAGAAAGTCTATAAGGGGCATCGCAAAAGCAACTGTAAAGATACCTCAAATAATTGCGTCCGTATAGTACCTTACCTAATTATACGCGCATGTCTTTACGACTAATATTCATTTAAAAAACTGGAAATCAATCATATCGTATGCTGTACGTTCTTGGAATAAAAATTCTTTTTACATTGTTTAATTAATAAAATCAAGCTGGCCATGTGAACCAATGCTAGAATGCTATAAATACCAGCTTTAAGCCCTTTAATAAGCAGAAGTATCCAATTCCTTTCACCTTTAAGAAAACTAACCTGCAATACCATCTCAAAAAGAAAATATCAAACGTTCTTTCTACAACTCCAACATTCCGAGACATGGGGCTTGTGAGGTTATTACCTTCCTTGATGGCTAGCGTGAAGAGTTTTAGCAAATTAAATTCCCAGCGGAGTAGAAAATATCAATCAGATGTCCCAAAAGGTCATTTAGCAGTATATGTTGGTGAATTCCAGAAAAGGCGGTTCGTGGTGCCAATATCATACTTGGACCAACCATTGTTCCAAGACTTGTTACGTCACTCAGAAGAAGAACTTGGATTTGATCATGCAATGGGAGGGCTAACCATTTCTTGCCATGAAGATGTGTTTGTAGAACTCACGGCACGATTGCATTGTTCCTGATGATACATTTGGGATCAACAATACTCCACAGTTTTGTTCAATATAATTTTCACATTTTTTTCTGTAACCCTCTTGTAGGATATACATATATAGATAGTGCAGTATGTGAACAATGTACTTTATCAAATATTAGACAACCAAGATCGAGGTTAGAGAGCATTGCTCCAGTCAAACAAAGGCGTACTATAGTGTTAGCTTCTGTTTCTTTTCCCTTGCAATATATATTGATTGAAATTCAAATTGAACTTCGAATTTATGTCACATATAGTAAGAGCAGACGCCTTGCCATGATCTAACAATATAACTACTCACTCTGAACGGATTACCCTATTAAAATTGTTAGCAATTAATTTATTTAATTGTGAACTGATGGTCATTTGTTATCTAGAACTTAAGTGTCAAATGTATTAATAGTTTAGATAGTGGGCTAATAGTATTAGTTGTGTTTAGTTTGTAAGTATATAAGTGTAATACTTATATTAGCCCACTCCAAAGCCCAAAGAAAAAGCCCACCCTATGCTAGGGTTGTGGCTGTGTCGCTATATAACCACACACACTCTCTCATTTGTATTGTTGGTGTGTCTCACATTGAGCCTCATTGTAAAAGAGAATATGTGTGTGTTTCATCCTTAGTCTTTGTATCATTTCTTTCCCAAAGTAATATACAATCGACTAGCAATTATCCCATACGATCCACACTACTCTTATTGTTCTTTAAATGATCTTGTGAGTGTCATCCAAGTGTTGTATCGTGTGAGCTTGTGTGATAAAGAGAAAGGGTTCGGTTCATTACAAGTGTTATACACGAGCCAAGCTTCAAGGTAGGAGTATTTTTGTTTGATCCTAAAGACTAAAACACCCATTGTTATTTTTCTTTTACTAGAAAAGTTACACTTTGTGTTTTTTATCTATTCGATCCATACAAAAATCAAGGGCTGTAAGTTGTGTTTGTTTTGTGTTTGATCGACTTGGTTTGGAAGATTAGATTTTGGTTTGTTCTTAGTTCCCTAGATCGACAATTATCCAAAAAAATCTTGTATAAGATTTGTTTTTGGATAAGACAGTGAAAAATTTGATTGATTAGAGTTAGTAAAAGATGGTAGAAGTTGGTGAGTTGGTGAAGGAAAGTCTTACAAAGTGCATGGGCAAGTCTACTTTTCAGATCTTATCGCAATTCAAAATCCCGAGTTTATCGCAATTCAGAAACACAGCTTTGTCCGATAACTTCTATCGCAAACCATATATCGGACAACTAAGCAATTGCGATATCGGACAAGTCTACTTTTCAGATTTGGCAGATTCAGTCCTTTTCGTTTCCAGCAGCTTTTGGGAACTTTCAAAATTGACAGTTTTGGCCCTCGCACTTGTGTAAAACGATTTCAATGTTAAATAACTTTTAAGGATTTGATTCGAACGTAATTTCGTCAACTCAAAAGTGAACTCGGTATTTTCGCGCTTGTATAAGTGTGTAAAATACTTCGACAAACGAATATCTACCCTCTTGTATAAGAGTGTTAGATTTTTATATAAATTACCTATTTATATAAATTAGATATATTTCTATCTAAATTGATATTTTGCCATAATTTGTATAAATTTTGGTCAAATTGAAATTTCTATTGAAATTGTCATTATTATCTAAATTGTAATTTACATAACTTTTGTCGAATTTGTAATCTTTTGACTTTGTCTTAATTATACTCTAATAAAATTTCGTAACTTTATTTAATTTGTTTCGTTTATCTAAATTACAACTTCAACAATCATCAACAACAAACCAAGGCTTCACAACAACAACCAAGTGTAACCTTCAACAACAACATCTCCTATTTTGTTGAAATGATCCTCAATCCACTTTATCATACAAAATTTCAAAGATGACTACACAACAAGACATTCATGTCGCCGGTGCAGAAAACCGACCTCCAATGTTAGAAAAAGGTGGTTATCTTCCATGGACGAGTCGTATGCTACGTTACATGAGAACCAAGCGTAATGGACAAGGTAGACTATTGACTAACTCCATCGAGAAAGGTCCATTTAAGCCTCGTCAGATTCTTGTAACAGCTGGAAATCGAACTGCAACACCTCCCACTCCAGACACCTATAGGGTACAAACGGAAGCTGACTACACACCAGAAGATTGGAAGCAAATAGAAGCTGATGACTTGGCTATGCATCTAATCCAACTTGGTTTACCACAAGAAATATTTTGTGCTGTAGACAGTTGTGAAACTGCACATGATATATGGGAACGCGTTAGAAGACTTTGTTATGGCACAGAAATCAATAAACAAGACATCGAAAGCCAGCTTCTAACTCAATGGGAGAAGTTCACATCAACTCCAGCTGAACCTATTGAATCTTACAATACAAGGTTTTGCACTCTCATGAACGAGTTGATCAGAAACAAGTTGACACCTACTCAAATTGTTCAGAATATCAAATTCCTCAACAACCTACCGGAGGAATGGGGATGATATGTCATGATTGTCAACCAAACAAAGAACCTTCACGAGGTGAACTATGATCAACTCTATGATTTCCTAAAGCAAAACCAGAAGGAGGCAAATGAAGTCATAAAAGAGAAGTTAGCAAAACAACATGATCCTCTTGCACTCATGGTCTAAAAACCTACACCTGCAACAGTCAATACACAACAACCTTCATCTTCATCCCAACACTTCATGCCACAACAACATAATCCATAAACACCATTCTACCCACAACAACAACATGTAATCCCACAACAACAATACCCGCAACACCCAGATCAAGATTTTAATGATCAGGACGAGTCAACTGCTGCTTTGACTCAAGCTTTTGCTTACCTAACAAAAGCATTCTAAGGACGCTACTCCACACCTACCAACAACAACCAAAGAATCTCATCGAACACTCGCAACAAGAAAATTGCGCAGCCGAGGTTCAAGATGGGACAGTAAGGACAAATGGTTGGGGGATATGGAAATCAGCAGGGGTATGCTCCTCGATATCAGATGGGTAATCAGACTGCAGGACAGTATGTTGGTAATCAAATGGGTCAGTATGCAGGGAATCAGATGGGTACAGTTGTTGGTAATCAAAGGGGTCAGAATGCTTGGAATCAGTTTGGGAATGTTGGTGCTCAGGGAGCTGGGAATATGAATCAAGGTAATTTGATGAAGTGCTTCAACTGTCAGGGTGTTGGTCACATGGCTAGGAACTGTCCAGACAAGCCGAAAAAGAGGGATCCAGCTTACTTGCAGAAAGCATTATTGTTGGCTCAGAAGGAAACTACTGGGTTACAGTTGAGTGCTGAAGAGAATGACTTCATGGCTCTTATGGATGATGCAGAATATCTCGTGGACACTGATGCAAACTGCATTTTTATGGCAAACTCAAGGAGGCAAAGTATGACACGGATTCGGAAGCACCTCCTGCTTTTGACACCAATGCGGTTTCTGAGGTACAACCATATGCTACATGTCACAATAATGAAATGTTTGATATGTCACCGCAAAATAAACAGCATCCTGCGACTCCTAATCTCATTTACGATACATACATGGACGAACCAAGTTGTAGCAATACTAATTTGGTAACTCCAGACATGGATTCTAATGGAGACTTCGAGTCACAACATACTGAGAATGCTGAGGAAACACGTGCTTTGTTTGAATCATTATTGCAAAATTGTAGTATTGAAATAGAAAAGGTCATAAAGATCAATCGCGATGTTAAGTCCGCGAATGCAAAATTGACCACTGAGCTTGAGAGTTATAAGGATAATGCAAGAGCTTATGATTTTGATAACAAATAATAGTCAGAACTTGAGGTTAGTTTAAGAAATTCCGAGTTAAGAGAAAAAAATTTTCAAATCAAATTTAACACCTTAGATGTTAATTTGAATGTGCAAATCAAATCTCTAAACAAGGAAATTTCTGAATTAACCAACCAGCTTTCTAAACAAAAATCAACTTGTTCTAATCTTGAAAAAGAAAAGAATGAGTTGAATGAAAGGTTTTCTAAGCGTGAAAAGGATCTTCTTAAAGAGACCACTAACAAAAAGGAAACCATTGCAAAGTTGGAAGATTTACTTGTAAAAATGGGTCATTCTACACAAACAATTCATTTGTTAATCAACGATCCAAACCCGATTTTACATACAATAAAGAAAATGGCTATCGGTTGTGAAAACCCTTATAATCTCAAGAAAGCTCAGAGAGAACAGAATGTGCTTTATAATGGTAATCTGATAAATGATATCCATGAGCCTCCCGCGGGTTATGATTCTTGTGAAACGATTGAGCTTTCCGAAGAGAGTAGAAACAAAATGCGACAATTGAACAGAGAAATAAAACCCATTGACTATAATGAACTTAACAAACTTTCTGGGGTTCATCTAGTTTAAAAGGTGTCACCACTATTTTTCAAAAAACCAGTGGTTGTCGCAAAACAAAAATTTGTTTCAAAACATCTGCCTAACATCGAAAAAATGGCATCTAAAAACACTTATGATACAAGTGCAGCTAGACTATATTTGGTTGCTCTTAAACAGAGAATTGAAACACTTCAAAGTATTGTGGCATCCAAAACAAACAGTCAACAGATGGAATGGTTTTCAAGTATTAATTCTGAACTAAAAAAGGTGTTTGAAAATGACATTAACCCACATATTGCTAGAATCTATGCGATTGTTAAAATGTGGAACATAAACTTTTGAAAGAATCAGCAGAATTCGTTAAGGACCACAAATCCTTTGTGAAGGAAGCTAATGAATACTTGGAACAAATAAATGTTTTGTAAAACCAAAATGACTTTCTCTCCTTCGAAGCTCTATCGACTGACATTATGTCTATTATTTTCCAAACATATTCAGTTGAGGATGATGAACGACTTCGAGCTGAGACTTCCGAAATTGTAAAATATGAAAAGGCACTTGCTAAGATTGAAAAATAAAATTTTACATATTTTAAACAACTTGATCAGAAAAAGGAAGAATGCAAGTATGACAAATTTTCATATGAGCGTTCTTACCACAACATGCAAAAACAAATTTATCTTTTGAAATCTCAGCTTGAAAGTCAAAAAAGGAAGGGTGAGGAAACTAAGGGTATAGCACCATCAACCCCCTTGCCTAATGAGAAACAAAAAGAGAAAGCTGTTGTCGAAACATCCAATGTAATAGCGCCTGGCCTATATAGGATTAGTCCCCCTACTGCATCTGCCTCTACATCTAAAACATATAGGGTGATAGATAAAAGTGTAAAGGATCATCCAAAAGAGTCTAGGAATCCTACAACAACATCTCAGGACAACAACACAAATTCTAATGAGTGTGCCTTACCTTCTACAGGATTAGAAAGCAACTCTAGGAGCAGAAGACAATCTTGGAGAATTAACAAGAAAACTAGTGTCTCGGCTGTTTCTGAGAGTGCATGCAAGAAAGTAGAAGAACACCCTAGGAATTTAAAGCTTTCAAATAAGAAACATATATCATCTGGATGTAATGTTAAGACCAATGTTTTGAATGCATGTAATGACTCTGTTTTTTTAATGCAAAAGAAATCTTTGTCCGTAAATGCTTGTGATGATATTGTTTCTAATGCTGATAATGTAAATGATATGCCTGAACAGAAAATGGTTCCTTCAGTAACTAGGGCTAAGTCTAGATATATTCGAAGACTTATTGCAAAAGCTAGGAAAACCACTAGTAGCCTATTGCCTAAGGATCACCTTAAGTTTTGTGCATGGAAACCAACGGGTAGAATGTTCACACTTAAGAATGGCACATTAGAAATAGTTCCAAATGAAACAACGGAAACCATCTCTAAGTGTAATTCACCTGTTACATCTAACCCCTTGGAACCAAATGATAAAAGGTTTCCATATACAAAATCATCTGTTCTTCGCAGGTCATTGAAATTTGTCTTTGGATTGTCGACTCGGGTTGCTCCAAGCACATGACCGGGAATCTGAAGCTGCTGAGCAACTTTGTATGGCAGTTCATGGGGACTATACGGTTTGGGAATGATCATGTTGCAGCTATTCTGGGTTATGGAGATCTTCGGTTTGGAAATTACTTGATCACTCGGGTTTACTATGTCGAAGGGTTGGGACACAATCTGTTCTCATTCGGGCAGTTTTGTGATGCTGATTTAGAGATTGCATTTAGGAGAAACACTTGCTATGTTAGGAATTTGGTTGGAAATGATCTCTTAATTGGGAATCGTGACACCAATCTCTATGCTATTGACATAAACCAAATGGCCTCTTCATCACCAATTTGTCTCATGACCAGGGCAGGCGAAACAAAATCCTGGTTGTGGCATAGACGTTTGTCCCATCTTAACTTTGACACCATAAACAAACTTGCCAAAGACAACATCGTCAATGGTCTCCCAAAATTCAAATACACCAAAAAACACTTATGTCCATCCTGTGAGAAAGGCAAAAGCAAAAGGACAACATATAAACCTAAACCCATACCTAGTTCGGTTGATAGGTTACATTTGTTGCATATGGACTTATGTGGCCCAATGAGAGTTCAAAGCATAAATGGGAAGAAGTATATTCTTGTAATCGTCGATGACTATTCAAGATATACATGGGTAAAGTTTCTGAGGTCAAAAGACGAAGCACCAGGCATCATCATCACCTTTCTGAAGCGTATTCAAGTTCTACTTCAAGCTCCAGTTAGGATTGTAAGAACGGACAATGGCACAAAATTTGTAAATCAGCAGTTAAGATCATTTTTTGAAGAAACTGGTATTACACACCAGGCATCAGCTGTTAGAACGCCACAGCAGAATGGGGTAGTGGAAAGAGGAAACAGAACTCTTGTGGAAGCTGCTCGCACAATGCTGATTTATTCTAGTGCACCGTTATTCTTATGGGCTGATTCTGTCTCCACTGCTTGTTTTACTCAAAACCGATCCCTAATCAATCCAAGATTCAATAAAACCCCATATGAACTTGTCAACAACTGAAAACCCGATATCTCTTACCTTCATGTATTTTGTACTTTATGTTATCCAATGAACGACAGAGAAGATCTGGGGAAGTTGAAAGCTAAGGGCGATATTTGAATCTTCATTGGTTATTCGGAAAACTCGAGGGCATTCAGGGTATATAATAGGAGAACGAAAAAGATCATGGAGACGATGAATGTGAAGTTTGATGAAATTTCACAAATGGCTTCTGAGAGACTCACTCTAGAACCCGCACTTAACCCGATGACTTCCGGACATATCAGTTCGGGACTCGCACCTCAAGGAGCTCAATCAATTCATAACGAACAACCCACAAATCAGGAACTGGATAATTTCTTCGAGTTTATGTATGATGAATACTATGGTGGCGCTTCGAAAAATGCATCTAACCAACGTTCCGCTGCACATACTCAAAATCAACAACCACCACCACCACCACCAAATCCAGATGCATCCACAACATTCGAAGCTGACGCACCAACTCCCTCCACATCATCAACATCTACTCCAGCAACTCCAGTAATTGAGATTGTTCTACCAAGAATTGATGAGCAAGAACAAAATCATGCGGTGTTAGACGAAGAACCATTCGAAAACCCGTTTGGAACGGAATCTGCTGAATCATCTTCCAGATTACATGAACCGTCTAACACGCATTCGTTCAGTCCAAGGTACCCTTCAACATTACAGTGGACAAAAGACCATCAGATAGAACAGGTTATTGGTGAACCCTCAAGACCAATTCAGACGAGAAAACAACTAAACACCGATTGCGACATGTGCATCTATGTCTGCTCAGTCAGTCTCATAGAACCTAAGAACATTCGGGAAGCAATGGAAGATAATGCCTGGATTGAAGCGATGCAGGAAGAACTTCTTTAATTTCAAATCCATGACACCTGGGATTTAGTTCCAAGACCAATTGACAAACTAGTCATTGATCTTAAGTGATTATGGAAAAACAAAAAGGATGAAGAGATGACTGTAATTCGCAACAAAGCTCGTCTGGTGGCAAAGGGATATAGACAGGAAGAAGGGAAAGATTTTGAAGAGTCATTCGCGCCAGTAGCAAGGCCTGAGGCAGTCAGGATTTTCTTAGCTTATGCAGCTCACAAGAACATCACAGTTTATCAGATGAACATCAAGACAACTTTCTTGAATGGAACTCTGAAAGAAGAAGTGTACGTGAGTCAGCCAGACGGTTTCATCAACAAAGATCATCCAGACTATGTCTACAAGTTGAAGAAAGCTATCTATGGTTTGAAACAAGCCCCAAGGGCATGGTATGACGAGTTATCATCTTTCTTGTTGTCAAATAATTTCACCAAAGGAACAATTGATCCGACCTTGTTTACAAGAAAATAAAAAAATGATATTTTGATTGTTCAGATTTACGTGGACGACATCATATTTGGGTCCACTAATCCGCAACATTCAAAACATTTTGAAAATCTCATGAAAAGAAAATTTGAAATGTCCATGATGGGTGAATTAAAATTCTTTTTAGGCTTACAAATTCATCAATCCCCACGTGGTATTTTTCTTAATCAGGCTAAATATACAATTGAGATTTTGAAAAAACATGGAATGGAAAATTGTGACTCTGTTGGTACACCAATGGTCACTTCACCCAAAATAGGCGCTGATTTATATGGGAAACCCATGGATCCGAAGAAATATCAGAGCATGATTGGGTCTCTCATGTACTTAACTGCTAGCCGACCAGATATACATTTTGCTGTTTGCTTACTTGCACGGTTTCAGGCAAGGCCTACCGAACTTCACCTCCAAGAGGTTAAACGGATCTTTCGGTACCTGCAAAGAACCATTAACATGGGACTTTTGTATCCGAAGGATTCGGAGTTTACACTAATCGCATTTTCAGATGCAGACCATGCCGGTTGCCAAGTTACAGCAAAGAGTACATCAGGAGGAGCATAATTTTTGGGAGAAAAGCTAGTAGGTTGGTCATCAAGGAAACAAGACTGCACTACTTTATCAACAGCAGAAGCCGACTATGTATCTCTATCTGCGTGTTGTGCCCAAGTTCTATGGATGAGGACACAACTAACAGATTATGGTTTCAATTTCGACCGCATACCTTTGTATTGCGACTCGAAAAGTGCCATAGCCATCTCGTGCAATCTAGTGCAACACTCGAAGACCAAGCATATTAGAGTCCGCTACCACTTCATAAAGGAACATGTAGAAGAGGGTACTGTTGAATTATTCTTCGTGAAGACTGAATATCAACTCGCTGATCTATTTACTAAAGCCCTCCCAAAAGAGCGGTTTGAAAACTTAGTTCGTCGAATTGGAATGCGAAGCCTGACTCCCGAAGAGTTAGAAAGTATTCTCGAATCTTTGTAAATTATCTTATGAAGCTTCGCATGTAAATATTTTTCAAAAAACAAAATATAAAAATAGAAAATTTCAAAAAGACATAAAAAATATAAAACATAAAAACCAAAAATATTCTTCTCACGACATGTCTCGCGTATAATCGATATTCTGTAGGTATCTAGAAATGTCATTCAACAATGATACGGGCATGTACAGATGCTTGAGCGGGAGTTCATTTAAATTTTTTCCAAAACATGTCATTTCTCAAAATTTTCTTCATTAAGGCTTTCGTATATTTCAGTACGAAACCCGTGCTTTATCGTGAAATCTTTTATTGTAGCTCGGGTACTCCAACTCGAAAAGATTTCATATAAAGGCTACATTGATGACTTCTGATTATTTCCGATCAGGACTCGCAATGTTAATGGCAAAAAGCAAAAACCATGAGCACTTAATCAAGATTGTTTCAAAAAGATTTTTCAACGTCTTTCTATAAATTTTGTGCTCACAAAAACCTCGAATCGCCCCCGGTTAAAATCCTTAAATGCTTTTAAACTCAAATTTTTAAACATACGCCTTGTTTAAGGGGGAGTTCAAAAAGAAAATGTTCCGATTTCATGCTAAAATCAGTCTGTCTCTCCAAAACGTTTCATTTTAATCAACTGTTTTCAAAAATATCACTTCATGCTATTTTTGAGGGGGAGATTAATGGTAAGTAGGCATAGAGGGGAGAGGACGTGATTAAAATGTGATCTAAGACCGTGGTTTGAATCTCAAGACTCAATTATAACCCTCGAAATGACGAAACTAAATGTCAGTTATTGAAAAGACATGTCCTGGACGGGTAATAATTTCAAACTGGTTTTCCAGTGATGTAAACGTGTCTTGCAAAGGACTTGTCTGAGCAGAATGTAACAATTCGAGAGATGATCTTTGAATATGACATGGACGGGTAATAATTTCAAGCTAGTCTAACTAGTGATGTAAGCGTGTCACGCGAAGGTCATGTTCATTGAAAATCGATCATTTCAAATGTGCGAACTCTACCCAACATGTGCATACTATTTCAAAAATGCATGAGCACAAGTGAAGGGGGAGTATTTCAAAAATGCAAAACTTTCAATGTGTTAACCAAATGTGTTTACTCATAGACACTTTGAGAGATTTTCAAAAGGTTTCATGGTTTGTGATCGATAATCTAGGATAATCATGGAGAAATAAAGTGATTATGATTAGGTTATGTCCAATGATCCGCCAGAGCCGGAGGGATCTACCCAAGGACAATTCCAATAGATTAGAATTAGAAGTCCTTAGGTATGATTGAAAAAAAAGAGTAAAATGAGAAAGGAGAAAGAAGGGGTTGAAGAATGAAAAAGAAAAGTTTAATGAAAGGGTGAAAAGAAATAGCCCTCCATGAAAACTTAGGTCAGAAACCGGGTCAATACATCTGCTATCGGTACTCACTAAGGTGATACTGATATTGAAGACAAGACGTCATGGACCCAGTGACGCATTGCACCACCCCTCCTATCCACTCAGATATCTCTTAAAAGATATTTGTTTCATTTCTCACGGAGAACACTACATAATCTATCGATCTCTTAGGAACACTTCTTATACAATACACTTGTGTTCATCAAAAAGGATACAAGTTGTATGAGTCTTAATGAGATCTAAATGATCTTGCCTTATGTCATGATGGTTACTCGCTTCAAACGGTCTACAGTCTTGAAGTGATACTTCGGTATACTTCAGAGGCTCTCAACGGCCTTGGTAAAGATTAGAGAAAGTTTTCACACTATGCTGATAACGATCTCGAAATCTGAACCTATAAGCGTTGGACGATTTATTGCTAACTGTCTTATGCAGGTACATATGAAAGTCCATCTACCATCATCATCTACAAAGTCGACGCATCTGGACAAAAGAAGTAGATCAAGGCAAGAACGACTAAAAGACGATTTTTTAAAGATCACAGTGCATGAAGGAACAACGAATGAAGACTATTATACATCGACACTCAAAGTTCAAGACATTGAAGGCAAAAGACCAATCACGGGAGCATCATTGAAATGACCATCCCTTAGGGGGAGATTGTTAGCAATTAATTTATTTAATTGTGAAGTGATGGTCATTTGTTATCTAGAACTTAAGTGTCAAATGTATTAATAGTTTAGATAATGGGCTAATAGTATTAGTTGTGTTTAGTTTGTAAGTATATAAGTGTAATACTTATATTAGCCCACTCCAAAGCCCAAAGAAAAAGCCCACCCTATGCTAGGGTTGTGGCTGTGTCGCTATATAACCACACACACTCTCTTATTTGTATTTATGGTGTGTATCACATTGAGCCTCATTGTAAAAGAGCGTGTGTGTGTGTTTCATCCTTAGTCTTTGTATCATTTCTTTCCCAAAGTAATATACAATCGACTAGCAATTATCCCATACGATCCACACTACTCTTATTGTTCTTTAAATGATCTTGTGAGTGTCATCCAAGTGTTGTGTCGTGTGAGCTTGTGTGATAAAGAGAAAGGGTTCGGTTCATTACAAAAATCCATTTCTTTAAGTCCATTTGAAATCCTTAATGAATTCTAAGTACTATTTAGAATGGCATCAAAACACAACATTTGAACCACTTACTACTCTTTGTAAATCTGGATTCACAGGAAAGCTCGGGCTTTAAACCAAAAGAGTCCTATAGCAGCAAAGTCTTCAAGATACTCAATTTCGATCTTGTTGTTGATTGAGTGGCTAGGAGGTGTACAAAGGTTAAGATAAATCGGGAGAGTGACTTGGTTAATAAATTATTTGGTATCTAATTATATGTGATCAAAGTATTCAGTGCTCCATCTCGCTTTTTGTTGTGCTAATTCAGTACTCAATGGTATCTGACTAGATTTGAACATAAAATAATCTAAGTGTAGAAACAGTCCCTGAGTAACAATACTCAGAAAGTCAATTTCAGAATTCTTCATAGTCCATGAACCAAAAGAAGAGGATACCTAACAATGTCGCACTGACTTGTGTTATTCTCAATCATTCAAAATTCAGAGACTGCTTACTTAGAAATATATCCTAGTATCTAAAGATTTTAGGTGAGAACTTTTTAGGAAAAATTGTCAACACTTTCCCCTAAAGAAAGATGGAAAATGCTAAAACATCATTTTCCTCCTACAAAAGCTCCTACTCGCAGGATGCTGAAAAATGTTAGAATGGATGGTTTGGATGCAGAGAGAGAATGAGTGAAAAAAACTATATAATATTGTTGTGAGTGTAGGAGGATTTGTAGGATGAAAAAGTAGGAAGGTGTAGCCAAGCTCAAGAAAGATTGGACACATTCCAAGAATAGAAGCATGTAATATAAGTGTACTGCACAGTTAAAAGTTTGACACGTCCTTATTACCCCATGGATATTCACCTCGAAGCTCGCCTATAAAAGAAAATGTTTTAAAGAAGTAAATGTTATATATATCTTGCATTAAACACCTAATCATCAGGAGAACATTTACTTATCCTTGAAATTGTGCCTGACCCATTCATAGAGATTGATAGTTCATACATAAACATTAACTTACATTTATGTTTAATCAAGTAAGGAATTTTTTGTTCAAAAAAAGTAAGGAGTTTACTATGTCATTCAGCTAAGATTAGTATAGTTTACTACTGTTAGACCCATTTCCCGGATACAACTAGGCCACACCTTAGATGAAATTGACTAAGACTTAATGTGATTGGTTGGACAACGGAAGTCACATAGTAGTCAAACCCGATAGTCAAAGTATTGTATAATACGGCTATAGAAAGTATAATGTGTCGCAATTATGATGGAAATACACTTGAAGGACTAAAGTTGTCAATTGATAAATGGATTAAAAGTTTAATGTGGCCAAACTAGGAGAAAAGGGACATGAGGGACTAAAGTTGCCAACTAGGAAAACTTATCAACTAAAATATCCTAGCCTAGAATTTTTTAGGCATTTCATCATCCTTATTATAAGGGTGTGTGTTTGGTCCGGTTATGGGAGAAGAGAGAAAGGGAGGGAAAACTCATCTTGGTGCTAGTGATCCAAGGAGGAAGATCATGTCATTCTACCATGAAGATAAGCCTCAATTAAGTCCCTAAGCAAGTAAGTATCCTCTAATTAGTGTAAGGGTTTTGGTTATATGATCATGGTAATGATCATTTATGGTTTGAAATGATTTGGGGGTATGTTCTTGGGTTGTATAAACCCTTGTTAGAGTGTATTGATTTGTTTATATGTGATGCTATGTGTTTGAGTAGGATCCTTGTGATGATGATGATGATGGTGGTGGTGGTATTTAGATGAAGAAGTAGATGATGGTGTTATTGGTTATGCTAGCTTGGATTGAAGGTAAGTAACTATGATTACTATATGTTAATATAAATGTTCTCATGCTATGTGTTAAGGAATAAGTTGATAGGATTATGCCTTGGATTAGTAAGAGGTATGTTTGTGAGAGAGGATCAAGAGTTAGGACGTGGTATTGAAAGGATGGAGGTATGTCTACGATTGTTATGTGTTCAATCTTATTATGTTCATGTGTTTTAGTTATGATGTTGTTATGACAATGGTAATGAGATTGAATGATCGTGAGTTGAATGATTCAAGATGTTCTTGATGCATATATGTTTGAATGAAAGTATTAACCATGTATTAATCTAGTTGCTTACTAAGTGAAAGCTTACGTGTTAGTGTTTCAATGTTTTGTAGGTGCTTATATGAGGAAGGTTAAGCGGTTGGATTATGGCTTAAGAAATGGAAGTAAGGACTTGATGGTAGAAATGCATTTAGGAGCTTAGTAGTAGTATGCCGAGCTCAAGTCCAATATGGTACACCCGAAAGTCTAAAATGGTTTATACGTATGTTGTCGAGTGTCAAAGTTTATGTCAGGTTCGTGTTAGAGATTAAAATGTCAAACGGTATGTCAAGTATGCTTTAATGTGCTTATGGTCTTGAATAAAGGAGTGTTTGGATTAGTGTCTAAATGTATCCATTTTAAAGTTAAATGGATCATTGGCCGTGAAGTACAGTTTGTTATAGTTTTGAATGCTACACGTATGTTTTGGTTCAAATTATGGCGTTGAAATGGTGTCAAATGGTATGAGGATATTGGTGTCAAAATGTGCAGGTTTTGCCTTCAGAGGATGGTTATGGCATAACTGAAGAGAGGGTTACGTTGTAACCATGTTTTGAGACTTAAGCATGCTCTGAGAAGAAGTTACGGCGTAGCCTTAATTGTAGTTACGGCGTAACTATTCATGTACTCAGATTTTGGCTATCTTCGAAAAATCATATCTTTTAAACCGTAAGTCGTCACGGGTCGTGCCACCTGGCGTTCTAAAGATAATTAAGTCTAGTTTCATTTAAATTTAGTCTCAAGGTCTGAAAGTTTATAGATTTTTGTCAATGGTCAAAAGACTAACAGAAGGACAGTTTTGGTTCACGCTTTTTTGCGCATAAAAGTTGTAAATTTTGGTCAAATTGGTTACGGGGTGTAACAACTTTTTATCAGAGCTTCGGTTTAAGTGAATTAGGTTTCAACATTAGGTTTCCTAGACTTAAACCATTCGTAGACGCGTTGAGCATAAGTTTAAATAATGCGGAAAATAGATGCCTTAGTGGTATAACGTTAAAATGCTTATAGTAATAATGAGATTAGATTATAGCTTAGAGGTAAACGAGAATATTACGATGTGGATTTAATGGCTATAGAGGTAATGAGTTAGACGCGGGTTATAAATTGTCTAAATAATGAGATGGAATGCATGATATGCTAAATGCATTCAGTTGACGAGTGTGTATGTGTTTCATAGTGATAACGTATATGTGGTATGATCCTATGGTGGATTATATTGTGCTAAGTGCCACGCAAGAGAATGATAGTTCTTGTATCGTATAGACTAAAGTTTTATTTATATGGAATAAGGCCTTAAAAGTTATGAGTCATAGGCAAAGTTATGACAATGTGTTTATTGGTATGACGACACTAGTGATTAGTGTTGGAAGTAAGAAATATGGTATGGTATAATGCATAGAAGATAAAGATTGACTTAGATTTTATTAATTGTGGTTTGAGAATGATTTGTATGTAATGTGCTTATAAGGATAATGATATAGTGAAGTCTATAGGATTGAGTAAGACTTGTTTTTATAAGGATATATATGAGGATGTGTAAGTGAAAATGATCTAGAAGCTTAGATAAAGTTGTAGGACCATAGATCTAGTAACTTGTCACACAATATTAAGCAAAGATGGTGACAAGAGTATATATGTATGTCGTATGGAATAAAGAGAAAGAGAAGAGAAAGAAACTAGAATATATTTCATAAAACACACATTACACACTCAAGCACACACCTCAAATGTGTCATTTGAGGTATTTATATAGTAAACATAAAACACCCTAATGGGCTTGGTGTGGCGTTCATTTGGTTTGTGGATTGAGCTTGGATTACATTAAACATAAATAGACTAGCTTATCATAACTACTAACCTATTAGCTTAGCCCAATCCACGAGCCCATTGACTAATCTATAACATTTTCTATAACGTCTTACAAATTTCCTATGACTAGAATGACCGCCACTTTTCATTAATACTAACAATCTCCCCCTAAGGGGTGGTCATTCATAGAATAGTCTTGATTCTCTGTTCCTTCATGCTTTGTGATCTTTGAAGTAACTTCTTTTGATCTTTCTTGCCTTTGATCAACATTTTCACAGGTTTGCAGTGTCGTCATTTCCAACATACTCATACTTCTTGGAACGACTTTGAACTTCATACTTATGTCTTCCTCAATTGATTCATGAACTTGTTCTTTACTTCTTGATTAGCTCTTTGACTTTGACGTAACTCATTGTCTTTAACTTGATATTTTGTCTTTGAACATTCTTTGATTTGAGCTTGTTGAGGATGAACTTCATAAGTATGAGTATGTGGAGGTGAAGATGTTGATGTATATGATGGTGTACGATTTTTCTCCAAGAGGACTTACATCATTACCTGCATAGATATTGTTAGTTGAAATCACTAATTGATCACGGTGAACTTTTCTTAGAGAATGGATCACTACGATTGTTTTACTGATGAATGTCTTGATTCCATTCACCTTGGTCGGGCACATCAACCGTCCTAATCCCGTTAGGGACAGTTATCAATACTATGGATAAAAATCCAAGTAAAGACCATGTCTTAAGAATTCAATTCGCGAAAGGAATCTCTTTGGCGGGATTTCCAGCACTTTCAGGTTTAGACTTTGAGAGAATTAACAGCATAGTGTGAAAACCCTCTCTAATTCTTACAAAGGTTGTTCCTGAATTGGATACCCTCTATAAGGCTTACAACAGATATACCGAAGTATACCCACAATTCAGGTGAGATGCTGATGTATAGTGAAGTATCACTCCATGATTATAGACCGTTTGAAACAAGTAAACATCATGATGGATACGACAAGATCCGTAGATCTTATAAAGACTCTTATACAACTTGTGTCCTTTTTGGCGAAGACAAGTGTATGCTATGGAAAGTGTATCCTAATAGATCTTTTGATAAATCTCATGGCTCTAGGCTCGTTTGCATGCGTTATGGTTTTAGTCTTCAGAGGCATAGAGCAGAGGGCCTCCTTTTCAATATCAATACATCTCGGAGTGAGAGGTTGATAGATTATGCAAGGTTCTCCGTGAGAAATGAAACAAATACCTTTTAAGAGATATCTGAGTGGCTAGGAGGGGTTGTGCAGCGCGTCACTAGGTCCATGATGTCTTGTCTTCAATACCGGTATCGTCTTTGTGATAACCGATAGTAGATGTATTGACCCGGTTTATGTTCCTAAGTTTATTGGAGGGCTATTTCTTTTCACCATTTTCACAATTTTTATTTTATTTTATTTTATTTATTTATTTATTTATTTTATTTTTTAAATTCTTCAACCCTTTCTTTCTTCTTTCATCACTTTACTCTTTTTTTTTTTCAATCATACCTAAGGACTTCTAAATCTAATCTATTGGAATTTTCCTTGGTTAGATCCCTTCGGCTCTGGCAGATTATAGGACATAAACCTAACAATAATCACCTTATTACTCCATGATTATCCTATGTTCATTGATCACATGCCATAAAACCTTTTCTGAAAATCTCTCAAAGTGATTATAAAACACATTTTATTAACACTTCGAGAGTTTTGTATTATCTGAAATACTCCCCCTTCACATGTGCTTATGTGTTTTTAAGATAATTTTGCACATATTGGGTAGAGTTTGCACTTTTGAATTGATCGATTTCCAGTGAACAAAACCGATTCAAGACACACTTACATCACTAGTTAGACTAGCTTGAAATTGTTACCCGTCATGGTCAAGTTCAAAGAAAGTCTCTTGAGATGGTACATTCTAATTAGATAAGTCCTATTCGAGACACGCTTATATCACTAGTTAGACTAGTTTGAAATTATTACCCGTCCAGGACAAGTCTTTTCGATTACTGATATTTCAGCTTTGTCAATTCTTTGGTACTTTCTGAGTCAAGCTCTTTTGAGATTCAACCATGATCTTTAAATATTTTAGATCACATTTTAATTACGTCTTCTCCCCCTCAAAAATAGCATATTCGTGATATTTTTGAAATCAACCGATTAATAGAAAAGCTTTTGGAGAGATAGACAGATTTGTTTTGCATGAAATCAGAACATTTTGGTTTTTATACTCCCCCTTAATGAAAGCATATTTTCAAATATAAAGTTTAAAATTCTTGAATAAGGGTTTGTAGGGAGTTCTCTTTTTGAAGTACGAGTTATGTGGGGGCTGCTCCAAATGCGTCTAATACTACGACCTCATCTTTTGCCAATGTTGTTAATGCTACTCATACGGTTCCGAAAGTAAATTTTACATCGTTGGTAAATGAGGATCGTGTAAATAATCGTGACACAATGTTGCCTATGGCTGCTATGAAGAAGGTTTTAAGTCGGTATGATAATACACTTGTTGGTTACTTCCTCGGTAAGTCCATTGCATTTCCTTTGGTTCAGAATTATGTTACTAATAATTGGGGAAAATTTGGCTTGCAAAAGCTGATGAAGAATGATGATGGTGTGTTTTTGTTTAAGTTTTCTACCATGGAGGGTGTGGATTGTGTTCTAGAAAGAGGTCCTTGGATTATACGTAACTCTCCTATTATTCTAGAAAATGTTTCCCCTACTCTATCTCTTAATAGGAACGAGGTAAACAACATACCGGTTTGGATTAAAATACATAAGGTTCCTTTGGTTGCTTATTCTGAGGATGGTTGGAGCTTGATTGCTACGCAAGTAGGGAAAACTATTATGTTAGATACTTTTACAAGCTCTGTATGTGTCGAGTCTTAGGGCCGTATTTGTTTTGCTCATGCTTTAGTTCAATTAAGCGCGGATTCAGAACTAAAAAGCTAGGTTACAATGGCAATTCCAAATTAAGAAGGTAGTGATTTTACTACTGAAATTATTAATATCGAATATGAATGGAAACCTCCTCATTGTGGTGAATGTAAAACTTTTGGACATGTTTTGATTGAATGCTCAAATCGTGTTAAGGAGGTTGTTCGTAGTAATACTAATGTGGCTGCAAAGCCTTCTGAAGCTTCTGCTACTTTGGAAAAGACGGATGATGGTTTCATTGAGGTAATGAAACGTAAGAGTAAGGGGAAGAATGTGGTTGCTCCTTCTCGGCCTATTAGGGGTGTTCAGCTTAATAAGCCTAAACCAAATTTTTGGAGACCGATCTCGAAGAAGCCGGTTGTTACAAAGGAGAAAGTCACTAATGAGGCAAGTACGAGTGGAAAGATTATTGCTACATCAGACCCATTTGATGCTCTTGATATGGCCGATAATGATGATAATGGTATTCCTTGTGCAACAAGTGTTTTTCCTAAGGATGAGGCAGATTTAGAGGTTGGTAGTGCGAAGAACACTAAAGTGGCTGAAGAAGTTGCTAGTTCTTCTAAGGGTGGAAATGGAAGTACTACTCCTATTGTTGAGAAAATTGGGAAGATTGAAAAGCTAATTATTGAAGAGAAGGTTACTCTTGTGGATGATGATGGTAAACCTCTTAAAAAGGTTGATTCTTCAAATAAGGTGGGTAACCCAATCTTTAAGGTGGGCAATGTGGTAGTTTCTAACAGCGAAGATGATGAAGTTTTTGATGATTACATTGGGACATTGTATTCTGGAAGTGGAGGTAAGGAGCAGAGTCTTTATGAGCAATGGAAAGTGGATACGGGTGACGGCAACAATTATAATGATGATGATTTTGGCCTCTCTCCTGCACAATTAAAGGGTGCTGGGATTCAAGATTTTTGTCTTAACTAGGTTGTTTTAATATTTTTTGCATAAAATTTATGATGTATCTTATTTTAATCAGGTTTTGGTTTGGTGGTCTTGTTGGTTGTAGAAAGTTGTCATTTATGGCCTGTCATAAATGATTTAGTGGTTGGGTCAAACGATTGCTTGTGGTTAAAGTGATACTTCAAGCACATTCCATTGTATAGGTGATGTTGAATATTGAAAAACATATGAAACAAATAAACGCAACGGATACATCACCTAGAGACGGATCCATATAGCCATATGATCAATTAAATAAATGAATATAACAATTATACCTTTGAAGAGTGATCACGGATTCACCAACACACCAATATCACCAAGATGGAATGCGAAACCCAAGGGAATCAATAAGGTTGATCCCTTCTAAGAGTGTAACACATTACACGTCCTTGATCACCAATTGATGCTAGTCTTGACCACGTAACAACAATCCTTGCAACCACCTTTACAAGATATAGCCTAGTCAAGAGCAAAAAACAAAACCCTTAATGGGAATATGTTTATGCAGTGACTTTTAGAGGAGGAAGAGAGGGAGAGAATATCTCTATTAGGTGGAAAGAATTAAGTGTAATTGATGTGATTAATTGTTGATTGATCCTATCAATTAGATATTACACTTAGCACCTAGGAAAAGCACCATAAACCCCTCCATACCCCCTCCATAGGCCGGCCATATGAAGGGCCCACAATGGGCTTGCCAATTGTTGGTCCAATCCAAAAATGCTAAGTCTGACTTAGTATTTAATGGACCGTTATAGATCCCGAGTTACGTAGTCATTTATATATTCTAAATACGATAATTACAATCTATAAAATGATGTCTCTGTGCATAAGTGTGTTACCCCATAGGCTCACATAGTCTAGCCATATAATTATTTATTATAACACGAGCATACTCCAACTGCTCCCACTTGCGACATCATAATAATCAAGTAATTATACAAGCAAAAGTTAGCGTCTAGCAACACGCCAATGCCCCTAGTAATATGTGAGAATAGTTTCTTAAACGTCTTATTTTAAATGGTTTATATGTCATCCATCCTTTTGTTACAGATACCATGTTGAACATTAGACATGGATCAAATGTCATTCTAATTGTTCAACTATTATGTTTCTCGATATAGATATTGAACAAGATAACCAAGTGGATCAAGATTCATCATAATCTCATTTGGGTACGGCCATACAAACATCTGTCCAATTCATTGAGAGGCCCAAATAGTATCTAACTCCATAACATTTGGAGGAACAAATCCTATTTTGACTGCACGTGTCATTCATGTATTTCATATCACCCCTGAAGATGGTTTTTATAACTACCTTGTTCAGGACAGCGTTTAACCATATCAAGGAATGAAATTCCACGCATGCAAGACCTACTTGCATCTCAAGTCTAAGGATAAGAGACATAACCATTTGCGAGATTCACTATTGACGACGATCCATGTAGTGAATACTCGTAGGTTGGGTCAGTCTAATTATCATCATAATGAACAATATGTGAGTTTGGTAAATAATCACCAACACGCTCACATTTGCCTTAATTTGATGATACTCCCATATCGTCAACCGACAATGGACAATTTTAGAATAAATAAATTATTCATGGATTAAACATGCAAATATAGAACATAGAAGTATAAATGAATACGATCATACCAGGTATATCAATTCATTATATAATACGACTGCTTACAGTTCCATTATCCAAATACTAAAAACAGATATGCATAAGACTACCCATAGGTCGGAATCTGATGTTCCCACCATGATCGAATCATGTTGTACAAGACAACAAGTAGTCATCTGAGTAAACTATGAGAATATTTGTTTCAAAACTCATGAAAAGTTTGAATGATGATTGTCCTTTGTATGTGTGCATTCAAGTACAAGACGAGTATTGCAACAATACATTCCATAGGGTGTTCGAAGCCAACAAAACACCTACATTAGACAGTCATCTGAACAGTTTCTCAAACTTTAAAGTATTCTTATTCTTTCAATGTATAACGCATTAATGCTCTCAGTCGAGGACATCTAGTCAGCAATGTCATCATTCATGATGATATCCTACCACGACTAAGGTTGAGCATCATCTCTGTTGAATAAGCATTAGTGTATACAAACAAAACAAAGCTCCTCAAATATCCGTAAATGTTTGAACATATCTTTGGTACTTTGTAGGTCCATTATAATGTTCGTTTAACAATTATCTAATGACTTTCACTTGGATATTTGATGTTATAAACTCATCTTGCATTCATGCAAATGATATATATATAGTCCAATATGTAATATGACTTATACGATGAATCCTTTAGTCGAACTTAAGATTTCCATTCATTTGTTCAATCTCATCAAGTGAGATTGATCATTGAGACTCCCCTCAATAACGTGTCATATTGTGTTTAGACTCAATAACCGCTTATGTTTATTCTAATAAACATATATATAACAAGGTTGTATGTCTTATTTTATAAATCCCTCAAGAGAAACTTCATTCCAACCTAAGGATTAAAGTCTAGCTTAGATGGAATATTGTTTCTAATATGTTAATGACATATGAGATTTAAGAAAATAAATACAGTGCTCCAACTTGCTCTCAGTGTACTTAGGAGTAATCTTATTAATCAAAATTAAATTAATGATTTTATAATTAACTTAAGATCCCTGCTCCTAGATGCATGATCTAATCCACACATGGATTCTTTTATCTTGTATATGCAATAAAGATTATATGGATTCATAAACCCTTTTGATTACTCATCGTCCTCGCAAAGGTAATCAACAAGAAAAGTGTTTTGATATCCTATTGTCATATTTCATTTACATGAAAACAGGTATGACAATTAATCAGCTTTATACATTTAATGTTTGTAGGTAGGAAGATTTAATCATAGTTAATTTCTTGAGTGCGAGTAAACTCCTTTTACTATACTCCTTTAACTATGCGTGCATTAAATGTATGTACAAGTTTGTCCTTTTGAGTCCTCTCATCAAGAAACTCATTCTGAACCTCACAGTCTAACTGATTGGTAAGAGATCAATCAAGCTCCATGAGTGATTGTCTTTCAAGGACTGCATCATTACATTCATGGTTTTGAGCTATTCATCAGATTTAAGATCCGATAATGCATCTCTACAGTTAGCAGGTTCACTATGATCCTCTAACTTATATCCCTTAGCATTGATATAAAAACTATATCATTTAGGTGCAAGTGGAATACTTGCGGATTTATGAATGAGAGATATCAATCTATGGTTTAACATATGCATGTTCTACCTTAGTATGACATTAGCAAGTGTACTCAGAAGGTTGCTCTTGAATAACTTCAAGATCTAAAGGTGCTCCCACTTGCTTTTGTATGTAGAGACTAATCTCTAGATACTCAGCATCTTGAGTAACAATAAATTTTTTTCAAGTGGGACATCCAAAATACATCGTTAGTTCTTGACTCCAGTTGTTAATTACTTACTCCTAGGTATTTAACAAATTCAGAACTTCAATCAAGACATAATGAGATTCATCCCATGCCATAATACAATGGTGTCTTAAATTCCTTCTGGGTTGGAGCCATATTGAGTGTACACATGGCACATCCAATTTTCTAACCTTGATAGCTTTGGAGGTAAAACAGTTTAAGTCATCAAAGATCAAACAATGACAATAGAGTTTGATTTTCCATGATGGACATACCATAAAGTTGTGGTATTCCATGAGGACTGAAGTTATGAGACTATCACGCAACTCATTAGATGAACTTACACTTTTTGGCTTACATATCTGCCAACCAAGTCAAACCAGATGGCACCAATAGTAATTTTAGCCTACTGCATACTTTACTTCATGTGCATGTTTTGACTAGAAAACATAAACATTTATTATACGTCGTAAGTGTACATGTCTTAACAAGAAGACATAACAAATTAACGTCTTACTTTACGTTATAAGTCTTTCAACAATTAACGGAATTGATGTTTGTGTCTTTACAAGAGACCTAAACATATTCAACTAAAGTAATTACGAGCGCCGACTCTTGGCCTCAATAGTAAATTTGTAGCACTCGATTATCACTTGGAATGAACACCGAATAATTTCCTCTTTATCACACAACACACTAGAACACTTTGATGACTCATAAAAGAATATTAAGAACAAGAAGAGAGTAGTGGATCTTATGTTAATTTTAGTCAAAGGTTTATTAGCTTCAATGAAAAGGAAATAAACAATGACAAGGGGAAACACACACACTCTCTTTCTAACAAATGAGGCATGCTAACAACTGAGAAGTGTGTGTATTTTTATACGTACAACCATCAAACAATAATGGGTTTGATGGGCTTTTGACTTGGGCTATGAGTGGACTAGTAAATGTATTACACTTATACATTTGGACTATAACAAAACTAATACTACTAGCCCACTACTTTGACTACTTATTTCATTACACACTTAAGTCTTACAAACTAATGACCATCACTTCCAAAGTAGCATAAATTAAATGCTAACAATCTCCCCCTAAGGGATGGTCATTTCAATGATGGTCCCGTGATTGTTCTTTTGTCTTCAATGACTTGAACTTTGTGTGTCAATGCAAAATAGTCTTCATTCAATGTTCCTTTATGCGCTGTGATCTTCAAAGAATCGTCTCTTGGTCGTTCTTGCCTTGATCTACTCCTTCATTCCAGATGCTTTGTCATTAGTAGATGATGATGGTGGATGGACTTTCGTCGGTACCTGCATAAGACATTTAGCAATAAATCATCCAACGGCCATCATGTCGTGAGGCAAGATCCTTAGATCTCATTAAGACTCATACAACTTGTATCCTTTTGAGTGAACACAAGTGTATTGCATAGGAAGTGTTCCTAAGAGATCTTTTGATGAATCTCATGTCTCTAGACTCAATAATGTGCGTTTTGGTTTTAGTCGTCGGAGGCATGGAGCAGAGTGCCACCTTTTCAATATCAACACATCTCGGAGTGAGAGGTCGATAGATTATGTAGTGTTCTCCGTGAGAAATGAAACAAATATCTTTTGAGAGATATCTGAGTGGATAGGAGGGGTGGTGCAAATGCGTCACTAGGTCCATGACGTCTTGTCTTCAATATCAGTATCACCTTAGTGAGTACCGATAGCAGATATATTGACCCGGTTTCTGACCTAAGTTTTCATGGAGGGCTATTTCTTTTCACCCTTACAAAAACTTTTCTTTTTCATTCTTCAACCCCTTCTTTCTCCTTTCTCATTATACTCCTTTTTTCAATCTTACCTAAGGACTTCTAATGCTAAGCTATTGGAATTGTCCTTGGGTAGATCCCTCCGGTTCTGGCGGATCATTGGACATAACCTAACCATAATCACCTTATTACTCCATGATTATCCTAGATTATTTGTCACATGCCATTAAACCTTGTGAAAATCTCTCAACGTGTTTATGAGAAAACACATTTTGTTCACATTGAGAGTTTTGCATTTTTGAAACACTCCCCCTTCACATGTGCTCATGCATTTTTGAAATAAATTGCACATGATGGGTAGAGTTCGCACATTTAAAATGATTGACTTTCAATGAACATGTAGACACGCTTACATCACTAGTTAGACTAGCTTGAAATTATTACCCGTCCCGGTCATATTCAAAGATCATCTCTCGAATTGGTACATTCTACTCAGACAAGTCCTTTGCGAGACACGTTTACATTACTGGTAAACCAGCTTGAAATTATTACCCGTCCAGGACTAGTCTTTTCGATAACGGACAGTTAGTTTCGTCAATTCGAGGGTTGTTCTGAGTCTTTTTGAAGCACTCATTTTGAGATTCAAACCACAAAACTTCTTTTCGATCACATTTTAATCACGTCCTCTCCCCCTTATATTTAAACACTTAATCTCCCCCTCAAAAATAGCATGAAGTGGTATTTTTGAAAACAGTTGATTAAAATAAAACTTTTTGTGGAGAGACGGACTGATTTTAGCATGAAAAATGGAACATTTTTCTTTTTATACTCCCCCTTAACCAAAGCATTTGATTAAACATTTGAGTTTAAAAGCAGTTAAGGGTGTTAGAGGGAGTTATCTTGAGCACAAAATTCATTTAAAGACATTGAAAAAATCTTCTTGAAATCATTTTGATTAAGTGCTCAAGGTATTTGCTTTTCGCCATTAACATTGCGAGTCCTGATCGGAAATAATCAGAAGTCATTCAATGTAGCGCGGGTTTCGTACTGAAATGCACGAAAGCCGTTATGAAGAAAAATTTGAGAAACGACATGGTTTTGAAAAACATAAAAAAGAACTCTCGCTCAAGCATCTGTACATGCCCGTATCATTGTTGAATAACATTTCTAGATACGTACAGAATATCGATTATACGAGAGACATGTCGTGAGAAGATTTTTTTTTTTTTTTTTTTTTTTTTTTTTTTGAGTTTTATATTTTTTATGTCTTTTTGAAATTTTCTGTATTTACAGTATTAGTTTTAACAAGTATATATTTACAAAAATATTTACATGCGAAGCTTTTTGATATAAATCAATAAGATTCGAGAAGACTTTCTAACTCTTCGGGAGTTAGGCTTCGCATTCCAATTCGACGAACTAAGTTTTCAAACCGCTCTTTTGGGAGGGCCTTAGTAAATAGATCGGCGAGCTGGTATTCTGTCTTCACGAAAAACAATTCAACAGTACCCTCTTCAACGTGCTCTTTTATGAAGTGGTAGCGGACTCTAATATGCTTGGTCTTCGAGTGTTGCACTGGGTTGCACGAGATGGCTATGGCACTTTTTGAATCGCAATACAATGGTATGCGGTCGAAAGAGAAACCATAATCTGTGAGCTGTGTCCTCATCCATAGAACTTGGGCACAACACGCAGATAGAGACACATACTCGGCTTCTGCTGTTGATAAAGCAGTGCAGTCTTGTTTCCTTGAGGACCAGCCTACTAGCTTTTCTCCAAGAAATTGCGCTCCGCCTGAAGTACTCTTTGCTGTAACTTGGCAACCGGCATGGTCTGCATCTGAAAATGCTATTAGTGTAAACTCCGAATCCTTCGGATACCAAAGACCCATGTTAATGGTTCTTCGAAGGTATCGAAAGATCCGTTTAACCTCTTGGAGGTGAAGTTCGGTAGGCCTTGCCTGAAACCGTGCAAGTAAACAAACAGCAAAATGAATATATGGTCAGCATGCAGTTAGGTACATGAGAGAACCAATCATGCTCCGATATTTCTTCGGATCCATGGGTTTCCCATATAGGTCAGCGCCAAGTTTTGGTGATGTGACCATTGGAGTACCAACAGAGTCACAATTGTCCATTCCATGTTTCTTCAAAATCTCAATTGTATATTTAGCCTGATTAAGAAAAATTCCACGTGGGGATTGATGAATTTGTAAGCCTAAAAAGAATTTTAATTCACCCATCATGGACATTTCGAATTTGCTTTTCATGAGATTTTCAAAATGTTTTGAATGTGTCGGATTAATGGACCCAAATATGATGTCGTCCACATAAATCTGAACAATCAAAATATCATTTTTGTATTTTCTTGTAAACAAGGTTGGATCAATTGTTCCTTTGGGGAAATTATTTGACAACAAGAAAGATGATAACTCGTCATACCGCGCCCGTGGGGCTTGTTTCAAACCATAGATTGCCTTCTTTAGCTTGTAGACGTATGCCGGATGATCTTTGTCAACGAAACCGTCTAGCTGACTCATGTACACTTCTTCTTTCAGAGTTCCATTCAAGAAAGTTGTCTTGATGTCCATCTGATAAACCGTGATGTTCTTGTGAGCCGCATAAGCTAAGAAAATCCTGACTGCTTCAAGTCTTGCAACTGGTGCGAATGACTCTTCAAAATCTATCCCTTCTTCCTGTCTGTATCCCTTTGCCACCAGACGAGCTTTGTTGCGAATCACAGTCATTTCTTCATCCTTTTTGTTTTTCCATAACCATTTAAGATCAATGACTAGTTTGTCAATTGGTCTTGGAACTAAATCCCAGGTGTCATAGATTTGAAATTGAAGAAGTTCTTCCTGCATCGCTTCAATCCAGGCATTATCTGCCATTGCTTCCCGAATGTTCTTAGGTTCTATGAGACTGACTGAGCAGACATAGATGCACATGTCGCAATCGGTATGAAGTTGTTTTCTCGTCTGAATTGGTCTTGAGGGTTCACCAATAACCTGTTCAATCGGATGGTCTTTTGTCCACTGTAATGTTGAAGGGTACCTTGGACTGAACAAATGTGTGTTATTCGGTTCATGTAATCTGGAAGATGATTCACCAGATTCCGTTCCAAACGGGTTTTCAAAGACTTCTTCGTCTAACACAGCATTATTTTGTTCTTGCTCATCAATTCTTGGTAGAACAATTTCAATGAATGGAGTTGCTGGAGTAAATGTAGATGATGTTGATGTTGAGGGAGTTGGTGCGCCAGCTTCGAATGTTGTGGATGCATCCGGATGTGGTGGTGGTGTTGGTGGTTGTTGAGTGGGTGCAGCGGAATGTTGGTTAGATGCATTTTTCGAAGCGCCACCATAGTATTCATCATACATGAACTCGAAGAAATTATCCAGTTCTTGAGTTGTGGGTTGTTCGTCATGAATTGATTGAGCTCCTTGATGTGCGAGTCCCACACTGATATGTCCGGAAATCATCGGGTTAAGTGCGGGTTCTAGAGCGAGTCTCTCAGAAGCCATTTGTGAAATTTCATCAAATTTCACATTCATCGTCTCCATGATCTTTTTCGTTCTCCTGTTATACACCCTGAATGCCCTCAAGTTTTCAGAATAACCAATTAAGATTCCAATATCACCCTTAGCCTTCAACTTTCCCAGATCTTCCCTGTCATTTGTTAGATAGCATAAAGCGCCAAATACATGAAGATAAGAAATATCCGGTTTTCTGTTGTTGACAAGTTCATATGGGGTTTTATTGAATCTTGGATGGATTAGGGATCGGTTTTGAGTAAAACAAGCAGTAGAAACAGCATCAGCCCATAAGAATAACGGTGCACTGGAATAGATCAGCATAGTGCGAGCAGCTTCTACAAGGGTTCGATTCCTTCTTTCAACTACCCCATTCTACTGTGGAGTTCTAACAGTGGATGTCTGGTGAGTAATACCAGTTTCTTCAAAGAATGTTCTTAACTCCTGATTGACAAATTCCGTGCCATTATCCGTTCTTACTATCCTAACTGGAGCTTGAAGTAGAACTTGAATCCGCTTCAGAAAGGTGATGATGGTGCTCGGTGCTTCGTCTTTTGATCTCAGAAACTTTACCCATGTATATCTTGAATAGTCGTCAACAATTACAAGAATATACTTCTTCCCATTTATGCTTTGAACTCTCATTGGGCCACATAAGTCCATATGCAACAAATGCAACCTATCAACCGAACTAGGTACGGGTTTAGGTTTATATGTTGCTCTTTTGCTCTTTCCTTGCTCACATGATGGACATAGGTGTTCTTTGAATTTAGGAAAACCGGAGACGATGTTGTCTTTGGCAAGCTTGTTGATCGTGTCAAAGTTCAGATGGGACAAACGTCTATGCCACAACCAGGATTTTGTTTCGCCTGCCCTGGTCATGAGACAAATAGGAGATGAAGAGGCCATTTGGTTTATGTCAATTGCATAGAGATTGGTGCCACGATTCCCAATTAAGAGATCATTCCCCACCAAATTCCTGACAAAACAAGTGTTTCTCCTAAAAGCAACCTCTAAATCAGCATCACAAAACTGCCCGACTGAGAACAGATTGTGTCCCAACCCTTCGATATAGTAAAACTGAGTGATTAAGTAGTTTCCAAACTGAAGATCTCCAGAACCCAGAATAGCTGCAACATGATCATTCCCAAACCTTACAGTCCCCATGAACTGCCGTACAAAGTTGATCAGTAGCTTCAAATTCCCGGTCTTGTGCTTGGAGCAACCCAAGTCTACGATCCAAAGACATATTTCGATAACCTGCCATGAACCGAAAACACTTGCATTTGGAAACCGTATTTCATTTGGTTCCATGGGTTAGGGGTAACACATGAACCACATACACAAAGATGGTTTTAATTTTGTTCTAATGGAACAACTTTTTGTTTGCCATTCTTACGTGTAAACTTTCTTCCTGTTGGTTTCCATACACAAAGCTTAAGATAGTCCCTAGGCAATAGAGTACTAGATATGGTCCTAGATACAGCAATGAGACTGTTAAGGTATCTAGTCTTAGCACTAGTCCGTGTAGGAACATCTTGCTGTTCAGGCTTATCATTCACAGTACCAGAAACAATATCATCACAAGCATTTTCAGACAAAGATTTCTTTTGCATTAAACAATCAGATTCATTACATGCATTCAAAACACTGGTCTGTTCATTACATCCAGATGATATTTGTTCCTTATTTGAAAGCTTTAAATTCCTAGGGTGTTCTTCTAATTCCTTGCTTTCACTTTCAGAGACAGGCGATACTCTAGATTTCTTGGTATTGCTCCTAGGCTTTCGCTTGCTCCTAGTGGTGCTTTCTAATCCTGCAGAAGGTAAGGCACACTCATTAGAATTTATGATGTTGTCCTGAGATGTTGTAGCATTCCTAGATTCATTTGGATTATCTTTCTTACTTTTGTCTAACGCCCTAGATGTTTTAGAGGTAGACGCAGTAGTGGGACTAATCCTATAAAGGCCAGGTGCTATTACATTAGTGTTCTTGACAACAGCTTTCTCTTTTTGTTTCTCACTAGGCAAGGGGGTTGATGGTGCTATACCCGTAGTTTCCTTGCCCTTCCCATTTTGACATTCAAGTTGAGACTTCAAAAGATTAATTTGTTCTTTCAACTGTTTGTAAGAACGCTCATACGACAGTTTGTCATACTTGCATTCTTCTTTTTTCGTATCAAGTTGTTTAAAATATGTAACATTTTGCTTTTCAAGTTTAAAAAGCGCCTTTTCATATTTTGAAAGAATTTCAGAAGTCTCAGCCCGAAGTCGTTCATCATCCTCAATAGAATATGTTTGGAAAATAATAGACATGATATCGGTCGATAGAGCTTCGAAGGAGAGAGAGTCATTTTGCTTTTCCAAAACTTTTATGTGTTCCAAGTATTCATTAGCTTCCTTCACTAAGAATTTGTGGTCCTTAACAAATTCTGCTGACTCTTTCAAAAGATTATTTTCCACATTTTGAACAACCGCATAGATTGCAGCAACATGTGGATTAATTTCTTTTTCAAAGATCCTTTTTAGTTCATCTTGAACACCCGGAAACCATTCAACCTTTTTATTGTTAATTTTGGAAGCCACAATACGTTGAAGTTTCTCAATTCTCTGTTTAAGATCAACCAAATATAGTCTAGCTGCACTTGTATCATAAGTGTTTTTAGATGCCATTTGTTCGATGTTAGACAGATGTTTTGAAACAAATATTCGTTTTGAGACAGCCACTGGTAGTTTGAAAAACATTGGTGACTCTTTTGGAACAAGATGAACGCCATAGTCTATGTGGAGCTGGTTATAGTCTATAGGTTTAATTTCTGGGTTCATTTGTCTCATTTTAATTCTACTCTGCTGAGCAAGCTCGATCGTTTCATCAGAATCATGAACCTCTATAGGATCATGTTTATCATTTATAAGAGTACCATCATATAACACATTCTGTACACTCTGAGCTTTCTTGAGATAATAAGGGTTTTCAAAACCGATAGCCGTTTTCTTTAATGTATGTAAAATCGGGTTTTTATCATTTATTAACAAATTAATCGTTTGTGCAGAATGACCCGTTTTTACAAGTAAATCTTCCAACTTTCCAATGGTTTCCTTTTTGTCATTGATCTCTTTAAGAAGATCATTTTCACGTTTTGAAAACCTTTCATTCAACTCCTTCTTTTCTTTTTCAAGATTGGAATAAGTTGATTTTTGTTTCGAAAGCTGGTTGGTTAGTTCAGAAATTTCCTTTTTTAGAGATTTGATTTGGTTATTCAAATTAACATCTAGAGTGTTAAATTTGATTTGTAAACGTTTTTCTCTTAACTCAGAATCTTTTAAGCTAACCTCAAGTTCCGACGGTTTTTTGTTATGAAAATCATGAGCTCTTGCATTCACCTTATAACTCTCAAGCTCAGTGGTCAATTTTTCATTCGCGGCCTTTACATCGCGATTGACCTTTTTGACCTTTTCTATTTCAACACTACAATTTTGCAATAATGATTCAAACATAGCACGTGTTTCCTCATCATTATCAGTATGTTGTGACTCGAATTCTTCATTAGGATCCATATCTGGAGTTACCAAATTAGTATTGCTACAACTTGGTTCGTCCATATATGTATCGTAAATGAGATTAGGAGTTCCAGGATACTGTTCATTTCGAGGTGAAACATCAAACATTTCATTATTGTGACGTGTAGCATATGGTTGTACCTCAGAAACCGCATTAGTGTCAAAAGCAGGAGGTGCTTCTGAGTCTGTGTCGTACTTTGCCTCCTGGAGATTTGCCATAAAAATGCAGTTTGCATCGATGTCCTCTTGATCTTCAGAATTGTCCATAATAGCCATGAAGTCATTCTCTTCTGCACTCAACTGAAGCCCAGCCGTTTCCTTGTTTGCCAACATTAATGCTTTCTGCAAATACGCTGGATCCCTCTTATTCGGCTTGTCTGGACAGTTCCTAGCCATGTGACCAATACCCTGACAGTTGAAGCACTTCATCACATTTCCCTGATTTCTATTCCCAGCTCCCTGAGCAGCAACATTCCCAAACTGATTCCCAGCATTCTGAACCCTTTGATTAGCAACAGCTGTACCCATCTGATTCCCTGCATACTGACCCATCTGATTACCAACATACTGCCCTGCATTCTGATTACCCATCTGATATCTTGGAGCATATCCCTGTTGATTCCCATATCCCCCAACCATCTGTCCTTGTTGTCCCATGTTGAAACTCGGCTGTGCAATCTGCTTATTGCGAGTGTTCGATGAGATTCGTTGATTGTTGTTGGTGGGTGTGGAGTAACGTCCCTGGAATGCTTTTGTTAGGTAAGCAAAAGCTTGAGTCAAAGCAGCTGTTGACTCATCTTGATCATTAAGATCGGGTTCTTGGTGTTGCAGGATCACATGTTGTTGTTGTGGGTAGAATGGTGTTTGAGAATTGTATTGTGGTTGCATGAATTGATGGGATGAAGATGATGGTTGTGCATTGACTGTTGCAGGTGTAGGTGTTTGGACTATGAGTGCAAGAGGATCTTGTTGTTTTGCTTGCTTCTCTTTTCTGACTTCATTTGCCTCTGCTTGGTTTTGTTTGAGAAAGTCATAGAGTTGATCGTAGTTCACCTCATGAAGATTCTTAGTTTGGTTGACAATAATAACATATCGTCCCCATTCTTCTGGAAGGTTGTTGATGAACTTGATGTTTTGAACAATTTGTTTAGGTGATAAATTGTTTCTGGTCAACTCATTCATGAGAGTGCAAAACCTTGTATAGTAAGATTCAATTTGTTCAGCTGGTGTGGATGTGAACTTCTCCCATTCAGTCAAAAGCTTGTTTTCCTTGTCTTGAATGCCAATTTTTGTACCATAACAAAGACGTCTAACTCGATCCCACATTTCTTTGGCAGTTTCACAGCTATCTACAGTAGAAAATATTTCTTGTGGTAGACCGAGTTGGATTAGATGCATTGCTAAGTGATCAGCTTCAATTTGCTTCCAATCTGCTTTAGTGTAATCCGATTCCTCTTGGATTTTGTACGTTGGTGCGACGGGAGGTGTTGCATTAGGATTTCTAACAGTTTCTTCAATCTCACAAGGCTGGAATGGACCTTTCTTGACGGAGTTAACCAAGAGGCTACCTTGTCCATTAGGTTTGGATCTCATATATCGAAGCATACGACTCGTCCATGGAAGGTAACCACCTTTTTCTAACATTGGAGGTCGGTTTTCTGAACCTGCGGCATGAATGTCTTGTTGTGTAGTCATCTTTGAAATTTGTGTATGATAAAGTGGATTGAGGATCTTTGCAACAAAGTAGGAGATGTTGTTGTGGAAGGTTGAACTTGGTTGTTGATGTTGTGAATCCTTGGTTTGTTGTTGATGATCGTTGAAGTTGTAGGTTTAAATGAAAGAAACAAATTTAAATAAAGTTACAAAATTTGATTAGAGTATAATTAACACAAAGTCAAAAGTTTACAATTTCGACAAAGGTTATGTAAATTGTAATTTAGATAAAATGACAATTTCTATAGAAATTTCTATTTTGACCACAATTTTTATAAATTATGGCAAAATGTCAATTTAGATAGAAATATATCCAATTTATATAAATTGGCAATTTATATAAAATCTAACACTCTTATACAAGAGAGTAGATATCCGATTGTCGAAGTATTTTACACTCTTATACAAGAGTTAAAATACCGAGTTCACTTTCGAGTTGACGAAATTACGTTCGAATCAAATCCTTAAAAGTTATTTAACTTTGAAATCGTTAAACACAAGTACAAGGACCAATTCAGTCAAATTTGAAACTTCCAAAGAGTCTGCTGGAAAGTACAGGGACTAAAGATGACAATTCTGAAAAACTCTTCTTTGTCTGATATCTGAATTGCAGTTATGTCCGATATCGCAAATGGAAGAAGATCTCGGACAATGCTAAATGCTAATTTGCGATAATTCTGATCAGAGGCCAATTGCGATAATTTTGTCGCAATTCGAATTGCGATAACTTCTGACCGGGCTGAATTGCGATAAAGCAAGATAGCGATACTTTCCAAATCCGATAACTATCGCAATCTCCTACAAGATTGCGATAAACTTGCTGAATTGCGATAATTCACCGAAGAATCCCAATTCCGATAACTCGCAGATTTCAACGAATTCCGATAAAACGCAGCTGTCACCAACTTTCACCCACTTTTTGACTTTTTGCTACTAGCCCATGCTACTCCATGCTTGTCAGTCTTATCTCTGCCAACTTTTCACTAACTTTTACTTACTTTCACCAACTCAATGATTCACTATCTTCACTAAAATAATCAACAACAATTCTTTTACAAAAATTGTTAGTGATTTTCGATTAGTGAACCAAGAACAAACACAAGTGTATGATCTTCCACACCAAGATAAGAGTGAAAAGTTATTAAAACTTCAACAGCCAAGTCGTATAAACACCAAACAAACACAACTTACTTGATCTTGATTTGCGTATGAAGCTCAAGAAGAACAAAAGTTGTAGCGTTTTTTTTTTGAGAAAAAACGTTACAAAGGATGCTTCTTGAAACCGAACACACAAACAAAGTCCTACCTTGAAGCTAGGCTCTTGAAACCACTTGTAGCACTCGATCTTCACTTGGAATGAACACCGAATAATTTCCTCTTTATCACACAACACACTAGAACACTTTGATGACTCACAAAAGCATATTAAGAACAAGAAGAGAGTAGTGGATCTTATGTTAATTTTAGTCAAAGGTTTATTAGCTTCAATGAAAAGGAAATAAACAATGACAAGGGGAAACACACACACTCTCTTTCTAACAAAATGAGGCACGCTAACAACTGAGAAGTGTGTGTGTTTTTATACATGCAACCATCAAACAATAATGGGTTTGATGGGCTTTTGACTTGGGCTATAAGTGGACTAGTAAATGTATTACACTTATACATTTGGACTATAACAAAACTAATACTACTAGCCCAATACTTTGACTACTTATTTCATTACACACTTAAGTCTTATAAACTAATGACCATCACTTCCAAAGTAGCATAAATTAAATGCTAACAAAATTCAAGTTAATTTCATAATCATATTTACTAAACAATTCAGTGAATATGTTGAAGTAGCTTTTCATGTTATCTTGATATTTTTTCTAATTAGGGCAACATACATTTTATGTGTAGAAGTCCTAGTAGAATCTTAGTTTCTTACGTTGTAGTCAAGAAAAACCATTAGTCATATTGTTATATGTTGTACCTTGCACACAATTAAGATTTCTCCCACTTGTGCATGGCACAACATCATGAGAGGATACAGACAACACTACGATCGTTTGTTTGTATGAGCAATATGAAAATGTCTAAGATAACATATTATTTTTATTCAAAATCAAAATATAGATATGTAGAACTTTATCGTTTTAATGATGAATCATGCATAACAAGTTTATAGATAACATTTCAGGAAGCAACATCAGTAACGCGACAAGTTATCTTATAAATTTTATGCAATGGTTCTTATATAACCTATGATGCTTAACATGTGGAAAGTAATGTATTTTTTCAAGACAATTTGGAAATAAGATGGGCAACTTGCAAGGTAATAAAGCTTATAGCTCCCACTGGATTAGACAGCATTACATGTGTTTCGTCACCAGTAATATAATCACGTAGCTCCCACTGGATCAGACAACATTTATAAGTGTTACGTCACCATTGAAGAGTGAGTGGTGATTGGATACTTTCCTTCTTTCCTTGAATATATACATATTATTGCTAATGTGAATCACTTTGACTAGTAAACATGTACTTAGGTATTCAAGGAAGTGCATCAAGTTCTAACATATAGATGATGGGCTAGCCGTCATTTCTATTTTAACTTGAAAATAGGCATGCATTTCCTCCATAATTGGTCTACTTTACCACAATGGTATGTATGACCTTAGTAGGTTTATTGGGTTAAGACAAACTGCTAGGTAATCATGCTAGTAATTGCCTTTACCATTTTGCGGTTTATTGATATTTCTGTATTCTAATTATTTTAAACTCATTTTATTTTGGTAGCTATAAAAAACATGTTCTCTAGTTATCCAAATGTCTTATATTCCTTCAAGGTTTCAAAACCGAAACTAGGGTTATAAAATAACCTTGAAAGAATAAGATGTGTAACCATACATAACCGTTTTGACTTTTGCAAGACATCACGATTTCTGGAGTAGGTGTTCTTTGAGTTTGATTAGAATTAGGAAAATTCAAGTATTCCTATTATGGCTTTTTCTCATAAAGAAAAAGGATAGTAATAAGTCTCTTTCTTACAAGGAAAGAACAACTTAGTTCATCATTTTAACAAGAAAAGAACAAACTCTTGTTTATGGTTTGTGTTGCATTAATTCATTAATTGAATTTACAAAGTTCGTTTTTAGTATTTTCGATAATTATCCTTTTGTAATTTAACAACCTTATGTTTATAATTTAAAACAATTAATTTACAAAAAAGCTAAGATCCACATTGTGCTTCTACTATCACATCAGTTGATCTGCTAGCAATAGTAGATTCAATTGGTAGGCGACGATCACCAATTGTATTACATGTACAACCCTTAGATCCTTATGGGACTCATGGCATCTAGTCTCAAACAACTAGTGTCATGTAGGCATGTTTAGTCCCATCTTTGCCTCGTGTCAAGGTCTCACCGCCTAACTCGATTAAGTCATCCAATTTGAGAACGTGTGAGGATAAGTCTAGGTCCCACGCATAGAGAATAGTCACCTTGGGTTACAATTCAACCTAGGTCCCATGCATAGGCAAAAGGTAATTGCAAGTGTTATCAACGATTGGACGGCATGACTTAAATTTTGGCGGGGTTAAATATTTGATGTGAATCAAAAAGTGTTCGAAAGAAGCATGCATTCATTCTTCGTAGCACAAGTTAAAAACTTTTCTTAACTTAAGTCTAATCATTGTTTTAATTTATGTGTGTCGAGTTGTCCATTTTCAAGACTAATATTAATCCTAAGTGGATTATAATTAAGTTTAGACAATACAATAAATAAATAAACAAGCTTAACTAGTTTAATTGTTATTTAAAAAACAATGATTTTAAGTTTCAAATCCATATTTAAACTTAGTTAAAATAAATCATAAGACTTAGCTTAAAAAATTGGTTTGTGTTTCGTTTCAAGTTTTTAGAAAATAATTTGCGCTTTACTTACAATCATAGCATATATAAAAACAAACAAACAAACGCACAACCACAATATGCAAAGCCTCAACCGATAAAAATCCTATGCTTGGTCTCGTGAGCCATCACGAGAACCAAGGGTCAACTAGGGACAAGTTACACAACCGCACGGAGGGCTCCCACTTGCTCCAAGACAATCAAGAGCAAGTAAAGGCCCATTATGCACATGGAATAGTGATTCTGTCAGCCCAGAATTTCAGTAATGGGAGGCCCAAAATGCCTAGCAGGATTCCTCCCCTTGCTTAGGCCCATGTCTTGTGAACCTGCACAAAAAAATTTAGCCCAAAACTCCTTACCAATCGCCTGGAAATCACGTTTTTCTGCAGCATGTCCAGCAGCCATTCTTCGGTTTTATGTCTTTCATTCTTTTGCCATTCCATTCCAAGCTTCGGTTACATAATATATGAAGTAAAATACAACTAATCTACTTCCTATCTACTGTAAAAATGCCCAAACAATGGCATATACACATAATAATACAATAATATTATGAACAAAACAAGGTGTTGGCTAACTCCATGGACAAAAATGCATGTATCTGCCATGGATACAAAAATTAATAACAAGAATTCAATAATTAGCCAACGAAACGAAGAAATTAATTAACTAGAATTAAAAACCCCGTATGGTACTCGTGTCAAATGGCCTTAGGTTCAAAACCCATTGATATTAGGACCTTCTAATTATCATTTTACCACAGAAAATTAAGCCATAGGGGCTGTTTTGAAATCGTTTCACAAATCGATCAAAATAATGCATTTTAGGCCATTTTACGCGTACCCGACAAGTAAACCAATTAACATATGCATAACAAATGGCTATGTGGTCAAAAATCACAGATCTTAAGACCTCTTAGGGGTCGACATTTGTGAGAAAATGGAGCCCTAGGGGCTGTTTTAATTGTGGTTTCATAAATCATAAAAAAAACACCTGTTTTAACCAATTTTATGCATACTTGATAATCATATGGCACATATGATGGCTCGTGATACCACTATAGGTGATGTTGAATATTGAAAAACATATTAAACAAATAAATACAACGGATACTTCACCTAGAGACGGATCCATATAGTCATATGATCAATCAAATAAATGAATATAACAATTATACCTTTGAAGCATAATCACGAATTCACCAACACACCAATATTACCAAGATGGAATGAGAAACCCAAGGGAATCAATAAGGTCGGTCCGTTCTAAGAGTGTAATACATTACACGTCCTTGATCACCAATTGATGCTAGTCTTGACCACGTAACAACAATCCTTGCAACCACCTTTACAAGATAAAGCCTATTCAAGAGCAAAAAACAAAACCCTTAATGGGAATATGTTTATGCCGTGACTTTTAAAGGAGGAAGAGAGGGAGGGAATATCTCTATTAGGTGGAAAGTATTAAGTGTAATTGATGTGATTAATTGTTGATTGATCTTATCAATTACATATTACACTTAGCACCTAGTAAAAGCACCATAAACCCCTCAATACCCCCTCCATAGGCCGGCCATATGAAGGGCCCACAATGGGCTTGCCCATTGTTGGTCCAATCCAAAAGTGCTAAGTCTAACTTAGTATTTAATGGCCCGTTATAGATCCCGAGTTACGTAGTCACTTATATATTGTAAATACGATAATTACAATCTATAAAATGATGTCTCTGTGTATAAGTGTGTGACCCCATAGGCTCACATATGTCTAGCCATATAATTATTTATTACAACACGAGCATACTCCAACACATTGTACTTAAAAGTTTTTTTGGAGTAATATATTTTACCGGGTTGAATACACTTTACCCAAAAAGGTTCAATCACATCACATTACCAACTCGGGTGAGCCTAAGGATCGTCTCGAAGGGTGCATTTGGTATGAGCGTGTGGCAATCAAGTAATGGATTGAATCCTATTATTAATTGTTTGGTTCAAGTTTTATGAAATTGAAGTGGGCCCACGAATGAAAGAATGATTCATGACAATTTAGGTGTCTTTTGCAATTGAAAATCTATTATGGGACCTACATTTATATCTCCCCTCACAATCTATACATAAATTAATTATTAAAAAACAAAATCATCATACTTTCTCTTCAATAAACTATTTTTTACAGTAATTATTAAAATAAATTTTTTAATAAAATATCATTTTTTTCTCTAACCTAGTTTTCTTTTATTCTAAACTGAATCCAAATCCGATTCCAAATCCTTCTACAAACCAAACGGGCCCTAACTTTTTAGAGGCATGTGCCAAAACTATTTGTTTATCAAATATACGAGGCTTAATATGAACGCGAAGTGAATTGGAAAATATATTCTTTTCACTAAATGAAAATAATTACACCACTTTGTTTAAATACAGGAAAAGAGGGAAATGATTGTCTAACTAACTATTTACATATTAGTCCCCTAAATTCTAAACAGTTGTAAAAAACTAAACTTTACAACTATAAAGTATTTTCAACTTTGATCCCTATACATGAGTAATCTTCATTTCCCCCCTCAAGATGGAGGGTCATAGAGACCCAACTTGCTAGCAAGAGTAGAATGTTGAACTTTGTTTAGTGCTTTAGTCATGATGTTTGCTAACCACAAATTAATACTCCCTCCATCCTAAAATAAGTGTCCAGTTTGACTTTTCAGAGTCAAACTTTTTCAACTTTAACCTTAAATATATTTTTTTTGTTATATAATACTAGATGAAAAATTAAAGCAATGAAAAATACACTTAAAACCCAATCGATTCATATATTTTGCATCAAGTATTATATAACACTCGCAAAAATAGATAAGGTCAAAGTTGAACTAATTTGACGCTGAAAAGTCAAACTGGACACTTATTTTGGGACGGAGGTAGTATGAAGGGATATGAGCTGTCTCTCAAGAAATCCATCTTGTATATTTTCTCTTATAACGTGACAGTCAATATCCGCATGCTTGGATATGTCATGAAAACAATAGTCTATAATAGTTTTATTTGACATGTAATATCTTTGCTTAAGTATCTAAGCTTTTGTGTTTTCCTAATTTTGCAGGAAAAAGAAAGTGGAATACAAGCATTGAAAATTCATATGTTTGAGAGGTCGCACAAGAGAAATAAAGGTAGAGGTGGTCGGTGTGATACATGATCGGAAAAAGTTGTGACAACTTAACGAGCCTATTATAACTGCAGATGGTGGCGTGGATTCAGGAGCTGGTGTTTATGGTGTTGGTGTGGATTGACCTTTTAATATTCCATTCAACCATAAAGCATGCGCAAAGGCCATTGGTGATCCGATGAAGAACTTATATGGTCATGGAATTACTCTAGATCCAGAAAATATGCATGGCCAAGGAACTTCATACGATTCAACACCCATAAAAAATGAGGTCATTATTGAAGCAAAATGGAATGCTAGAGTTGTAAGCTGACTTGAAGATGCGAGGCTGAGTATTTGTTCAAAATAGCAATAACCCATAATTTTTTCGGTAGTTATTTTGGTAATGATGTTGATGTCGTCCTTACAAATTATGGGTTTTTGCTATTTTGAACAAATACTTGATGAAACATTTATTGCTTAATATATTGCACTTGGATGCAACTTTATGTCTGATTGAATTTTCTATTGGACCAAAATTCTGGTTTATTAGTAGTAGGTTTGGATAATTAGGATAATGGAAACACCTGATCTAATTTATGTATTATTGTAGAAAAATAATTTAGCAATGAATTGAAATCATTGCTACTTTTGTTTGCATTGCAATCAATAGCAACGATTTAAAAGTTGTAATTAGTTACAAACATTATATCGTTAGTATTTTAAATAGCAACAATCACTACAACAAAATGAAGCTATAGCAACATTTTACAATCAACACTTTTAGAAATTGTTGCCTTTTAGACTTCAATAAAAATTAAGCAACATTTTACTATATAAGTGTTGCATTTAAGGATCTAATGCAACATTATTTTATGAGTGTTGCATTTATTAGAAAAAAATTGTAACACTTATATAAAGTGTTGCAGAAAATTACATCACTTTAGTCCAAGCGGGCTTTTCCATTTCCACATTTTATTAACCCGCGCGCGCTCTTTTAACAAAAAAAAAATTGTCAATCACCCGCCCTACTTTACCAAAAAAAATTCATTTCATCTTTTCAAACCTCTTTTACCTCCTCTAACCCTAACCATCCTCTCACTTCCACTTCATCAAAACCCTTCTCCACACACACTACTAGTTGCCGCCGTTCACAATCAGTCTCACCGAACACAATTTCTTGGTCTAAATCTCAGGTTAGCCAGCTTTTCTAGTTTATCTACGATTATTATTTTAAAATAGAGGCATTGGGATTATCTTCTATTTAATGCATATCATGAATGCTATCTGTTAGATAATCCAAGTAACCTATTTCAGTTATATTAGTGTTAACCTTGATCCTAACTAGACTTAATTACAACTACATAGGGTTTATTTAATGATTATAAGGCACTAAGGTACATAGAGATGTCTATGGTTTTGGTCGACTGACTTGGAAAAACAATTGTTTTTTACTGATCAGACTTTATTGAATGAAAACATGTTTGGTTCAAAATGCAATGATGTGTGATGAAGGGTTTTAATTTGCTTTCGGAATGTATGTGATGTATATTGTGTAGTGATAATCACGAGCTTTTATAAAAAGACAGAATATATATCAAAATGACCCATATATTTTTTGAACACCAAGTGTTTGATTAAAATCCTTGTTGGGGTCATGAATTATATGGTGAAGTCATATACAGTCTTTTATGTTTGTTTATTCATGTCCGTACTTGACAACGAGGTGTACTTATCATGTAATTAGATATACTTTAATACAGTAGGTTTTAATAGAACTTATTTATTGTAGTTTTCCTTCTCAAGTGTTTTTTTTGGTTTCAAACGATCCAGTAACTGGGCGACGCGGTGTCTCTGACTGTAGCAGCATCACACCTAAAGTGGAAATTGTGGATCAGAAAGTGTGTTGTCTTTGCGACGCGGTGTCTCTGACTGTAGCAGCATCACGCGGTGTCTCTGACATTCTTTTATATAGTCTGCATTGTAAGGTATTAGTACAAATATGATCAAGTAGCTTAAGTGTCAATTAGCTAAAAGTTATTAATATTTATCTAACAACTGATAGTAACTATCGGCCTTGAAATATACCATAAAATGTTTTACTATTCTACTAGTCTTGATATAGTTTTGTATATGTTTTATGTTTCTTTTTTCTGTTTTTTGCTAAAGTATAATTTGTAAGTTACGGTCTTGGACTAAAGTTTGTGATAAGAGATAATAGATTTATCTGTTATACAATGTGTAAACTGTGAAATCGAATTGCAGATAATTTTTGTGGTATACACGTTTTTAAGTTTGTATAGATCAACCCTTTTGTTGTGCTACTTTCTTTGTTTGGTGTGGTATGCCGGGGTTCTGATCTAAACAGATCATATGTTTTTAAGTTTGTATAGATTAACCCTTTTTTGTGCTACTTTCTTTGTTTATTGTGGTATGCCGGGGTTCTGATCTAAACATACCTTATAGATATAATTAGGTTACTTATTGTTCTATACTTATTTCAAATTTTCAGATCTTATTGTAGCTTATTAGAGCTTACAAATAAGCTTAAAAAGCTGCTAGTTCAGGACCTTTTTTTAGTCTGCACATTTTTAGTCTGCACATTTTTAGTCTGCACATTTTTTAGTCTGCACATTTTTTAAAAAGCTACTTGTTCCACATTTTTTTTTGAGTTTTTATTATAGCTTTTAGACAGCTTTTAGAAGGCTTAATGTTGGGTCAGTAGGCTGCCTAGGGACTAGGGTGTCATATGGATCGACCCGACCCGATAAGCCTCTATCGGGTCGGGTCTATTGGGTTTTGAAAAAACTAAAACTAACCCGAAACCCGACCCGATAAGTTATCGGGTCTATCGGGTTCGGGTCTATCGGGTCGGGTTCAGTTTGTCCCACATGTGTCATATTACATATATCAAACCCTGTCATAATCATGAATATACTTTTTCTAGATGGATAGCAAACATGAAGCTGCTAATTCTTATGCTGATGCAGGGCATGCATACAAGAAAACAAACACCAAGGGTAAGCATGCACTAGTTAGTTGGATCCATTTGTTTTAATTACTTAACAAAACATAGTTCACATACTGTCAATAAGTAAAGCATAAAGCAGCTCATATTTGGCTATGATCAAGCTTTGTAGTTTTCCATTGCTTCAATATCTATCTGAGGTTATAGCCTTATCCTTATGTGTTATTTTTTATATCATCTTTTATTTTCTTTAGTGTTCTACTTATGCTGTATGGTGCTACCTTTGTAAAACATCGATTTACCAATTAATGCTGTTGAGTCCAGCAATAAACAAGGTTACTGTGGGAAAATATATATCCCCTGTTATATATTGACCATCATGCCAAATGCACCCTTCTATATATTGATTTATTTGCGACATTTTTGCTTTAAAAATTCCACCAACCCTTACACACTCTGGTGTAGTTAGTGAGACAAACTTAGTTGCTTGAAAAAATATTAATTTGCATGATACTTTGCCTCCTGTATTTCCGTTTGGTGCTCCGCCCTGTCAAAAGATGAATTCGTACAAGAATGCGTAAAAACAGAATAAGATGATGCACTGAAAATACTGTCAGTGAAAATAGATTAAGATAGTTAGCCGTCTCTCATGGAAAATGCTTCTTGCTTATTACATTTGTTTTGATTTGGTAGTTGCTATTAATTGTGTGGCTAGAATGCTAGATATGTTTGTGGAAACTAGTTTACATGTGAACCTTTTGTTTGGTGACTTTGCTCTGTACCCGTCAAGGTTTCTAGTACTATTAGTTATAACTTATAAGTAAATGTATCAATCTTTTGTTGCATTCATCAAGAACCTATTTGAATGTCATAAGTCATAACTGATAGCCTGATAAGGGATATGCATTTCCTATGTAATCAACCCAGCCCTATAAGGCCTTATCGGGTTCGGGTCGGGTCGGGTCGGGTCGACCCATATGACACCCCTACTAGGGACTGCAGTTACAAGCAGTTTATGAAACAGCTTTTTATGTGCTGATTTCTGGCTTATTTATAAGCCTATAAAACCTGAAATTAATTTTGCATAATCTTTGGTGGCCTAGCTTCATCTGTTTTCAGCTATCATGGTCTAGCTTTTAGTTTTTGAAGCTTACTTCACAGCTTAAAGTAGGAAGGTTAGGGACTGTTTTATTTGAGTTTTCTTGCTTACTTGCTTATTAAATCGTCTTCTATTTGGATATATATCATGAGTGTAAACTAACAATATTTTCTATCGTTTTCATTGGACCAGGCGACGTCATTTCAGAGTGCTTGAAGCTGGAGATTTGCTAAGATGAATTCAAGATGACTTGGGTTACATGCAGTTTTGATTGCTTTTTTCTTTTGTTCACTAGAAGTTTTATGTTGGTTATCTTAGATTGACAATTTTGTCAAGTACACAACAATGTTATCTATGGTATTTTGTTATTCCTTTGGTTGAACAAATGTGAATTATCAATGTATTATTAGACCTTTTCGAAGAATGCATTGGACACAATTATAACATATTTAGCATTGTATTGGGTGAAACAAAAGTGTTGCTAATCATTTATAAAAGTGTCACCTTATATGACGGAAAACAACTAGCAGTGTTGCATTTCATTTTGAAAAGTGTTGCACTTAAGCTTAAAAATTGTTTCATTTTAATGTAAAAAGTGTTGCACTTTGGTATAGAGAGTGTTGCATTTTAATGTAACAAGTGTTGCAATTCAGTGTGTAAGTGTTGCAGTTAACTATAAAAAGTGTTGTGTTTGAGTGTAAAGCGTGTTGCACTTAAAGTATCTCATTTGGTAAACATAGGCAACACATTCAAAAAATGTTGCACATTCCAATTGAAAGTGTCGCTTATACCTAAGGCGACGTTGCATAACGTAGCACTTGATAAAGTGTTACATTATGTATAATGCAACATTTTAAACACATAATACAACACTTTATCAATGTTGCTTTAACTTCATTTTGTAGTAGTGAATGTTACACTAATTGCTATATTTCGATTTAGCACTGACTTTTCAAAAACCAAAACATAGCAACGACTTATAAGCTTGATTCCAAATAGCAACGACCCGAGATATTTACCATCAATATGTGGTTTAGCAATGGGCTATATAGCAACGAACCTATGTCACTGCTAATGCCATGGCTATGTGATAATCAACGAAATTGGGTCATACTGCATCAACTTTTTGTCTACTGCTATTGGCAGAGTTTGTTGTAGTTATTAATTCTGAAAATATATGAATAATGATTGATAATCTATAGGGATAATTACTAAAATAGCCCGATTGCCCAATTGCTAAGAGTATCTATCCCGATCTCAAAAAATTCCCCCCTTAGCCCAGGGCAACTCGTATAATCACGTATTGTACGGTAGTGTATTTTGGGCAACTTTTATTTGTTGGGCAACCGTATACTTTACAGATGGTTTTTTGGTCATTTCAAAAATTTTACACTGTTCACTGCTTTCATTACTGTTCATACCGTATTCGAAAATAAAAATTTAAAAACAAACAGCATCTCCTCTATACACTTCTTCCCTCCATCTCGTTTCACAGTCACGGTCAAAAAAAATAAACTGGGTTTATGTTCGCGCTAGTTTATCTTGTTACACTATTATTTCAATCTCCAATCTACTACCATTGTTTTCCCTGATTGTCATCTGAAAACAGAGTAACTGTTCATTGAACAGTGTTCCAATAAAATCATTTAACACCATCGATTGTTTGTTTGATTCGAAAAAATGTGGTATAATATGGTATGTACAGCGTATTACGAATCTTTATTACATTTGTTTTGTATCGTTATTGATTTTTGTTTATCTGGTATAATATAGTGTTGTTTGTTTGTTTATGCATTTATGTGGATTATGATTTGATTTTTGTTTTGGGATGTATTTGATAAGCCACGATTTTGGGTTGTATCTGATACGCCATGCCTGATTCAAATAAGGTCATAAGCAAAACACCCTATTCTTATGGTCCAACACTAAGTGGTTGTAGTTAAGTTGTAATCATCTGAACTGCGTATGATAGTGTTTACGCTGGCTGTATACATGTGTTCAAACTTATTTTGTTATGAATTGTATGTTCTGAGTTAACATATTTTTTCCTTTTAGGACTATGAAGCTAAACTAATCATTAGTAGCAAACTCAACTACTTTTGGTTGATAAATCGGAAATTAGACGCAAAACGACGGAACTTGTTTAGGAGTACATGCTTTGGAAAATGGTTGGACTTGTTATACTTTGAACATGAAACACACCTCATTGACTATATGGTACGGAAACAAAGAAGAGTGGACGAGTCTCATTATGATATGCCCTTTATCTATTACCTAGATGGACATACTCTGCATTTTGGTCGTCCTGAGTTTTGTCTAATGACGGGGTTGCGGTTTGGAAGTGTGAGCTTTGAGTTATACACTTCTGGTGCTCTCAAATTTCGTGATAGGGTGTTTCCTGACAAGCGAGGTTTGATTGTAACCAACTTAGACCTTATTGGTGTCATCGAGGATGAAGAGCAGTTTCGCAAGCTATGTGATGAAGACGCAATACGGATATCTCTTTTGTTAGTCTTAGAGGTGATCTTTATGGGTCGTTTATTGACATCCCAAGTTGATGACACATTGATGAGGTTGGTTGAAAACCTAGAAGCTTGGAATGCATTTCCGTGGGGTGAACATATTTGGACCCATTTATATGACCAACTTCATAATGTAATGGATAAGCACACGGATAAACACCTTTTAGTATTGAAGAAAAACCCAAAATCTGTTCCGACCTATACTTTGTCTGGATTTGTATTTGCTTTCCAGGTTTGTATTTATTTTTATTAATAATATATTTTTCAGCTGAACATTTTGATGGACTGATTGATATGTTTGTGTTTTACAATTTGTTTAGATTTGGATACTCGAGTCTTTTGAAAGATCTGAACGTTGGTGGAGTAAAGACCCTAATGTGATTCCAAGAGCTATTGCATGGTCTATGAAGTCACCATTCAAAAGAAGCGACCGTTCCTACCTTTTTTCAGAGGTCACTATTTTTTTCTATTTGTATTTACGTAAAATAAATTGTTGAATCCCTGTTGAGCAATGATCTTTTTTTCTTTTTCTTGAATTGAAACAAAATTAATCACTACGCCGAATATAATGAATAATCTTAAGGAGAGCAATGAACACACATAGGTAGGAGCCTGTTTTTTTTGTACTATCCCTTATGCTTCTTTCTAAGTTGCAGAACCAAATCATCTATGGCATCCTGTCTCTCTTCCGGAGTATACATTTCTCTTTCCTCCTCCCGAGTTTGCATTGTCTTTTTCTTTCCAACTTGTAGGATCGACGCCTTGATTGATCTTTGAGCCAATAAAAATCTCTGTATGACAAACTTATATTTATGCGGAAACTAAATATAAGATTGTGAAGAAGACAATGACTAATGAACTATGATCCTAGAATAAGTGTAACTAGAATAACTGTAATACGACTAAAAAATAAGCAACGACCAGCAGCAATAAACACTGCCAGCAGGAACACACCAAAGCTACCAGCAGGATTGCACTTGCGCAGCAGCAAGATTAAGTAACCAGAAGCAACATCTTTAAAGCAAACATTTCCAGCAGCAACCTTTGACTAATTTGAATTTAATTTATTCCCAAAATTAATCCCCCAAATTCTTAAACGTCCGCAGCAATGAAGTCAAGCAGAGTACCTTTGACTAAAAAACACTACCAGCAGCAACGTTAAGTCAACCGGCAGCAATGAGATGGTCAATCGGCAGCAATGAATGATGTGTGACTAACGTCAAATCCCCAATTAACTCTAAACCAACCCAACATTTAATTCCATTAACCTCCCCTTAAGGCTATATAATCCCTTGAAAAATCAATCACAAAGAGTTGCTTGCAAATGAAGTAGATTTGACAATGGGGTTAACACAACCAAGAGTATCTGACAATAATCACAATCAATAGTTGTATTTAGTATCTAATGAACTTGAAGCTGCACTATCTTTAAAAGTCAGCATTAGGCGCACAAAGTTACTTGTGAGATATAATTGTCGTTCAAACAGTTGTAAGGTTACATATTTTATTTGTCCCCGTTTATTTGTAGGAGTCGAATACACGTTTAGATCTCAAGCCGAATACACCTGAGTACGAGTCTTCATGGTGGATACAGAGCCAAGAATTCTTCCAAAACTACGTTCCCAGGGCTGCAGCCACATCCAATTACACCCTCTTCGATGCTTATCTTAACAGGTTGTCAAAGGCACGCAAACGGGTCAGTGAGTCGTTGAAAGTAAATTCCACTCAACGTAGGGCTGGTAATAGTTCACCAACCAAGAGGCTTAAGGACCGTGTCCTTGCTGAGCTTAATGGCCAAGTATTGAAACTTGAGATTATTATTGAGGTTGCGTTTTATTCAGCTTACTATGTCAATAGTATGCACTCTGTATATACGGGTTTATAATACATGTTATAATATTACAGGTTCTTGCTCGTGAGAGACCTGGCGGACTGCAGGTACATTTAAAAAAAAATATGAGTACCTACTTTGACATCCACCCTGTACTTTTTTACAAAAAATATAATGATTTGACAGGAGAAACTGGATATTGAGTCACATTTTCCTAACACGAGTTCTGAATTTTGCCATTCACTTAACAAATTTTACCTGAAATTGATTGCCTTGCCTGATTCTGACGAAGAACTAGCTCAGGTAGAATACGTTATTCCAAATTATCCGTATACCCGATTTATAGCGTAATATTATTTGTGCGGCATATGTAATCCACAATATCCTGTTGCAGGAGTATCTTATTCAAGAGGAATTGAGATGGGCGTTGGCAGAGGAAGAGAGGTTGCAGTTAGAAGAAGAGAAGATGATGGCAGAAGATAATATGAAAAGACAGGAAGCGGCTAAGAGGTTGCGCTTGGAAGAAGAAAACATGTTGAAGATGGAGGAGGAGAAGAAGAAACGCAGAATATCGTTTCTGAATTCGAAACACTATCAAAGATATTTGGCTCGGTTACCACCGAGCAAGAGGCGAAATTATTTGGAACCTGATTCGAAATCAGAAAATGCGGAAAAGGTTATAGTTACCATTAAGAAACACGGCCCTGACGTTAATAACCCACGTACCGCTGAATTGCTGACAAGAGTTCAACCTTGGGTTGAGGTATTGCCATGATCTAAAGTTGGTTTACATTTTGTTTTGTTACCTCTTTTACATTATATGTTATAAATTTACCCACGTTTGTAGGATCTATCTCGATGGTTCCATACCGTGGAAAATGTGTGGCTCACCGATGATATTGAAGTATTTCTTGGTCAACCGGGGTACACTCACCAGTGTAAATTTCCATGGTCCGAAGACCACACCGTTGATCGAAATTTCTGGCTACGCTTAGTTTGCTTAGACCCTGGTAGAAAAGGTTGGCTAACTGAGCAGGTGAGCGTACATGCATACTCTAATTCATAAATAAGGTTACCTCTCACCCTTTGTTAAAACACTTATTTGCAGCACATAGACTTGTGGGTTGACTACATGTGGCATGTAAGACCTAATAATGCAAACTGGGCGATGGTTAGCTGTTACTTTTTTCAGCTTCTTCTTCAAAACGGCACACCATCTTTTTACGCAGATGGCCAGAGGTATCCCTGTCCATGGAGCGATGTGGATCAGGTACTACGTTTATGTGTGGGCGGTTAAAGTTACATGATGAGTCAAGTTGTTGTATATGACCATTTTTTACTAAAAGTCTGGTCTTTTGGCCGTTTAAAGATAGTATACGTAATTATTGATATGTCGCCTACTATAAGGATTCATCAGAAACCCTGTATATTGTAGGTTTTTATTCCGATCAACCAAACGGACAAACACTGGTGTCTTGCCCAGTTTCATATACGATCAGGAGTGGTGACATTCTATGATAGCGGCGACACATATGACTATCACACCCGTGACTGGTATATCCGCGTTAGGAAGTGCTTACAGGTCCGTGTTGCTAAAATTTTTATTTATACCTTATTTTTGTGCTTGTGGTTGTGATTCTTGTCCCCCTCTAACATCAGCATCATCCAATGTTTGGGGGTTGATGAGTTGGTATACTTCAGTTGTAGTATTGCATGTGCCAGACTGTTAGCATCATCCAATATGTCAGCGGTAGAATCAAGTTGATTCTCAGCAGCAGAATCAACATGATTCTCAGCAGTAGAATCAGTCTTAGCAACTTTTGCAACATCTTCAACAGCAGAACCATCTTGAGCATGCGCAGCACGTAAAGTTTTAAGTATTTCTACTAGCTGCTCCCTTGTTCACCTTTTCAGGCACAACCTCATTACCTCTCCATATCCAACTCATATGCGTTGCCTCCACTATCCATATACAAGTCAACGTCAACACTCTCCACATTAAACCATCCTGACCCAAACATTATTCAATTTTTGCTGACCCTCCAAATTCTTTACCCATTAACTTAAATCATTTAACTGTACGTTGTTTCTATATTCAGTTAGCGAATATTAATATTTTTGAATACCATATCTAGGTCACATACAAGTATCTCAAAGTAAAAAAAACATATGTCTATTGGGGAAATGTTTCAACCTTGTTGACCAATTTTAAAATACAAGAATCTCAACAGTTTGTTAGGAATTATTAGAATAATGTTTATTTTCATTGCTGCTGTTAGTGTAGTTTCATTCCTGCTGGTCATGGCGTATTTTCTGCCGATCATGGTTCCTGCTGGTAGCATTGTTTAGTTTCTGCTGGCAGTGTTTGTTACTGCTGGTCATGGCGTATTTTTTGTATGTTTGTTACGACATTGTGTTTTGAATACCATATCAAGGTCACATAAAAGTAAAAACAACATATGCCTATTGGGGAAATGTTTCAACCTTGTTGACGAATTTTAAAATACAATTAGCGACTAGTATAATTTTTTTGAATACCATACGTAGGTCACATACAACTACCTCAAAGTAAAATTCCATGTGTCTAGTTGGGCTATGTTTCAACCCAATTGCCCAATTTTTAAAAAAATGTTCCAAAGTAGTACTTGTAGTTGAAGGGAGCCGTATATGAACTTCATTGTCCACAATCATTTCATTTATCTTATCCGCATTATTAATATTTGGTTTAATTTACTTTTATCTAATATCCGTTTATAACATTTGGCTTATTTTCGCTAAATTTGGCAACAAATTGCCCAAGTTGAATTGGGTTGCGTTGTAAATTAGTGGACATGAAGGCATCAGTTTATGACAGTCTCTTGCCACAATCATTACATTTCTCTAATCCGCCCTTATAATATTTGGCTTACCTTTCATTTGTCTAATCCGCATTAATAACATTTGGCTTATTCTGCCCAACTTTGATGAAAAGTTGCCCAATTTGAAATTTGGTTACGTTGAAAATTAGTGTACAGTAAGGGGGCAGTTTATGACGCTCTCTGGCCACAATCATGACATTTGTCTTATCCGCCCTAATTATATTTGGCTTAATTTTCATTTGTCTAATCCACATTAATAACATTTGGCTTATTTTGGCAATCTTTGATAAAAGGTGCCCAATTTGACGCTCTCTGGCCACAATCATGACATTTGTCTTATCCGCCCTAATTATATTTGGCTTAATTTTCATTTGTCTAATCCACATTAATAACATTTGGCTTATTTTGGCAATCTTTGATAAAAGGTGCCCAATTTGAATTATCGTTGCGTTGAAAATTAGTGGACAGGAAGTGACCACTGTATGACACTGTCCAGAATTCCGGTTTAACAATATCGGGGTTATATATTAAACAATATATTGACATGACCCAACTATTCACCAATTAACAAACCTAATTTATTACCGTTGACTAAATTCAAATGTAAGGGTCACCCCACTTTTAAATATTAAACGATCCATATAATAGTTCAATTTCATACCATATTTAGAACCCTACTCACCTTTACACACACACAAGCTTTCACTTCGAATATCTATGGATCAACAAAACCTTTTGAAGGATCTGCTGACCAGTTTGGTTAAAACTAATATTGAGCGTGACTTTAAGCTCATAAACTCACTTCAGCTGGAGGTGGTAGAGCTCACACGCCGTTGCAAGGAAAGGGGTGACCAGATCAAACAGCTCCAAACTGTTGTTGGGTCCAGTCTCGCAACTAAGTCTTTAGATTTGCTACTTCAAATTCAAGATGAGGACCTTGAGAAGAGTAGGACACTGATGATACTCATCAGTGAAACTCAAATCAAAGTTGTCAATACAATCTCATTTCTGGCAAAGATGCGCAATAACTGTTGAACGTCCATCCCCGGCCTGCTATGTGCTTGCTCTTTATTCCTGTCACGCTATAGTCTCTTGTGCTTTGTGTTTTGTGTTTTGTGTTTATCATCCGTGTACCTCCAGTGTTGGGTGTAATAGTTTTTCATCTTGTAATGAAATTAAACAAGTTTATGTCACAATCAGTTTGTTAACTAATCAAATGGTACAACACTGCATATGAAGTAAGGAACACTAAACCTTAAATAGCTTAACAAATAATCTGAACTAACTATCACCAAAAAAATAAACAATTAAACTGTTTATGGACAAACCTTGCTGGTAAATGGGTCACATTTAATAGCATTACTTACAAAGTGTACCTTAAGATCCTCCGTCTATGTATACTTACATTTGATCCTATTATACAGGCTCGACTTCCACGGGTTCTAGAACGTGCCAAAGTTTTCGATAAGAATGGAATGCGTCCGAGCGAATATAACATCACGTTTAGGCTTGAGGAGAAAGTTCCAAAGCAAGGGGGTATCTTTGGTGATTGTGGTGTGTGGGTGTGTATATTTCTATATCGTTTGTCACATGGTCTATCGTTGGATGTTGATGACCCCGTTGACGTTGCGTTAGCGTATCGTGAAAAGATGGTTCGGTTTTATTACAAGCATAGATATTACCCTATGTTCAATTAGTTTGTTTATTTTTGTTCATCTTATGTGTCCTTGTTGTATTCTCAACCTTTAGTTATCAATATAATTTACTCCCCAAAAAAATAGTGCTATTCTTCACACTTATTTTGCCACGGTATGGTCAACCGTGGACTTATTTTTTTATGTGGATAATAATTTCGCTTCATTTATAAGTGTCACAAATATTTAAAAAATAAACCACATATATAAGTGTGTAAAATTATAATAAAGCTACACTAATATGTGTTGTATTCTCAACCTTTAGTTATCAATATAATTTACTCCCCAAAAAAATAGTGCTATTCTTCACACTTATTTTGCCACGGTATGGTCAACGTGGACTTATTTTTTTATGTGATAATAATTTCGCTTCATTTATAAGTGTCACAAATATTTAAAAAATAAACCACATATATAAGTGTGTAAAATTATAATAAAGCTACACTAATATGTGTAGCAAATGTTTTCTCACTTTTTATTATAAACATTATTCGCATTTTTTCCACACTTTTAGTTGTGCACATTCAAAAAATATTTCCACACTTTTAAACATATAAATTTGGATAATATCTCCACACTTATATGTGTAAAAATATTTTGTTACACCCATTTGGCCATTTGGCCTTTAAAACGTGAGAAAGTGTGGACTCAATAATTTTACACCTTCTTAAACGTGGCCATTGGGCCTTTAAAATCTGGATAATTCAACTAGTTTTTTGTAGTGAATTAGCTTGTAAAATTAGTTTACAACATTATATGACCGTAAACTTTGGCATGTTAACCAACATGGGTACATATAATTTTGTGTTAATACAACGATACAAAAACACTAAAACAAAGTCTTCAATTTACTAATACATACCACCGTTAATACCTCTATAATATATTTTACTTTACATTATTACAAACTAATTCACTCTTTCTCACATGTTCCTATTCAACCAAATGGATATATAGCATTTCTATATATATATATATATATATATTATATATGTTCGACTAACTTACCACTTCATTAAGTCCCACTTACATTATTACTTGTTAAATCATCATGGACCCTCCAAAGAAAGTCCCTGCAAACCCCCATGCTGATTCGGCGGACATCAAACAAAGGTATGCATGTATGTCTTAACTGTGTAATGTTATCATATGCTTAGTTGCTAACTTTTATTTATTTTGAATAAATTTATGTTTCTTGTGTACAGGTCACACGTCATCACTACTACACATATAGTCCTTGAGATTAACTATGATGGTGTTTTCTTAGAATATTCAGGCTTAAAGTATGAATATGGCAAAACAATGACATTGAAGGTATGCAAGTCGAACAGGATGAAATTGGATCAGTTGCTTGACTTGTTAACCTTCCAACTAGATCAAGAAATTCGTTTTTTGTATTTTTGTTGTCCAAGACATTCTCTAGCAGAAGGCTTGCATTTGATTGAAGCTGAATGTCATATGCGAAAGATGTATGACACGGCTGAGTGTTATGGTTTGCTCCATTTGTATGTTGTCCATGCACCACAAAACCTAGCAGGTTTCTATTATAAAAATCTTACTTATGATTTTTATGATGAGGAAATTTTGTTAAAGTTTAAAAAACATACGGAAGCAATGGTAGTTGCTACATCTAAATCGGCTGCTGCTCTGGAGGCATGGGAGGAGGAAGAAGGTCGTTCACCTCCTCTAAGAACACCTCCTTCAGAACCGAGAATCAAAGGAACTAATTTTAAATGTAGAAATCTTTTTAAAGACTTTTTGCATAGTGACTCTATCGTTGATGGGCTTTATTTTTTTGAAGAAGATTGCATGCCAGGTGTTGTTGGTCTCGATGTTCCTGCCATTGACGTTGGGTGGTCTCGTTCGCCGCCTTATGAGTGGCAAAATGCTGTACTCAGTTACAATGGTTCAAAACTGCCAAGTCTTTCTAATGATCACTGTTTTGAAGACGAGGTTGTGCTGGATGTGGGTGGGTCAGCAGTTCATGAAGAAGGTGGGACTAGTGTGCATCCTACGACCGGTCGACGTGTTGGTAAAAAGAAATACTCAAGGAAGTTCAAGTTTGGATCACGAACTTCATATTTGCGGAGGCGAAAAAGGTTGATGTATCATAAAGCTCTATGCAAGCAGCGGAAGAGTGGAGGTATTGGAGAAACAATAAGGTGGTTCCTTAATGATAGAAAGTTGCAATCTAGGGTTGTTGTAATGGAAAGTTGAAAACAACAAGATTGTAATTAAATTAAGAAAAAAGGTTAAATGCCATGCCATGCCATACCCTTTTTGGATACATCGTTATATTTTCTGTTGATCATATTTTCTTGCTACTTGTTTGACCACCCCATAAAACACAAGAAATGCTAGGGCAACCGATTATTTTGGCGTGTGTTTTAGTACTACCAAACATACCCGCTTATAAACCTATAAAAAAAAAAAAAAAAAAAAAAAAAAAAAAAAAAAAAAAATGTCAGTATCTAAGAAAGGATAATTGTAACCATTTTAATCCGATTAACCATGAAGCAGAACATGCGAATGCCTTGTATGACGAATCAATCTATCTTTATTTATATAAAACACTAGATTTGCAAGAGGAAACATATTACTCGTATTTACTAACAAAAGATACAACTTCATTTCATTCCATGGACTACATCAAATCCACGCCACTACATTATTTTCCTATTATCATCCCAAACCCAACACAAACAACTGCAAAAGATCCTATCAAAATGAAAAACAATCGCTCATACAGCTTCAACTTTGCCTTTATATCATTCAACTCTTCTTCCATTATTGACTTGTCCAAAGCAAGAGCATCAATCACCTGCTGGTAGTCCACAGTCTTGTTCAATCGTTTGGCGTTTTGTAAGAATCCATACACCAAATCTTTATAGTATTCACTTGGAAGATCATCATCTAAAAAGTCATACACTTCACAAACTGAGCATTTTACAAATCGTTTACCCGGATTTGTCCTTGTTGTTGAAGTCTTAACTGTGAGTCGAATAGCACACCTACAAAAGTATTCAATTTTACCATCAATTACTCGGGTTGTCGCTCTATTTCGCGAACTCATACTTTAGGGTTTCAAGATTTAAAACAATTGGGAAATAAGGGAAAGCAGTTGGGAGCGGGGGTGTTTATATAAAGGACTAAAATATTTGCACGTGTGAGGCCTTATTTTATTTTTGTATAAATCCAATTTTTTTACTAAAATAAGACTTATAAAAACTTTAGAGTTAATTTGAAAAAAAGGGACCCTATACTCGAACGGGTTGAACACTTTTAGTACCCATGCTTGGGGCACATAACGGGTTTAGTCCACTGACCTATGACCATATTATAACCAAGTGTGAAACCTGGTTTTACTTGTGTAAGAGTTTGGGTGAATAATACAGGTTTATTGAGTAGGTCGTGTGTATGCTTAAGCGAATTTAAATACCTTTTTATTGAAGATAGTCATTCAATGTTCGGTTGGTAAACTGTTTCATGTACATAAATTTTTTGCACATTGTGTTAAATGGTAGTGAATGGAAATAGGTCCTTGACTGTGCAATTTGACTTATTTATGGTTTAACCCATAACTGTGTAATTTAAGTAACAAACAATAACTGTGTAATATTTGCAAAATGTGCAGACTTTTAGACCATAACTTTGTGAATATTTTGCGAAAGTTGGTTTAAACCATAATTCTGTTATTTGACTTTTAGAAGTCAAATTACAATGTACCAAATTTGGTAAAGGGACAATGTACATGCTGTAAACAGACAACGACTTTTACAACATAAAATACAGGGACCATTTTAGACATTAAGTCAAAAGTTTATTATAAAATTGCACGTCTGAGGACCAAACGTGTAATTTGCACGGGAAACACTGTAACCCCACATATCCTTTTTGTTCCCAACAAACACAATATCCCCAAAAAGCAGATCAAACCCTAGGTCATTGTCACCACACGAATCCAAAATAATAAAATTGCTGTCCTTTTCATCTTTATATCACGTATTCTAGGTTTGTTGTACTTTCCCATAACTATATTATTCCTTTTTTTGTTCATATATATAAATATGATGTTACAGTGAATAAAGAAGATTTTTATTATTTGATTATTTCTGTATTTTTTTTTTTTTTTTTTTTTTTGTGCAACGGACTTAGTTTGTTAATTATGGGTGCCAAAAAGCTACATAATTGCTTTAGTTTGTAACTATAAACTATACTCATGTTTAATTAAGTTTCTGGATGAAAGTTGAGTTCAAAGTACACAAATATGTGGAATTTGCTCTCGATCCACTTCGTTATGTTGATGGGTGTATTGGGAACGTTTGGTGTTTGACCTCTGACAGCGGTGTTTTTAATAGGGCACTTAATAGTCTTATAAATGACATTGGTGGTGATAAATGGGCTTTGTTTTATTCTAAACCCAACATGTCACTTGCAAATGCTTTAACTTTGCTACACATTGATACAGATGTTCGTAGATTTTCCAGTCATGCTTTGAACAATGGTTCCATGGACCTGTTTATTGCTCACAAGCAACAGCCGTTATCAAAGTATTATTTTAACAACATGGTTTGGCAAGAGGAGGGCGCTGGCCAGTGTTGGTGTAGTTCAACTCCGTTCAAGTACAATGAAAATGGTTGGTTGGATGTCAATGAAAATGGTACATATATAGGAAGGAAGTGGAACTGGTTAAGAAAAAATGTTACACGAGGTTGGCATACAAATAGCGAAACCAAATGGTTCAGATAAAGCTAAATCGAAGGTGTTTGAAGATGATCTGCTGGAAAGAAACATAGTTAAGGGTAGAAACAAACGAACTGAAACAATGAATCAATTTGAATGAAGCAACCATATCATTTTCCAAGTAGTAAAAACATACAGTCAGGGCCTTCATTAACGGGCGATCCAATATGGTTGAACTGCAATCTGATTGACTGCTGGTTGGTACGTTTATTTACTTGTATTTTCAATTTAATTTACCACAAACACACACAACCGCTAATTGTTTGCCTCCATCAAACTTTCATAACATAGTTTAATACTAATGTTTATTACACACCAAACGACCCACACTTGTTATTCTTAGTTAAACAAAACATGGTACCAACTAGGAAGTGAGTGCATAAATTTAAATATAGGGTGTGTCATTGGGGGTCTTTACTGTAAAAACTTGTCTGGAGTAGGGAAATCTGACAGCGAATTAATGTGTGGATTGGATGAGTTCGGCTGCTCCTGTGCTTGACTTGAGTTGGGTGCCTCGGGCGCATTCATCACCCTGTGCATAAACTCTGAATTTGCCTCGGGTTGTGTTCCGTTACTTTGATTAGATGAACCCTCCACCACACGGGTCTTTTTCCTTGGACCGGCTGGACTTTTCTGTATACAGGTACACATAAACATTAGGGCCCCAATAATCACAACTACTTAATTGTGGCATAATAAATAAAATTTCAACCTTTTCTATCACAATTGTTGCATTGCACGTTAGCCGGTTATGTCCTGGCCTTCCACACCTTCCGCACGTAATGATTGTAGGCACCTCGCCTTGAGAGGGAATTCTGTTTCTTTTTTTGGGTCTACCTGGTCGCCTATTGCAAACAATAGGGGGTGATACAACTTGGATGTTGTCTGGAGTGTCCCACATCGTCATGTCTTTTAAAGGATAAACCATGTCTTCGTATGTGCCTTTAAGTGTTGTATTATAAAACCAAGCTTTAGCCAGTTTCTTCACACTAGTCAGCCCTGCAAATCTACCAACAGCACAGACATGTCCGCATGGTAATCCCGAAAGCTGCCATTGTCGGCAAGTGCATTCACCCTGTTCCAAATCAACAATATGCCTTTTTTTTGTGTCCCGTACTTCATACACTCTGTCCTTGTCAATCCCCAAAACCTTCCAGTTTGCACTTTTGGCCATTCTGCCATTCACTTTTGCAGTTGCCCATTCAGAAAGATCATCATCCGGGGCATCTAACCATAAATAATAAAGTTTGTTTAGTGTCTAGTATTTCATTATTCTTCAGTAAACGTATTGAAATTAAAACAATCTATTACCTGCATATTTTGCTCGGCGGTGGTAATACCAGCTCTGAAGAAGACCTCTATACCATTCCATCAGCGTTGTTATCGGGCAGTGGCGCACAAGCTTTGTTAAAGCATTTATGGATTCGACACTGTTTGAGGTTAAATAATTGTACCTCTGCCCAGGGCAATGTGCCCTTGACCATTTCTCGACGCCTGCTTCAACAAGTTTTTTGTGAGCCTGTCGTCTTACCGAACGAATATCAGACATTAGCTTTGCAAAATCCTCCGTTGTGTACGCTTTGCATGTCTTCCAGTATAAGCATTTCAGTGTATCTGTCTGCATCTTTGTATTTAACATCAAATGACGACAACAATAGCCGTGAAAGGCATTCGGGAATACAGTTTTACATGCCAGGATGATTCCGTGATGTCTGTCAGATATGATGGCCAAATTAGGAACTTCCCCTATGCATTCTTTGAGTTTCGTCATAAACCAAGTCCATGATTCACCAGTCTCGCCCTGAGCAACACCGGTGGCAAGCGGTACTATCTGATTGTTTCCGTCCATTGCAACTGCGACAAGATTTGTTCCCTGGTATGTCCCTTTTAGATGTGCGGCATCAATTATGATTAGAGGCCGCATATAACACAGGAAACTCTTAATCTGTGAAGTACAATGTAGCATATATCATGGTACATAAGGTTGAAAACATATAAACAGATACAAAATAAAATAAATATAAAATATAGAGATTATATATATATATATATATATAGGGAATATCTTAGCTACACCATGAGTGTAGCCAACTTAGCTACACCAGAATGCTAATTCCATGCATAAAACCCCAATTATGATGTCATATTAACATCCTAAACTTATTAGCCTTTATAATCCATCACCTCCAACATCTATTATTTGATATTGTTGCAACTTTTTATGTGAATGTTCTTGAATCTAGTTTCAGTCACGAAAGTGGCTACTAACATCATACATTTGCAACAATAACCAATTTAGTGTAAATGTCAATGATAGATGTTAATTATGAGATATTTTGGAGTTGAAATGGATTTATGATGTTGATCGGGCATAAAATTTGATGTTTTATACCTCAAATTGGCATATCGGTGTAGCTAAGTTGGCTACACCAAGGTGTAGCTAACCTATCCCCATATATTTTATATAATATATATATAGGGGGGCTTTATTTCCAGAAACCTGTTAAGTTAAGTGCGGAACTGCGAGAACTCCAATTTTGCATTAGAAAACATGCATGTCATATAAAACATGTATGTTTTCTTACATACACCTTAATACGCATGCATGCGTATTAAGGTGTATGTAAGAAAACATACATGTTTTATATGAACATGCATGTTTTCTAATGCATAATTGGAGTTCTCGCAGTTCCCGCACTTAACAGGGTTCTAAAAATAAAACCATTTTGCATTGATTTGTTGCACTTAACAGGTTTTTATTTGAACATGTATGTTATGCATGTATGTGTATTAAGGTGTATGTAAGAAAACATACATGTTTTATATGAACATGCATGTTTTCTAATGCAAAATTAGAGTTCTCGCAGTTCCCGCACTTAACAGGGTTCTGAAAATAAAGATACACTATATATATATATATATATATATATATATATATATATATGTAACAATTTATTGTTTATTGTTAATTGACAAACGACTACCTTTAGTAGTAACAATATATTGTTTGTTGTTTGATATGACAGGTGCGGTGTGCGCATAAGATGGATGTGTTGCTTTTGTTTTAATGCACGTAATATTGATGTCTTGCTTTTGTTTTACAAAACTAGGTATCAGAAGTATTTTGCAAAAAAGTATATATTTTGTACCTTTATGTTGTTCCTGCGTATGCAGATAAATGTTTCTGTGTTTCTATAACTGATAAGTTTCAGTGATATGCTGTTGCAATTCATTAAAACTAGATAATTTATAAGGTTGGGTTATAATGACCCTCCTGGTAGGGAGGGTGTGTTGACTTTACTGCTGCCGCCGCTTGTTTGTCAGATTCTACATTCTATAAAAAAAATAGGCGGGACCCATGCGTAGAGAGGGTTCTTATAACACCTCCCAATTAATATTGTATACACTTATGCTATGCATAAATCCTCTATATAATATATATATATATATATATATATATATATATATATATATATAATATATATATATATAATATATTATATATATTTTTTTAAAAAAAATTTTAAGTTAGATTTTATTTTTCTATATTCATACCCCTACGATAGTGTATGACATGATAACCATAGCTATTACTTTTGATACCCTTATGAAAAAAAACAAAAAAAAATATATATATACTGTATATATTTTTTTTAACTTAACAAAGAGGATTAGAATCTTACTAATATGCTTACCACAGCACCGAAACCTATAAATAGGTTCTTAAAACAGCTTGCATCGTCGGTCTGTATGTGTGTAACTGTGCCCCTGTTTGTAATCTTTAGATTATGACAATATAGCGGCAGCTGCGAAAATGAGGCTTTTGGGCAGCCCTGATTTGATTCCAGTGCCAACTGTCTCCCTCTCCAAGCTCGTCTGTATGAAATGTCAATATTCATATCCAACTTCAAATCATGTATAAAGTCCTTTGGCTTATACACTCTTGTCGGATCTCCGAGCTTCGGGGATATTATTCTAGCCAATGTTTTTGTATATGCATTTCGGTGATTTGGATTGAATTTGATTTTTGAACATTTATGATTGTCGTTTAGTGAAGTGATTCTAAATCGGCAAGTTGGCCCATATCGACGACAGCTTATGTGCCAATCACATTCTGGTTGGACACACTTCACAGCGTATCTTGACGTACTCGATCTAGAAACACAAAACTCATACCCTTCTTTTAAACATTTCAAACTTATCTCATACATGCACTCTTCCTTATCTTCAAACAGATGATGAACTTTTAAACCACCTTTATTCTTATATGGTGCGGTATAATCAAAAGTGGGTGGTTGGGGTTGGGTTGGCATACAGTTAATACCAGTGCGGTGCATTTGGTGATCTGGATCTAAATTAACATCAGCGGTATGCATAGCGCAGTGTACGATTATTGTGTGCTCTTGAGACGGCGTCGCCGAAACAAGAATTTTGAAAACTTCGAGGTCGACTTCATTAACTATAGTCCTCTGGTCTCCACCGTTGTTGTAAGATAACCGTATTGCGTATGCATCGTTAACCTGAAACTTCTTCCATACATACTTCACAAGATTGCCAAAGTTGACGTCTTTTGGAAGTAAAACAGCAATCACATTCTCTTCATACCGTATAAAGACCTTTAACTTATCTGTTGTGCAAGAATTCATTTTGGTTTTTTTTATTTTTTTTTTATTTGAGGGTTGTGTTGTATATGGTTAAGAATTATATATGCAAATTTAGTTGCCCAAAGTACAAATCTCTACACGCATACACAGTAATTTGTTGCCCAAAATGAAATGCCAATAGTATGTGACTACGAGACTCTCATTGATTATGATTACACCTACCAAGTGGCATTCATTAAAGTTTATGTACTTGTGTGTACTGTAGCGCAATCAGCATGGCAAAATTAGACAACGTTTTAAATAAATGGGCGATTTTTTAAACTTTTGCAATTAAAAAATGGGCAACTTAAATTAGGCAACTTTGCAAAAGAGGGAAAAGTTCCTGCTGCTCTTGAGCAGACATTCTACTGCTTGTTACAAAGTTCCTGCTGCTTGGCTATAATTTCGGCAGCTGATATGGTTCTTCTGATCGGTTTGTAAGTGGTGGAATCTACTGCTTGGTTTCAAAGGGTTTAAAAAGGTAAGTGGACCTCATAATTAGTCTCACGCGCTCATAAATCACGCTAATTCAATGTATAGCTAACTGATTGATACATAGCCAAATGATTGATTCAAAAATATTTCATGCATCCCACCATACACAGACACGAAACATTATTACTTCCAAATTAAACACACTTAAAGTCACCATAGCATATGGTGGATTATAATAATAAAACCTTCAACAATTACTAAACAAACTAAAAACATAAAAACACCGCCATCCGAAAGATCGCCAATCCTCTTTTCTAGATAATAGGGGCTTTGAAACCCATCTTGCCGGTGTCCCTGGTTTTGAGGAACCACCACATTTTGCTGCTCATCCTATTAATTTTGCTGCACCGCGTCACTTTCAGCCATCTCCTCCTCTTGACTATGGACGGTTTCTTGGTTGGTTTGTAGTTGTTAATGGCATGCAGAAATTAAAAATAAATAATAACAAAATAAAACAATACATACAAATAAAAGGAAACTGAAATGTTAATACACTTATGTTACTCGTATCCTCATTATAATGATGTTGATGAAATACAAATAGCCTCTGATTAGACCTACATGACGATGAAGTATAAAATAAAATAAATTAGATGTACTTGTGTGAAGTGTGAACTGTATCGCAACCTACAAGGCAAAATGTGGTAACGTTTTAAGAAATGGGCGCAATTTACAATAAACGAGCAAACTAAAAGTTTGGCAACTAAAAAATAGGCAACTTTATAAAATTGGGCAAAAAATTATAGGCAGTTGAGCATACTATCCACCTTTGGAAATATCAGTCTTTGAAAAGACAAGACAGTTTACTTTATGTCTAATCCCACATGCAAGGTAGGCACTCCAGCTACAAGTTTAGGCACGTGGCCAGACTCATAAGAGTCAGGCAACGTCACTGTTCACACGTGAAACTACAGTGTTTCCTCGTCTATAAAAGGTTATTACAACGAAAGAAGGCGCAACCAACCCCGAAACAATAAAGACATCTAACACACAGAAGAATGCTTTGTATCACAGCGATCAAAATCACGACCGTTTTAGAGAAGTTGAAGATGTTATCGATTTTTTACGACTGGTTCCTGAATAACAATATAAAGTTGCTTACCATGTATTACAACCACGGTCTTCACTCAATGACAAAACGTCATTTGCTGATGATCATCATTTACATACTCGCTTATTCAAGCATGTACTCACACATTACGTGGGTTAGCAAGCAGCGTCAAGAGGGTCATCTCACGGGCCACAGATGTTCTTAAATGACTATTAATAGCACTTAGTCGTTCTTAAATGACGACTAATAACCCTAAACCATAATGCTCTACAAATCTCACTCATCTAACTTCCTTCCAGTGAAGTAGACTCTCGTTGGCCATCAATGGTCTCGTTGGCCATCAAGGCTCTCGTTCATTGTGGCATCACCAAAAGGGAGATAGATAATGAGAAGAGCCCACGTTGCTAGGGAGATACAGGGGCAATTCATTTCATAGAGTTGGACCCGATAAAGCTCAAAAGGCTCCTACAACATCAAGCAACAAAGGATTAAAATGATGCCTTCAATTACCCTACTAAGTGGTATATAGACTTCTTTTAAGCGACTTCTCACCCAAAACACCACATTATTTCGTAGTGTAACTATTTTATAAAAGATTGTTGTGAACTTTATTTTTAATTTCGTAGATATTTTTTTTTCTGTTTTGTTCTTTTCTTTATGTTACTAGCTGTGTATTTATTTTTAAAAATTCAACGTTTGTTTCCATTATATATATATATTAAAACGCGGGCTTCCCGGCTCGTTTTATAAAAACGTTAGAATATATGGTTTGCAAAGTAGAAACAATAAATAAAGTAGATGACACATATATATAGTTATGATTACACCTGGAGGTTTACGTGGCATTAAAAATAATATAAAATAAATTATATGTACTTGTGTTGGCATTGTACCAAATTTGGTAAAGGGACAATCGCATGACTACGATTACACCTACCATGTGGCAGTGAAATAAAATAAAGTTGAAGTACTATTGTGTACTGTATGTATCGCAACCTACATGGGAAAATTAGGCATCGTTTTTAAAATAGGCAACTTACAATGGACGGTCAACTAAAACTGGGCAACATAAAAATGATGACTATACTAAAGTGGGTAAATTGGTACTGCCAGTTAACATACATTCTACTACTGCTAGGCTAAATGTTCTACTGCTTGGTTTAGTTGCTACATGACCGCCATAAGCAAATTTTAGACCGTCACTCGAAATAACAAACAATATGTGGTTTAAGTATCGACGTTTAATTGGTTTGTCTTTTTGTTGTACAAAAAATCAAAATTTAAAGGACAACTTAAATAACTGGGCAACGTAAATAGGGCAACTTTACAGATTGGGCAACTAATAATGGGCAACTAAAAATGTGATGCTGCTGGTAGATCTTCCATTGCTACTGGTAGTGACACCCTTGCTCCTGCTGGTGACATTTCTCTTCTGCCTAGCAAAATTAGGCATTGTTTTAAAAATGCATTTTATAGCGCAACCTACATGGCAAAATTAGGCAATGTTTTAAATTTGGCAAATTAACAAATTGGGCAGTTCATTGTGGGCAACTCAAAATGGCCAAAGAAGAGTGATGCTGCTGGTAGTTCTTCCATTGCTACTGGTAGTGACACCCTTGTTCCTGCTTTTATAAAGTAATCATCATTTCCCCATAACTAAATGCATACAAATTAAAGGAAACTGAAAAGTTGATTGTCATAGGGTATTCAACCCATACATAAACTAAAAGACTAAAAGAATTCCACCAAGGCTGTGCGGGAAGCTCGGTGGAGTTTCAACAGTTTCCTAGCCAACTCCCAATTCATCCTCACATTTTCAGACTCATCATAACTAAAATTGCTGACCTTGATATAAACCATCTTCAGCAAGGGGGAACATGCAAGTATGAGCTTTATTATTGTTAATTCATTCTCTGATCTAGGAAAAGATCGAAACGCCACACTCTTGAGCTGCCCCGACCTCATTCCATTGCTACGTAAATCTAATGAATAAACTTCCAAAGGTAGATCACTTTCCAATGCAGCCTGCAAATTGAGATAGTATTGAGATGCATAACCATGTCAATTTAAGTGACGTATTTCAGCCAGTGGCATGTCCATTCCTGGCCAGACGCGCAATTTTGGGCCCACTATCATTTTGTAGCATGATGGACAGCATGCATGTTTCCAAATAGGTAGTTGTCTTGGGATTAATTGCCAGGAATCATGCCCCCCCCTAAAATTCATTATCTGAAGTTTTAAAATTATATTTCATAAGTATTTGATTATTTTAACATTTCTGAAATTAATGTTAAAATGAGAAATTTGTCTAATTGCGAAATATGTAGAAAGATTGGGAAGATAGTGTACTATATTTATATTAAATATTAAAAAGGGTAAAGTATAAAGATATTTGATTGTCACGTGTGTGGGGTTGGGTTGTTAGAACTTAGGACGCATGGGAGTGGTCATTTTGATTTTTTAGTTTATTTTACTTATTTTATGTTTACACATTAAAATTTGTACCGTGTTATATGACTATAGAATGCTATAGGTTCGTATTTGTTAAAAGTCTCACCAAATAAGTTAAGATGTCTTTTTTATTGTATTAAAAATTCCTTGTCAAGTAATTATGTTTGTATGTTACTATCGAAAAAGATATCGTTAAGCCGGTACATTGAACGATTTAAGCTTCAATCCAGCTTTTAAAACAAAGAATTACAGTATATGTTACTACCCGAAAAAAATATTTTGAGCCCCCCTCAATATAAATTCCTGGCTCCGTCTCTGAGATGCATAACCATGTCAATTTAAGATGACGTATTTCATACATATGCATTCCACTTACCATGGTTTCTAGAGTTTGCAATTTTTGAGCTCCACAAATCATTTGAATGATGAATGACACCATTGCATTGTTTCCAAAATCGACTCCGGATAGATTTAGAGTCTTAAGGGTTACAAATGCCACAGGGACATTCATCCAGGAGCTTCCTTCTTCCAACAACTACAAATGGTCGACTTATCGTAAGTTTTAAAGATTATATTTCATAAGTATTAGAGATTACTTTTAACATTATGAAATTTGAACTGTAAAACTCAAATTTGTCTAACCTTGCACTCCTGAAAATCCAATGTAAGGGACTCAAGATTGGGAAGAGTTCTAAGCTGAAAGATTTTGTAAGTTGTGATTGTCGTGGGATGGTTCGAAACACCGAATGACAAATACAACTTCTTCAAATTTCCAAGCTGTGCCATATCCAAAAGTCTCATGTCGTTTTTATGAATACGATTCATTTTAAGAGACTCAAGTAAGGGACAACGAGAAATAAACTTCCAAACTGAACCGGTTTGAAAGTCAACATATAACAATTCTAAGCTCAATAGATTTGGAAAGCTAATAAAAGATACCAAACTAGGAAGAGTACACCAATGAAGTTCAAGATGTTTCAACTCCATACGAGAGTACAGTTGGGTTGGCAACATAACTGGTTCACCATACCAGTTTCGAATTGTCAGCTCCTCGATTCCTTCCCGAGCCAAAAACAACAGCCAATCATGAATCTCTTCATATTTGAAGTAATCTTGTCCAAACAGCGGTTTGGGATCTACGGAGAAGACAAACCTTCTTACTGGACCTCTGAGCTGAAGTAGCAGTCTGGTAAGTTCCTTCCCATCAAAATTATTCGTCAAAAAATAAAAGAAATCCTCATCAACTTTAACGTCGGTGAGCAAAGTCCACTTAAACCTCCAGTTACTCGCTAAAGTATCGGTCCTCACCACATCTTTTAGTGGCAAACGATTCATAATATTAGTGATCACGTTATCTGGCATGTTGCTAATATAATCCATCATTTTAGGCCTAACATTACGTCCAAAAGACATGGTATTGCTGGAATTTGATTTGCTTTGGTGAGTTCTCGAAAATGAGAGTTTGGATTTCGTTTTGGATTTAATTTTTTTATAAGGGTTTGTGTAATTATGGTGTGTATAGGGGTTTGGTGGGTGGGTTTATTTTTCCCGCGGGAAATAATTAAATAGTTGTCAGAAAAATCAATGTTAATTAACGGTGGGTCTTGTCAAGTTGGGCAACTTGTAAAGTTGGGCAACTTGTCAACTTGTCGGCTGAAATTTCCAAAGGTGGAAAGTCTTCTCAATTGCCCATTATTAAGTTGCGTCACAAATTTGCTCAATTTTATAAAGTTGCACCATTAAAGTTGCACTTTTTTTAAGTTGCCCATCTTTAAAGTTGCCATTTTGTAAGTCTGACTACCAATATTACACCTGTCACTTGCCCCCATAAGTGGATTACCATCCACAATGGCAAAAGTCTTTCATGACCTTTTTTGCATTTAATAGCATTAAATGGGAACCATTCATCTACCTCTCAAGCCTATTTTTGTGCACGATCCGCTTAACAATCAAATGCTTTTTTTAGAAATCAAATAAGATAACTAGTCTCACGTGCAACAACAGTAATCTAGCTGCTATATAAAGCACTCCCAACTGAAGCAAAATGTGCGCGTTGAACGAGATTAACAATTCCATAACATAGTTAGATTCTTACAATCCTCCAACAAACTTAACCCAAGCCTACTAGTTACTTTTAATTGTCTCTCACCGTAGTAACCTTGTAATGTTGCCATCATGAATCATAAACTCGTTATTCTTTCAATGTCCAAGCGGCACGTGTTTATGTTTATCTTGTTAATTCATCAGTTGCTCAAGTTTAAAGCGCACCAACAAATGGTATCACAGCGGGTGGATCACTCTTATGATCTAGATCCGTTCTGAAATGACTGCTAATAACTTTAAGCCGTTCTTAAAGGGGTAGATAGATTGTGTTTGTCTGGTGGATCAAGAAAATAGAGGATGAAAATCCATGATTTCTCATCCTTGTTACTGCCCTGCCCGGAAGCACAAAGGACATTGTTGCCGGCTACTTAGGACTGATCTGGAATGGAAAAGCTACTTAAGACTGAATATAACTCAAGCAGTAGTCTCTATCTGTACTTCATCAACATCATTAGAATTAGGATATGATTGGCATAAGTGTATTAACATTTCAGTTTCCTTTAATTTTTATGTATTTACTAATGGGAAAATGATGGGCTTAATGGTAAAAATTTTAAAGTTTCCAAGAAAAGAAAGTAGGTACCTTTCCTACTTTCTTTATTTACTTATTTAGTTATTATTTATTTTTATTTTTTTCATTATTAAACCACATATTGTACGCCTTCCAAAAAAAAACCCACATATTGTTTGTGTAATCATGGTGGGTATAGGGGTTTGGTTTGCAGGTTTATCGGCAGAAAAGTCAATGTTTGATAGTGAATTGGTGAATACCTGGGTCTTGTCACGTTGGTCAGCTTGTTATAAAAGATGCTCCCTTGGTGTCCACTAGCTTACAACACAAATAAACTTGTATTAAAAATTTGGGCAACTTGTATAAAAAATTTGGGCAACTAGTTATACAATGGTAAAAGTGAACCCCCCAATAATAGTATGACCCCATTGGTTACAAAGCGAGCAGTAGAACCCTCAACTTAAAAGTTGTAACCCTACTAAGTTGGCCGTTTTTTAAGATGTCATCTTTTAAGTTGGCCGATTTTTAACTTGCATATCTTTTAAGATGCCCAAGTTGTTGGTTGCACAATTGTTGGTTGCCCAAGATCTAAGTTGCCCCTTTGTTTAGTTGCAACTCTTTTAAGTTGCCCATTATTTTATGTTTGATGAACTGCCATATTAAGTTGCCCAATTTTTATGTTGCCCAATTTGTATGTTGCCCATATTTTGCACTTTTTTTAGTTGCACATCTTTTTAGCCTGCGCGAATCCCATTTTTAGTTTCCCAAATTTTAAGTTGCCCATTTATTACAACAACAAACCAACCAAGAAACCGTCCGTAGTTAAACCACATATTGTTTGACCTTTCCGGTAACGGTCCAACATTTATTCCCTCGGGCCAATATTAACAAACCCGATCCCAAATCATCCCAAATTTCACAAACAACCAGTTGGTAATATTGAGTTTGTAAGTTTATTATTCACAAAGCATGAGATACACCTAGTTGTTGCGTCAACTCATTGGCCATGGAAGGTCAATACTTGGTAAAAGGATATTCGAGACTTTTTTCGTACATCTTCGATTCACATCTATTAATTTTGGCGCGCGCCTTTGTCCCTTTCCCGCCCAAAGTGTTGGGAACCTTTAATCTAACTCTCCAGCCTATTTATAACTATGCATTGTATACCAAAAACACACAGACACACACATATATCCCTTTCAATTGAAAGAAAACATAAACAATGGCAACAAATAATGGCAACTTTCAAAATGATGCTGAAGAGTACGAGTGGGTGTTAAACAACAATTTACTATTTGACGCAGTGTTTGATGCTTTCGGGTATGAACCGATTGCAGAATATGGGTCGTATAGGCAGGTAGATGCGTGGATGAGGGGTCAAATTTTGAACTGGCTGCATGCGCAAGACTTTTACTGGGATGAGGTTTGGGGAGTGAATGATTATGGGGAGGAGGAAGGAGACGAAGAGGAAGATGAAGATGAAGAGGAGGAGGAAGGTGAAGAGGATGTGGTGGGTCAACGTGAGTTACTGGTGCAGCAAAATGAAGACGATCAGCAGCAAAATGTGGTGGAGCAGCAAAATGAAGACGATCAGCAGCAAAATGTGGTGGAGCAGCAAAATGTGGTGGTGCCTCAAAACAAGGGGGAGCAACAAGGTGGGTTTCACGACCCTTATAATCTAGAAAAGAGGATTACCGATCTTGAAATTGTGTTTAAACGACTCAAGGAAAGCAAGAATATGATGGAAAGCAGGGAAGAGAGCTCCGGTTCTAACAAGTTGGGGTGAAATGCATTGAAGCAGTTTAGTATGACGTTGTTTTTATGTTTCTAGTATGTTTAGTACCTTTTACAAAAATATCATTGAATTATTTGATTTACCGAAGTCAACAAACCTAAATTTGTGTAAGGGCAAGTGCTGCAAAAAATATCACCAACTATTAGTGTGGTTTTAACCAAAAATTGCATAAGGGTAAGTGGTGCAAAAAAAGTGTTACAAACAATTAGTTAGGCAACCCTGAGTATGTACTAGCGCCATTTATTATTTTGTACTTTCAGTACAATATATTCTTCTGAACGACTGACAACACCGTATATACTACTGTAGCACCATTTGTTGGGCAACCAGGTTATGTGATTACTATGATTGTATTAACATTTCAGTTGCCTCGATTTTGTACGTATTTATTTGTTTATTTAGTTTTTGTTTAATTATATATTTTTTTAATTCCGTTTAAAACAACAAACCAACCAACAATACGTGGTTTAAGTATCGACGTTTTATTGGTTTGTTTTTTTGTTGAACAATTCATGGGGAAAAAAATCAAAATTTAAAGGACAGCTTAAAGAAATGGGCAACGTAAAATGGGCAACTTTACAAATTGGGCAACTAAAAATGGGCAAAGAAGAGTGATCCTGCTGGTAGCGCTTCCATTGCTACAGGTAGTGAAACCCTTGCACCTGCTGGCGACATTTCTCTTCCTGCTGGCAAAATTAGGCAATGTTTTAAAAAGGCATTTTATAGCGCAACCTACATGGCAAAATTAGGCAATGTTTTAAAATGGGCAACTTTAAAATTTGGGCTACTTACTTAAAAATGGCCGTCTAAAGTTGTATATTTTCTAAAGTTTCCTAAGTTTTTAAAAGTAGCCCAATTTAAGTTGCCCACTTTCTACGTTGCAAGTTGCCCATGTTTTAAGTTGCCATCTTGCAACTGTGATTGACTAACTTACCCTGAGAAGGCATCATTACACCTGTCAGTTGCAGACAATAGTTGATTGCTTCGACACTGCCAAAAGTCTTTCTAGAGTTTTTGCATTTAATAGCATTCAAGTTTCCAGGCAATTTTTAGTGTATGTTCAATTTCACAATCAAATCAAAATTAAAAAAATTAAAGTGGCTTTCCAAAATAAAATGTTAAAGGCAGGTGAGCAGAGTATCCACCTTTGGAAATTTCGGCCGATACTCCCAACAAGTTTAAACACAAATTTGGCAAAATTAGGCAATGTTTTAAAAAGGCATTTTATAGCGCAACCTACAAGGCAAAATTAGGCAATGTTTTAAAATGGGCAACTTTGAAAATTGGGCAACTTAAAATGCGCAACTAAAGTTGTCAATTTTCTAAAGTTTCACAAGTTTTTTAAAGTTGTCCAGTTTGTAAGTTGCCCATTTTTTAAGTTGCCCATCTTTTAAGTTTGCCCATCTTTTAAATTGCCATTTTGTTATAAGAATGGAGTCTATGGGCAATCTGACAAACCCTCCCTAAATTTGCTCAGTTCTAGTCTCCCTACCCCATCATCTCACATCACTTTACATACTTAATTCTATTAATAAATTTACTAGTCCGTATTATTAAAATAATAAAATACTAATTTTATTTGATATTCTCTCTCCTCTGTATATAACACACGTATCTCACCTTGTTCATTTCCCTCTTCGTCTTTAATTCTTGTTACGTTACAAATCCTTTTTCTTTCCCTTAATAATCTATAACGTTAATTTTCCCTTACTTCAGATCTATCACGTATACATACAATAAAAAAATTAAAAAAAATATATTCTTCTAAAAAAAATTATTTTTCTAAAAATTATTTGAAAAAAAAAAAAAATTCGAAATAAAAAAAATAATTCAGAAAAAAATTTCTAAAAAAATAAAATTATTTGAAAAAAAAATTAATTTCAAAATAAATAAAATTTAATTTCGAAATAAAAAAGTTTTTGTTAAAAAAAATTTAATTTCAAAATAATGGCGAAAGTTTCATAATTTTTCGAGGTCGTTTGGTACGAAATATAAAAAAAACAAAAACAAAGACAAATATATTGATTTCGAGAAAGTATTGCATATTTATACTCGTTTTATTGAAAAAAAGTATTTCGTTAATAATGGCGCAAGTTTCATAATTTTTAGAGCCCGTTTGGTACGAAAAATAATAAAAACAAAAACAAAGGCAAAAAAAAAAAAAAAAAAAAAATTATATATATATATATATATATATATATATATATATATATATATATATATAATAATAATAATAATAATAACACTAGTTTTGTTTAATGTGTTAACGTTAACGTGTTGTTGTTTAATGTGTTAATTAAATAGAAACACGTCAGACGAATACATTTTAGTTGTTTAATGTGTTAATATTAACGTGTACAAAAAAAAATATAAAAAAAAAAAAGCATTTTCCTAAAAAAAATTCTAAAAAAAACTATTTTTCTAAAAAAAATTATTTCGGAAAAATAAATGGAAAACCAAATTTATTTTTCTAATAAAAATAACAGTTGTTTTTTTAGTAGTTTAATATGTTAACCTTGTTAATTAAATAGAAACACGTCAGACGAATACATTTTAGTTGTTTAATTTGTTAACATGGGCAACTAAAGTTGTCCATTTTCTAAAGTTTCATAAGTTTTTTAAAGTTGCCCATTTTCTAAGTTGCCCATTTTTTAAGTTGCCCATCTTGCAAGTGTGATTGACTAACTTACCCTGAGAAGTCATCATTACGCCTGTCAGTTGCAGACAATAGTTGATTGCATCGACTATGCCAAAAGTCTTTCTAGAGTTTTTGCATTTAATAACATTAAATGGGAACCATCCAATCATCCATGTTCCTCTCAAGTTTCCAGGCAATTTTTAGAGTATGTTCAATTTGACAATCAAATAAAAATTAAAAAAATTAAAGTGGCTTTCCAAAATAAAATGTTAAAGGCAGTTCAGCGGACTATCCACCTTTTGGAAATTTCAGCCGATACGCCCAACAAGTTTAAACACAAATTTGTGTACCTTCCCAAGACGTTGAAAAGTCAAGACAATATACTTTATGTCTAATCCAACATGCTAGGTAGGCATCCAGCTATTTTGTTGTTTGCTATTTAGTTATTACCAAATACTGTATAAAGATTTATAAAAATTGTTTTATTCCAAAACTTTTAGCAAAAACTGCTTAAAGCAAGACGACATTGGAGTTCAATTGGGTTTAATGAGCAGAGTAGTTTGGTACCCAAAAGGTCTATTTAAGTTACCCAAAATAGTTATGGCATAACTATTGTTGCTCTATTGTTATTTTGGTACGTCGGTTGCAAACCATGACAAACATAAACAAGTATCACCAAACAAAACATACAACATCAAATAACACATAACATAGTACAATTACTAAGTTTTCTGCTGAAATGATAAACCACAACGATGACTAAATAGTAGCCAATAATTTGAAGCTTACATGTTAACGAACGCCTTCCATTGATGACAGTAACAAGGTTCCAAAGGCGAATGACACTAGACTTCGAAGCCACACTGAAAACATGTCAAACGACGATGCTGGATCCATAACTTCATACCTTCTCAAACCGGAGGTAAACCTGTTCACATAAATGTATGAAATTAGTGTTAACGTTTTAACATGTGTAAGTGTACTAGACAATATTTGTGAGTGTCAGTATATAATACAAATGCAATTGTGTTTAATATTGTGTCAATTCGATAACAGTTTGTTAGGAATTATTAGAATAATGTTTATTTTCATTGCTGCTGTTAGTGTAGTTTGATTCCTGCTGGCAGTGTTGGTTTCTGCGGTCAAATAAAAATTAAAAAAATTAAAGTGGCTTTCCAAAATAAATTGTTAAAGGCAGTTGAGCGGACTATCCACCTTTGGAAATTTCAGCCGATACTCCCAACAAGTTTAAACACAAATTTGTGTACCTTCCCAAGACGTTGAAAAGTCAAGACAATATACTTTATGTCTAATCCAACATGCTAGGTAGGCATCCAGCTACAAGTTTAGGCACGTGACCAGACCACGTGACTGTTCACACGTGACACGACAGTGGTTCATCCTCTATAAAGGTTATTACAACGAAAGAAGGCGCAACCAACCCCACAAAACATAATAAAGACATCTAACACATAACACATAGAATAAAAATTCGATAACAATTTTTTCTTACAACCACCGTTTGAGACAAGTTGAAGATGTTATCGTTTTCTTACAACTGGTTGCTGAATAACAATATAAAGTTGCTTACCATATATGATAACCACGGTCTTCACTCAATGCCAAAACGTCATTTGCTAATGATCATCATTTACATACTCGTTAATTCAAGTATGTGCTCACACAATACGTGGGTTAGCAAGCATCGTCAAGAGGATCATCTGACGGCCCACACATGTTCTTAAATGACTACTAATAGCAGTTAGTCGTTCTTAAATGACGACTAATAACCCTAAACCATAACGCTCTACAAATCCCACTCATCTAAACACCCTTCCATAACATCCTAGAGCGTCCTTTCGCACTGATGGTGAATATCAAATCGTTCTTGTGCAGAAGGGCGTCTCTGCAAGCATTCCCAAAACCACGGAAGGGAGATATAGAATGGGAAGAGCACTTTTGCTGGGAGATACAGGAGGCAATTTTGTTGCATAAAGTTCCATACTTGCACCTGATTATCAAAAGACTCCTTACAACATGTAGGACCAAGTAACGGTCGGAAGAAGTTAAAAGACCAAGGCGGTATATTGACAAAAGTAACCATACGAAGGGGTATATAGACAAAAGTAATGCTGACTTGAGTCCGGTTATTCAAATGGCATGCGTATAATAAAACGACTTCTTTTAAGCGACTTCTCGCCCAAACACCACAATATTTTGTAACGTAATTACTTATTTTTCTAAAAGATTGTTGTGCACTTTATTTTTAATTTGGTAGATTTGTAATTGTTTTATGTTTTTTTCATTTTTTTATGTTACTGTAGTAGGGTTTTCTACTTGGTAAAAGATTGTTGTGCGTATTTGATGACCAATTATCTAAAAGATTGTTGCGTATTTATTTTTAAAAATACAACGTTTTTCCATTTTAAAAACCTTACAATATATGGGTTTGCAAACTAGGAACAATAAATAAAGTTGATGACACATATATATTGGAGTCTAATTGATTATGATTATACCTACTGGTTGAAGTGCCATTTAAAAAAATACAGTAGATGTACTTGTGTGAACTGTAGAGCAACCTAAATGGCAAAATTGGGCAACGTTTAATAAAATTGGGCAATGTAAAAAAGATGGGCAACTTTAAATTGATGCATCGTTGTGGCTAGACAACATTTCAGTATTTTAGTCGTCAGGCGTTCAGAAGAATATATAGGAGTCTCATTAATTATGCTTAAAGTATCAAGTGGCATTAAAACAAAATTTTAAATAAAGTGGATTTCCATTGTGTGAACAGTAGCGCAAGGGCTGCATTGGAAAGTGATCTACCTTTTGGAAGTTGATTCATTAGATTTACTTAACAACGTACCAAAATAACAATAGAGCAACAATAGTTATGCCATAACTATTTTGGGCAACTTAAATAGACCTTTTGGGTACCAAACAACTGTGGTCATTAAACCCAATTGAACTCCAATGTCGTCTTGCTTTAAGCAGTTTTTGCTAAAACTTTTGGAATAAAACAATTTTTATAAATCTTTATACAGTATTTGGTAATAACTAATAAGGTAATAGCAATCAACAAAATACGAAGTTGGTTGTCATAGAGTATTCAACCCATACATGCATAAACTACAAGACTAAAAGAAAACAACCAACGCTGTGCGGGAAGCTCGGTGGAGTTTCAACACGTTCTTAGCCAACTCCCAATTCATCCTCACATTTTCGGCCTCATCATAACTCAAATCAAACAGCTTGATATAAACCATCTTCATTAAATGTTGTATTATTTTGTCAACCACACTCTTGAAGCTTACATGTTAACGAACGCCTTCCATTGATGACGGTAACAAGGTTCCAAAGGCGAATGACACTAGACTTCGAAGCCACACTGAAAACATGTCAAACGACGATGCTGGATCCATAACTTCATACCTTCTCAAACCGGAGGTAAACCTGTTCACATAAATGTATGAAATAAGTGTTAACGTTTTAACATGTGTAAGTGTACTAGACAATATTTGTGAGTGTCAGTATATAATACAAATGCAATTGTGTTTAATATTTTGTCAATTCGATAACAGTTTGTTAGGAAATATTAGAATAATGTTTATTTTCGTTGCTGCTGTTAGTGTAGTTTGATTCCTGCTGGCAGTGTTGGTTTCTGCCGGTCATGGTTCCTGCTGGTAGCATTGTTTAGTTTCTGCTGGCAGTGTTTGTTACTGCTGGTCATGGCGTATTTTTTGTATGTTTGTTATTTTAGGAAGAGAAACATACGACATTGTGTTTTGCATCCAATTCCAAAGAAAATAGTTAATACAAGATCCATAGAGGATCAAAGTCTTTTAGTCATTGTCTTCTTCAACTCTTGTGTTTAGTTTCCCCATAAGCACAAGTTTATTATACAGAGATTCTCATAGTAGTTGGCTTGTGTTTAAATAAGCTATGTAAAAGTTCTTTTGGCTCAAATATCTATCAAGAGGCACGATCCTACACAGTTTCTATACATATTGTTTTACATTCATATCTAATATAATTAACAAAGATCTATCAAGGCCTCATCTGGGATCAACACCAAATCACAAAGTTTTTTCTTGAATTAAACACTCTTATTCCTCATAGCTTGACACTGATTATAGATTCTTTGTACATAACTCATACACGGGTGTTTCTTTTATACTAACAAGAACTCCTTAACCTTACCCGTCATACAAGAAAACGTGTGAAGAGATATACATCAATCTCTTGTATAAATAAATATAACAAACTTTCTAAACATACGGGATAACTAACAATAAAACCTGCAGTATTAACTACTGTCGGCAGAAACAAGATATAACTATCAGCAGCATTGAGCTTCAGCAGGAACCACAACTATCGGCAGGAACCAGCTTTACACTTTCGGCGGCAACAAGAAATATCTTATTTCCTGAATTCCTAACACTTGTCTTGGCGAATTGTATGCTATGTTTAGTCTTTATCTTGATGTTTGTTACAAAAACCTGTTTCGTTGAAGTTAATGTAATGTGTAGTCTTTATCTAAAAAAGTGTGTTACTCAAATTCGTGGTTATTATCTAATTGTTTTGTTAACTGTTGAATTGCTGTTTTAATTCACCCCTGTTTTTGGGATTGTTTAAAGGGATAAATATAATTCATGTCAGATATTAATGCAGTTGGTGAAATGCACTGATGCAGTAGGTGCTGCTGCTCCTACCTAATTCAAATTGTTGGGTTACATGTTATTGACCGGTTACAAACAACAACGATTACTAGATAATAGTAAATTGTATTTTGGGTTACAGATTTATAAATCAACTCTACTACCTTCCAAATACCATTAAACATTGTTTATTAACTCCTTGTGCTTCCACAAGTATTGAAGCATCCGCTCACGGTATGCTACAGCTGTTTGAAGCGGGTCATCTACTTCCAGCGGTTGGTTGTGGCACAATCGGTATAAAATAATACATACCCATACACCGCAATCCCCATATACGTCTGCTTGTTTAGGGACTGCAGGACACTGGTATGTTATTTTATATTCCTCGGCTGATATGCCCTTGCTCGCCAATATACCCTGCTCAACCAGATACATGGTAAGTTGTTTTGGCAACATTCTTTTCAAAGTTCTCCACCACCGTGCACCATTGCCATGTACCAACCCAAGAGTGTCATAAAATGAAACAACACCAGTACATAGGTGAAGCTCAGCGAGACACCAGTGTTTATCAGGTTCATTCACGGGGAAATAAACCTAATATAGACAAAGGAATGTACATATTAATATGCATACACTTAAAATTATATTTAAAAAGGATTGTGGCAAACTAACCTTTTCAACATCTCGCCAAGCCACAGGGTAGCTTGTTCCATCTGAATAATGACTGTACATCTGACCAGCCAAGATATGTCGGGCGAACAGAGAACCTGCCAAGGTCCAATCAGCATTGCTTGGTCTAAGTGACCACATAAGGTCAAACCATATATCCAAGTGCTGTGTACACAAAACAAAAATTATAAAACTTATAGTGGTTACTCAATCAAAAGTATATACAAATGTATTTGACCAGATAGTGATGATGGTTCCTTACATAGTCATACAGCCAACCGCCTTTACAATCTTCAAGACATGCCAACGCTAGCCAAAATTTCATATCAGAAACAATGTTACGACCGCCCCATGGAAACTTATAGCTTTTTGTTTTTTTTTGCTTTAAATAAACACGAAGCGAATCAGGCAGAGACACCTTGTCCTTTTTCAATTTGGGATGTCGAGTCAGATCCTAAAATAAACAAATAAATGATTAACAATAAAAGAATCATAATATTGTTAATTTAAGAATAACAAATCAGACTACCTCAACAAAAGGATCTGGGTTGGCCGAATAGAACTCAGTAATTGACCGAGTTCTTGGGTTTCCAGATACGTCCTGAAAAGACACATACCATATATTAGCATAGGCCAACCAGATAGTGATTTCAGTATCAATGTTTTACGGTGCTTTACATCTAAAATGACTATAGGCTCAATCAACTTCTTTCTGCAAGTAGCTGCTCTGGTCAGTCGTGCGGATTGGACGTTCTCTGAATTCAGAGATTCAAAAAACTTATCGTGCTTTGATTTAAAGGCTTTAGCCACTAGAGCAACTTTATGCGCATTCTTTCTCTTTTGGATTTTCTTCTTTTTACGTTCAGAAAAAACAGAATGCAAGCAAGGTTTGTCACTGGGACCGACCACATTTGCAAACCCATGGTTGGTGAGTGTTTGTTGAAATGGTGTTGTTTCGTCTTCCTGCATAGCATAGGTTGTAATTAACACCGACCACAACACATAGAAAGGAACAATTATTAACCTTTTTAAATTTAAAGTAAACCAAGTACCTCAACATATGTCTGCAATGGGGTTGTTTGTTCTTTATGCACGAAAATAGCATTTGCATTCTCAACACCCTTACCATTTTCATTATCAAACGCTACTTCTTCTAACGAAACACTAGTCACATCCGCTCCGTCGTTTATATAACTCATGACATCATCATACACCACCGGATGATACTGGTACAATAAAGATGTATAAATAAATAGGCAAACAAGGAAGGTTGTATTTTGCAAAAGTATTTTTTTCAAGATAACATACATCACCGTAGACGAAGGATGTTGTTTGATTAATGTCCTTCTCATGGGATGCCACAACTGGATTCGCAGGTTGATGATGATCAACAGTAGGGAAGTCAGGAGTAACCCCTAATTCACATGCTTTTACAAGAACGTCCATCCCACCCACCTGAGATTCGTTGTAGCCTTGCTGCCCAACATCCATGTCAATTTCCATGTGATGGGCTGCAACACTGGTCGTAACACCAGTATCAGCCTCACAAGCTAATGGCGTGGCCTGTAGTTGACAAAATAATACAACATTTAATGAATTAAATGTAAGATTAAAGAGTAAACATTAACGGAGAAATGAGATACTTATAAACGTATGCCAAAAAAACACAAAGTAAAAGTAAACCTTTAAACAAACGGGATTGTCAACTTCCATTGGATGCGCATGATCGACATCATCATCAGCATGATCATCATCAACATCTCGGCGCGTAACACCATTATCAACATCATCTTCACAACGTGATGACGGGGTCTGTAGTTGACAAAATGAGATAAGGTTACTTAACGAGGAATTGATCTTCGTATAATGTTAGGAGAATAAAACATATAAGGTGAATACAAACCATGTAAATATCAGGGTTGACATCAGACTTGACTGGAAAATCTGGATCATCGGTGTTTTCGTTAATAACTGTCTCTAACTCTGAAAATTTTGTTTTCACCTTCTGAAGCAGCTCGCGAATGTCTTGTTTAGGGACAGACGCTACGTGCTTCGCTATCAACGAAATATCAGTTTGCAAATCAAATATCTTGCCCAAAATAGGATTTGTTCCAAAATTCTTTTCATCTTGGCCTTCGCCTGATTGGACACCTTTGGCGTTTTCAACATTATTTTTATCTAAAGTTTCTAAACTTGGTGCTTCATGTTGATCGTCTGCGCTACCAGCTTGTTGGTGATCCTCTGATCTACGAAGTTGGTTGTCATCGTCTGCGCTATCAGGTTGGCGGTCATCCTCTGCGCTAGCAGGTTGGTGATCATCGTCTGCGCTATCCGGTTGTTGGTCTTCCTCTGCACTTGACAGGTCTGAATCAGACAAACCCTTTATAAAGGGGATGCTGGCAATACACCACGGTTGTCTCAATTCGCGTTTGGTGGCATAAAGTGCCTTAATAGGAACTGACTCCTAAAAAAACAAATAGTAAATAACTTTGTATGTGAACAAATTTAAATAAGGGTCCAACAAATTAGCCTTCAAAGATAGTGCGGTGCTTACCGGTCCAAATAGTGTTATATGGTCTGATCTTCGAAACTTTTGACATTTAGACCAAGCAAGACCTCGTGGAATGACGTTCGTGTCTTTCGCCCACCAGTTGCGGCTTTTAGGAAATGTCTCCAAAATCCATATCTGAAATATGTGGTTGTTTAAAATGTATATAATGTGGAAAAGAAAAATGCTCAAACTGCAGGTTATTACCGTGTTCAAAACTATATATTCAATATATATATCTAATACAAAAAACCTAGTAATGGATAGAAAACAGATACAAACATTTTGTACACCGGATACATATATATAACAATAGTATTGAACTTTAGTACAGAGTAGAAAGTATGGCATACCTTGAAAGCCCAAGCAAAACCGTATAGATTGTATGTCGCATTATAATATGGGTTTTTTTCCAACTTCTCCAAATGTACTGGTCTGTGTCTCTCAACAACATTCACAGTCCTTTGATAAAATTTATGCCACATGTATTCACCCCAGGGAAAAACGTTCCAAGCATCAAAGTCCTCCACCAAAGACAGTATATGATTAGGGATACAATTCCTTTCTTCAATACCCATAAACACCAACATAGCAACTATCAAAAGACACAACCTAATAGCATCCTCATCCGAAAGAGCTAAGAACCTATTTGGATCTTTAAGTAGTTTCAAACAATCACTGCCATATACAGTTTTTATACCATCTGTCTTTTTTTCTGGAAATACGCGGTCACGAAATGCATTTGCTTTATTTTCATTTTTACAAACTTTCCCAAATCGAAACCCTGTTATTAAACAAAATTCCTTACGCCCGAACTCTAACAAATCATCCCCTAGTTTTAACTGCAAATCATCCCCAATTTTGAACTGCAATGGTGGGGAATCGGACGATATGTTAGAAACTTTTACCTGATGTTGTAAAACAAAATGCATCAAAGGGCAGTCATTATCGAAAAACCGAATATCCAACCACGGACCAAAGACTGTGTTTCTAAACAACCTTTCCCGCTTTTTATCCTTCGACAAAATTTCTTTGACTTCTGCAAGCAACTTCACTGTAGATCGAACAACGATTTTACAACGGTACAACTGAATCGGCATATCGAATTACAGGCTGTTAAGGAATTATGATTTGTTACTTGTGTGATGCTTTGTCTATGGAAAAGAAGCTGTTTGTGTATTTATGTGTTTTCTGTAATGAATTGTAATCGAATTACAGGCTGATATATTTAAAAAAAAAACTACCTAATTTAAATGCACGCAAAATGACCAAAATATCCTTTTGTTCATGTATTTGTTGCCCAAAATTCAAAAGTTGCCCAAAATACAATACATCCCTTATACATCGTAGCAACAGTTGTTGAGGTACTCTGGTCAGTGACGTGGCGTCCTGTGGTCCGTCGGATCAGTTGCCCTGGGCTAAGGGGGGAATTTTCTGTGAGCGGGCTGGATACTCTTAGCACTTGGGCAATCGGGCTATTTTAGTAATTATCCCTAATCTATACAATTGTTCAGGTCGTGCACAATAAGTTTTTGGTTTTAGCTATTAATCTGCTAACAAATCGGCAACATCATAGTTTTCTATTGAACCAGAACAATATCCATGTAATCTATTATTTTCGGTTATAAAAGCAACAAATTTTGTTTGAAATTGAATTTTATAAAAAATTGAAATTTTGTATGAAATTGAAATTTATATGAACTGAAATTTTGGGTTTTGTTTATAAAACGGATTATATTGTGAGTCATAATTAACACAGTTTTGTTTTGTAAACAAGAAACATGGTTTTTTGTCCCACAATTTTTGCATATCTTGCAGTAGAGAGAAAACATTTAGATTATTCTATTCAATACAAAATGAATTGTGTTGTCTACAAATCATTTATCTTAACGTGGTAAGGACGTTCGGACATTTTCATCATACGCCTTAAAATCTACGTCAACGACATTCGTGGAAAACATAAAACTTATTACACAAAGGAATTAGTTTCATTTTATATGAAACATTTTCTGTGAACTTTTAGTTAAACATTAATATATGTGGGAATTTGGTGAAATTTAGCGTTTAAATTTAGTTTCACCGAAGACGGTCTAAAGTATTGCACAAACAAAAAAGAACACTGCATATATTGAATCATGATCAACAAAATGAAAATTCTTCAAGAATTTTAATCTCTAGAATTCAAAGCATTGTTTATCATTTGAATAGTTTGGCTAAAAGAATAGTTTGGCAATTTACCACTAGCTATTCTTGAGTGAATATGAAAACACTTACGCATGCTATCAATATATTCGCCTTTCAAAGTGTAGAAATGAAAGAATTTGACTGAAAATAAGAACAATAAGCCATTTTTGCTCTTCATATTTATATGTGTGATCATAAATAAATGTATACACGATTGTTGCAAAAGGCAATACTCGTTACCTATAAGCATTGGAAGGGGAAGCTATGCCTCTCTAAAATGGTGACATATATATATCTACTTCTCACATTTCCAGAAAACACTGAAGGAGTTCATTTTCTTCACTTGTATGCATTGTAAATGTAATCATGAAATAGGCAATCTAGAAGTGAGATCCATAAATGCATCTTCTGTGCAGTGAATGGTAAGGCCCCCCATAGGATGATCAAACCCAAATTCTTCTTCAGATTTGCGCAATAAATCTTGAAATAATGGTTGTTCCAAGAACGAAATGGGAACCACTAATCTTCTCTTTTGAAATTCTCCAACGTAGATGGCAAGATATCCCTTGGGTACATCTGTATGGTTTCTATTGCGAAGTGATTGCAATTTGCTAAAATGTTTCGCATTGGAAATCATAGATGGAAGACGAATGATGCCCATAATTTTAATGTTTGTGGAGAAATTAGTATTGGTTTGCTTTGTACGTTTATGAAAATATTTCTCAGCTTAACTATGAAGAATATACACGTTTTAATATGAAGATGCTATGATACTTGTACTTATAGAGAGTTAGTTACGATACAAAGCTGTAAATTTCGTTTGATCAAATGTATTGTGTGTTCCACCTCATGTGAAACCTAACATGGCTTCCCCCATATTTTATGATCTATTAAATCTTCTCTTAATAAGTACAGTGTACATCCTAAATAAAAATTAGCTTCATTTTTTATTTTTATTTTCAAACTTGACAAAGCTACTAGGAAGTTCATGCATCTTTAATTTTCTATCGGATAATATGTAGAGTGTCATACACAAACTATAGATCTGTAAATTATTATAAGTGGCTTTGACCTACATGATAAAAATAATAATATAACTCATTAATCATTCTAGTAGAAGGATATATATCCTCTCATTTTTATACCAACATGATAGGTAATGTTGTGAAATATTGTAAGTGTATGCAAAATAGTAAGCTCTATAATATTTACTTGAAGTGGACCAATTTTCATTCATATCATCTCTTTTGATTGGGCAACATGATGTATCATGTTCATTTAAACATCAGAGGATCTCAATCCCTAGTATAACTACTATGGCTTAAATTTACGTCTTAAGCGGCAAAATAAGTTCTTTAATGATTTACACTATAACTGCACAATATAATGATGGACTTGATTTTAGCATTCAAATGATTATGTGTGTTTTTCTCTAGCTCTTCATATAGATATTTCAAGTCAACTTAATTACTACCTCCGTCCCAAAATAAATGTCAGGTTTGACTTTTTAGAGTCTTTTTTATTCAACTTTGACCGTAAATATTTTTATTTGTGTTATATAATACTTGATGCAAAATATATGTATGGATTGACTTTCAAATGTATTTTCATTGGTATATTTTTCATAAAGTATTATATAACGCAAATAAAAATATTTAAAGTTAAAGTTTAACAAAAAAGACCACAAAAAGTCAAACATGACATTTATTTTGGAACGGAAGGAGTAATTAATAACAATCATATTGGTGCAGTTAGAATAGATGGTAGTTGCTTGCACTTTTACGGAACTTATCAAGAGTTCTAGCTAATCTTAATCAAGCATCTGTTTTGCTTTTTCTATGTTTTATGGTTTGTCTGACTAGCGCTCTAAGAGCAATGATTAACGTATATTTATTATGCTTAATATTTTATTTTTAACTTAGTATTCTATTTAATATACATTGATTAAACTTATAATTACTTTAACTGAATGTGATTTAAATTTTAATAAACTTGAATTTTTGGTTATTTATGGGTTTATATGCCCTTTCTCTTATTGAACATCAAAATAAGTATGTTATTCATCTATAAACATACTCAATTTCTTTCGTTAAACTTAAGTCAATATATTATCCACGTTTTGCTACATAAATGTGAAATTGAATGCCCTAAACATCAAACATGCACATTATTAAAGGTTTCATAATCATCTGTAATAAACAGCTGTATTTAAAGATTCCTGTGCTTATTATATAATTATATACATAGAAATTTCACATGCTTTGGTAATTAATTTAACTCCCAATTATGTACCTATTCATGCATGGTTGTTCTATATGTTAGATGTGGCTATTTAAAAAGAACCACAAACAGACATTTGACGTTTTGGATACTTCCAGAATGACATTATCATTTAAAATCATAATAAAAACAAATGAGCCTTAATTTTTCAGATCGTTTTCACATGCTAATACGATTATTTGGAGTTGATGAATTAAGAATATAAGTGAAGCCAACTCACTTGATTGTTTGAAGTAACTGAGCTTTAGTTGAGCATTTTTTTTTTTGAAGTTATATTGATAGGCTAAAACAAGTTTGTTTCATTTTTAAATGTTGTATTTGTTGTCTGTTTGGTAGGGGCTTTTTGAGAAGCTGTTAGCTTTTTGTTACAAAAATAATCTCCTCTAAAATAAGTAGCTCCGTTTGGATACATTAACTTCAAGCTTTTATTTCAAACAAATAGTTTCAAAATGAAAAGCTGATTCATGAAGCTTTTTAAACATCTTGGAGCTGTTAAAACTTTAAATTACTGATATACCCTCCAAACATTTGTTTACAGTTATAAATATGTCATTTTATGTCATTTTACATCTTATAATTACATTTAATAGCTAACTTACCAAACATTTTTTTTGAAAAAAATATACAGCTTCTAGCTCATGTTAACAGTTTTGCAATTTACAGTTTACAGCTTACAGCTTACAGCTATTTTTGCCAAACATACCCATGTTGTATTTGGCACCTTATACTCTATATAGCCTTCTTTAATTTATTGCGAAATTACGTAATGCATTATGCATATGTTCATTTTCGCTCTTAAACAATCGTTTAGCTATAAGACCTTTGAAAAATAAATAACATATTAAACAACTACAACCTCTCTTACCGCAACTAGCTAGATTAAAAATGCATGTGAGGCTGCCAACTTCAGATATCAATCATGGGTGTGATGTATAATTTGATTCCATGCATATTAGTAGCACATTAAATAAAGTATAAGGTGTATCACGTATCGTTGAATTTGTCCTATCCTTCAAATACAATGTTTTAGGGTGATTTTATTATTATTTTACGTAAAAACTTAAACAATTAGAATAAAAGGAAACGCACAAAACATATATTACACTCAGAATTGCATTCTGAACCTGAAAATTAAACTGATCATTTCTTGTATAATTAGAAGCACGGCAAAATGTTCTTGTTCTTATGAAAACATTTTATGACAAAATAAAAACATACATCCTTCTTATTTTTTCAGAACTCTTATTGTTCGTAATTAAATGGATAAACATTACTTTATATTCTTCAAAGGGTGTCAAGTCATTATAGACGGCATCTTAACTAAAAGTATGAATTTGGTCTTTTCACCAAAAGGAGGTTTTCGATGTGAAATCTTCTCCAAGTGGAAATATCCATCTAAATTATCGTGCGCGAGCATTTGCTTAGTGATCTGTTTTACTCCTATCACCCAAGATATAGCTAGAGTCATAAATAGACCACTCACTCACTTCCGTTTCCTTGCATTTGCTTCAAATATAGAGATTATTTTAACGTTGACATATCACAACTTTCGAAGTCTACTCAATTTTTTTTAAAGGCCACTCAATTTTTTTAAAGGCCATGGACTCGAGCCCACACAATCAGGTTTGGGTACTATAGTGAACTTAATATAAACAAAGAAAAGAAAATTTATTGATGAACAAGTCCCGAGCTAGGCCTTATTCTCTATACTTCCTTTTAGTCTGAACGGTGAGATCGTAATGTGCAGTAGAAAACATAAAACATGAAAGCTACACTACAATAAATAGTTGGAATGTCCACGGTTTTTTTGCCACGCACTGAAGAGGGTGGAGTTTTAATTTGACTTTTCCACGGGCCGAAGCGTGTATAAAATATTTACAATAACCACGCCACTCTGTGTGCGTAATACTATGTGTTTACACAAAAGGGCGTGTAGAATAGTTTTTATATATAAAATTTGAAAATGAGAAATTCAACGAAAGTAAGCGTGTACAATAATTTCCATGCAAAAATTAAAAACAAGAATATTCACAATAGAAAGTGTAGTTTTTTTCATACGTATCACTCTCAAAATGTTGTAAATCTCACTTTAACATTCTCCTAAATTCATACTTCATCTAACTTTCAATATGATACCGTTTTCCCTAACTTCATTTCAGTTCAAATGTTTTTCCCCTAAATTTATTATACCATTTTCCCATAACTTTCAATCTTACTTCATATATGATGGTGGCTAAATCGAATTGTTGCAGAAGCTAGGGTTTCAATTTCAAATCGGTACTTAAATCAGTTGCAAAACTCATCGTGTTAAATCGGTCCAATTGCAGCAACTAGGGTTTTAGTTTCAAATCGATAGTTAAATCGGCAATTGTGTTGAATTGGTCATTGTGTTAAATCGGCCATCGTGTTGAATCGGTCAGCTAGGGCTTCAGTTTCATAATATTAGCTACGAACCAAAGGTATAAAACTATTAACATGTGTTTATTTAAGTATAATAATTTGTGTGAAATTTATTGGTAATAGTTTGTTGTGATATGAGTTGTTTAAGCGATTTATTGACGAAATATGCATGAGTTATTGATGAATGCGAAATTTGACATCGCATGAACACTGAACTACAAGACGCCCAATGACGATCATAATTTTAGATATTGTGGTTAGTTACTACTTGCTATTTTTAGTGTGTTTTGTGTTTATATGTGTATAGTGCATGTGTTTGCGTGTTCTGTGTTGGAATTGTGGATCAGAAAAGGTTTTTTTTTATCATGAATATGTTTGTTGTTGTGATGCAGACTTTGGCTGACCATAAGTCGAAAAAACCTGAGAAAGAATAGTTTTCTTTTCCGTCGTTCTCAATAAACATAATCGTTTGAGAGCAAGAATACATGTCGTTACTTTTCTGTCGTGTTGTGTTTTTATTCATTCGTATCGAGTTATTCCGCATTTATAGCGTCCAGGTTGTTGATCGAAAGTTCAACAATTGGTATCAAGAGCTTGGTTCGAAGTTCTGGAAGCTAGGTTCGATAGTTTGAAGGTTCTTGTTGTTCGGTTCGTGACAGCAAGGTGCAACAAGGTGACAGAAAAGGGTCTTGAAGCTTCGGTTCTTGTCCTGGTACTTGCGACAAGGAGAGGCTTCAAGAGGATCTTTTGGTGTTCGTTTTCTGGAAGGAGCAGAAGTTTTTCTGTTTGGGCTACCAGGTTCGACGGCAAAGGTTCTTAAGTTTTCGAGTTGTCGAGGTTACCGACACGGGTTAAGGAAAGCTTAAGTTTTGTTGATTTTCAGTTTAGAATATCAACAGATTACTGGTGTGTTTGGGTTTGTCGGGTTTTTCGACAAAGAACATAATCAGGTTCTTGATTTTCAGTTTGAAAATTAAAGTTCAAGCAGCAAGGTTTCGATCAAGGGTTTTCGTGTATTGAATTCTTGAGGTTTCTGGATTCTTTGAAGCTTCAAAGGTGTCGTGATTGCTGGATTTTGTAATCGACAGGAAGGTTTACTTGGAGTACAAAAAGGTCTCGGGTTTATCGACTTTAAAGGTTATTTGAAGCTTGTTTCTGTCCAGGTTTTGCGACAGGATAAGGGTTCAAAGGTTTCTTGAGTTCTTTGATTGTCGGGTTTGCGACAAGGTGTAGAAGGCTTAAGGGTTTAGTTTGTTTTTGGTTTATCAGAGATCGACACTTGTGGTGTCGTTTTCGGGTTTCTTCAAGACCAAGTGATTTAATAGATACGGTTTCTTTTGTTTTTTTTAAACAAAAGGTTATTAATTTGAAGTTTTTTTTTCACAAGCTATTTTGTTTGATTCGGTGTTGTGAGGTTCATATCGCAAAGTTATCAGAATAAACAAAGGGTTGGAGAAAAGAAAGTTGAAGACTTGTCGAGGTTGCAAGGTTTCTTAGGTTACAAGAAATCTGTTTTGCAAAAATAAAGTACGACAAGGGTTACTTCAAAAATCGTTAGGTACTTTCTTGATTCAAGGGTTGTCGATTTGTTGGATGGTTTGATTCCTAGGTTCAATCGATATTTGAGTAAGAAAGGTTTTTGTTTTTGAAGGGTTTCTTGGTTTGATCGATTTCTAAGAAGGTTTAATCTTAGGGTTATATCGATAAAGCAAGGGTTTTTTACACACTAGTAACTTTGCTAGATTGTGGTTTTTGTGTAAGAAAATTCACAAAAGGGATCTTGTGTTTGGATGATCGGGTCCTACGGGAGATCACCAAGGAGATGACTGCAGCGGGAATTTGGAAAAAGTTAGAGACTTTATACATGACAAAGTCTTTAGCTAATCGTTTGTACTTGAAGAAGAATCTATATACTTTTCACATGCATCCGGGTAAGAGTCGGTCTGAACATATTGATGAGTTTCATAAGCTGGTAGGTGACTTAGCGGCTATAGATGCTGCTATATCGGATGAGGATCAGGCATTATTATTACTCACATCTTTACCATCGTCTTACGGTAATTTCGTGGATACTTTGCTATATGGTCGGAATACTTTGAAGCTAGAAGACGTGGTCGCGACACTTCATTCTAGGGAACTTCAGAAGATGACGGAAGCAAAGGTTGATGGTGGTGAAGGGTTGTTTGTGAGGGGGAAATCTGATCAAAGTGATATGCAGCAGGGTAAAGGTAGTGCGTGGTCAAAGTCACAAGGAAGAAGCAGCAGACTCAAGTGTTATATATGTCGGTCTGAGGAGCATTTGAAGAGGGATTGTCCCAGGTATAATCACAAGAAATCTCAAGGTTTTTTCAGGAATAAAGATCATGTATCCGGTTCTGGAGATGATGGCTATGAGTGCTGAAAAGTTATTGGACTGGATTATGGATTCAGGGGGCTCATACCATATGACATACAGGAGAGATTACTTGTTTGATTTTAAGGAGTATGACGGTGCTAATATACTGTTGGGTAATGGCAGGGAATGCCGTGTACGGGGGACATGTAAGGTTCAAGTACAGATGAGGGATGGGCCAAGTTTCGTTTTGGACAACGTCAGGTATATTCTGGAATTAAGGCGAAACTTGATATCGCTGGGTACTCTTGAAAAAGAGGGTTTTACCATGAAGATGCAGTCGGGCAAGATCAAGGTTATAAAGGGTTCACTGGTGGTTTTATCAGGAACAAGGAAGACTAATTGCGTATATACCCTGGACGGTCAGGCAGTGACCGGGAAGACATTGAAGGGTAGGAAGCAGTTAGGAGAATCTCAGACTGGAAGGAAGATCAGGAAGGTAATTTTCTTGTGTCTTGTAATCAGAGGTCTACACAACAATGTATGAAGAGTGGGGTCGCCAGACATTTGGGTGTTGCAGGGTTACTACAACAGAATGGGTTGGTTGAGAAGATGAACGTGACACTCTTGGCTAAGGTACATTGTTTTCTGATTCAGTCTGGTCTGTCCAAGGTTTTTTGGGTAGAGGATACAACCATGTCTACATATCTCATGAATAGGTCACCATCATCAGCGATTGGATTCAAGACGCCTATAGATATGTTAGGGTTTTTTGGTTGGCTTGCTAGTAATAAGCAAGGGATGCTTGAACCGGTTAAGGTCAAGTGCATATTCCTGGGATACCGTGAAGGTATAGTGGGTAATAAGCTTTGGAGGTTAGATGACGTTATTTCAAAGGGAGTGCTTTACAGGAATATGGATTTCAATGAGAGAAAGGAATACAAGAAAACTCTCATTGGTTCTGGTGTAGGTACGGGTTCAGTGCAGGTGTTGCAGGGAGTTGAGTTTGAGGTGGAACCGCTTGGGGATCATACATTTGAGGTGGAATCTCAGGGGAATGTCGGTCAGGTAGCTGGTTCACAGGAAGTACAAACTCAGGATTTAATAGACTATCATTCAGCACGTGATAGGGAGCAACACTCAGCACGGGAACTATACAGGTATAGAGAAAAACAGTAATGAGGCTGCTTTTGCAGTTGCTGCAGTGGAGAAGATATACGCACACGAGTCATTGACTTTCAATAATACAGTTGCTTGTGAGGTGATTTCCAAGTGGAAGACTGGATTGAAAGAAGAAATGGATACTCGGTCAGATGTGTGTGTGCTCAGCAACGGTTGCAGGAAAAGCAGTGACGACAGACACAACTATTACTGGGAGTATACACCAGGTATGTTCATACATCTATTTCTCTATATGGATAGTATGGTATTTTCTTGCGGATGCAAGGCTGAGATCTTGGTTACCAAGGGTTTGCTGGTTGAAGCAAAACGAAATATACTTGGTATGGAGATCATCAGGGATCAGAGTGGTAATACTCTGAGGGGGTCACAGTCCAGGTTTCACAACGGTAAGTTGGTACAGACTTTGTTGGAGGGACACTCCATACTGTCATTGGAGGGTAGTCTATCAGGGGACTGTGATGTGGAAAAGAATGGTAAGTGATCATATACATATGCGGTTGGAAGCCGGGAATATCAGATGGTCTGCACGAGACCTGACATAGCATCTGTAGATGTGGGTATGTTGGATAGGTCTGATCGTGGATTACAGACATACGTACAGGTTTTTTGTGGATTTTGACTACGCTATGGGTAGATCGATCACTGTCATGGGTAGATCAATCACAAGGTACGGGTTTATGATACAAGGATGTGCAGGAAGCTCTGAAGCTATGATGCTGCACATGGAGGCTTTGTCAACAACTGAAGCGGCGTATATGACACTTACGGAGGCTGCAAAGGAGGCTATTTGGCTAAAGGGACTCTCGATAGAGTCAGGAGCTAAACTAATGTTAGTAGCGGTTATCGCTACTACTATGTGGATGAAGGCACACCCCTATCCGAGGTTCCAGTGCTGGTTGAAGCTACTGCGTATCGGAGTAGGCTAATATGGTACTAAGGTGGAAATTGTTAATATTATAGTATCCATATTAGCAAGTATTACTAAGTCTAAGGGGTCATTGTGTAACTTTTGTTCTTGTAGTCAAATAGGAATGTCGGTTTCATGCAATGCAGCCGACTATAAACTATTATAAATAGGGTATCATCGATAGGCTTAGATATAGAATTAGAGCAGTCGAAGTCTAGGTTTTTTCTCCTTTGTGTTAGCAGCCAAGTTTAACTCTTTTAGAGTTGGTTTTCTTCCCCCCTCATCTCTACAATAAAGAGGTGAGGGGGGAGGGGTTATTGTACCGTTTTCTTTTCCGTCGTTCTCAATAAACATAATCGTTTGAGAGCAAGAATACATGTCGTTACTTTTCTGTCGTGTTGTGTTTTTATTCATTCGTATCGAGTTATTCCGCATTTATAGCGTCCAGGTTGTTGATCGAATCCTTTGGAATATAAAGTTTTTTTATCATGACCAGCAATCCTTTGGAAAAGTTGAAAAAACCTTGCATTGCAGAAAAAATAACTTTGATACCCTAAATTGATTAAAACAAAGTTGCCCGAAAAAAGTTTGTTTCGGAAAGTTAACACAAAATGAAGCTCTAAGAAGCATTTCTAAGATTCTTACAAATTTCAGACGGTGCTATAATTCTTTGTCAACAATTGTTTGGAAACTATCTTCACTACATGGTATCGTGAGGCCGCCCATACGATGATCAAAACCATACTCTTCTTCTGCTCGCATCAACAAGGTCACAAATGAAGGATGATTCAAGTATGACATGGGCACTATGAAACGCTTTTTCTTGTTATTTTCACAAATGTAAATTGCAAAGCACCCTTTGGGTATATCTGCCTTGTGCAAGAAAGTCGAAAGCATACGTCTGAAAATTTGCTTTGTTTGTAAATATTTACTGAGTCTGAAGATACCCATGAATGTTCGGAACAAATTTCTTAGAAAATCTTAAATTAAGATTTGAAATGACACAGATTGTAACAACAAAAAAGATGTTATAAAGTGTGGCTTATTGTTCCAACATATGCATATATATAAATATTCACATATGTGCGCAAGGAATATCGATTGGAGAAGCTAAGCTCTCGATAAGATCCAAGAAAGATTCTAAATCCCTAGAAAAAGTTCATTCTTGTAACTGTACTTTGGTAATTACGGTCATGTAAATAGGCCAGTGGGATAAAGAAACAATGTAAATATCTTCTTTTACCTAGGACAAATGTCGCCGTACTCAAATGTCTTTTTGCGTAAAGGGTATTCTACCCGGTAAAATATATTATTCCAAAAAAATGTTTAAGTACAATGTAATGTAGTTGAGGTACCACATTAACCGCAAGTAAACACTTGACACAACCACTAAATCATTTATGACAGGCCATAAACGACAACTCGCAACACCCAGATCAACATGATCAGGATGAGTCAACTGATGCCTTGTCTCAAGCTTTTGCTTACCTATCAAAAGCATTCCAAGGACGTTACTCCACACCCACCAACAACAATCAACGAATCTCATCGAACACTCGCAACAAGCAGATTGCACAGCCGAGTTTCAACATGGGACAGCAAGGACAGATGGTTGGGGGATATGGGAATCAGCAGGGATATGCTCCAAGATTTCAGATGGGTAATCAGAATGCAGGGCAGTATGTTGGTAATCAGATGGGTCAGTTTGCAGGGAATCAGATGGGTAATGCTGTTGGTAATCAAAGGGTACAGAATGCTGGGAATCAGTTTGGGAATGTTGCTCAGGGAGCTGGGAATCGGAATCAGGGGAATATGATGAAGTGCTTCAACTGTCAGGGTATTGGTCACATGGCTAGGAACTGTCCAGACAAGCCGAATAAGAGGGATCCAGCGTATTTGCAGAAAGCATTAATGTTGGCAAACAAGGAAACGGCTGGGCTTCAGTTGAGTGCAGAAGAGAATGACTTCATGGCCATTATGGATGCTTCAGAAGATCAAGAGGACATCGATGCAAACTGCATTTTTATGGCAAATCTCCAGGAGGCAAAGTACGACACAGACTCAGAAGCACCTCCTGCTTTTGACACTAATGCGGTTTCTGAGGTACAACCATATGCTACATGTCACAATAATGAAATATTTGATGTTTCACCTCAAAATGAACAGTATCCTGAGACTCCTAATCTCATTTACGATACATATATGGACGAACCAAGTTATAGCAATACTAATTTGGTAACTCCAGATATGGATCCTAATGAAGAATTCGAGTCACAACATACTGATAATGATGAGGAAACACGTGCTATGTTTGAATCATTATTGCAAAATTGTAGTGTTGAAATAGAAAAGGTCAAAAAGGTCAATCGCGATGTTAAGGCCGCGAATGAAAAATTGACCACTGAGCTTGAGAGGTATAAGGTGAATGCAAGAGCTTATGATTTTCATAACAAAAAACAGTCGAAACTTGAGGTTAGCTTAAAAGAGTCTAAGTTAAGAGAAAAACGTTTACAAATAAAATTTAACACTCTAGATGTTAATTTGAATAACCAAATCAAATCTCTAAACAAGGAAATTTCTGAACTAACCAACCAGCTTTCAAAACAAAAATCAACTTATTCCAATCTTGAAAAAGAAAAGAAGGAGTTGAATGACAGGTTTTCAAAACGTGAAAAGGATCTTCTTAAAGAGATCAATGACAAAAAGGAAACCATTGGAAAGTTGGAAGATTTACTTGTAAAAACGGGTCATTCTGCACAAACGATTAATTTGTTAATAAATGATAAAAACCCGATTTTACATACGCTAAAGAAAACGGCTATCGGTTGTGAAAACCCTTATTATCTCAAGAAAGCTCAGAGTGAACAGAATGTGTTATATAATGGTAGTGTGCTAAATGATAAACATGATCCGATTGAAATTTATGATTCGGATGAAACGATTGAGCGTACTGAAAAGAGACGAGTCAAAATGAGACAAATGAACAGGGAAATTAAACCAATTGATTATAACAAGCTTAATAAAGATTCTGGTGTTCATCTTGTTAAAAAAGGGTCACAATTGTTTTTTCAAAGACCAGTGGTCTTCACAAAACAAAAGGCTGTTTCAAAACATCTGCCTAACATCGAACAAATGGCATCTAAAAACACTTATGATTCAAGTGCAGCTAGACTATATTTGGTCGATCTTAAACAGAGAATTGAGAAACTTCAACGTATTGTGGCTTCCAAAATTAACAATAACAAGTTTGAATGGTTTCCGGGTGTTCAGGATGAACTGAAAAAGATTTTTGAAGAGGAAATTAATCCACATGTTGCTGCAATCTATGCGGTTGTTCAAAATGTGGAAAATAATCTTTTGAAAGAGTCAGCAGAATTTGTTAAGGACCATAAATCCTTAGTGAAGGAAGCAAATGAATACTTGGAACACATAAAAGTTTTAGAACATCAAAATGACTCTCTCTCTTTCGAAGCTCTATCGACCGATATCATGTCTATTATTTTCCAAACATATTCTGTTGAGGATGATGAAACACTTCGAGCTGAGACTTCTCAAATTGTTGAAAAATATGAAAAGGCGCTTTTGAAACTTGAAAAACAAAATTGCACATATTTTAAACAACTTGATACAAAAAAGGAAGAATGCAAGTATGACAAATTGTCGTATGAGCGCTCTTACAAAAATATGCAAGATCAAATCAATCTTTTGAAGTCTCAGCTTGCAAGTCAAAAAAGGCAGGGTGAGGAAACTACGGGTTGTAACACCCCGACCCCACAAGGGTAGAGATATCACAAATACATGGTTTCATATCAGATAAACATAGCATACAATCAATAGTAATACAATGGTTCTCAAAGGTTACAAATGAAATCTTGCAATACAAGGGTTACAAAGGAAAATAAAAGCTGCCTATTAAATCCATAAGTACTTCTCTTCTAATGGCTTCTACTCAAAGTCTTCTAAGTCCAAAAGTCTCTTCACTTATACCCAAACCCGTCGTCCTGCTTAAAATCTGCCGCACACGAAAAGAAAACGTGCGGCTGAGCTTAAAAAGCCCAGTGAACAGATATAACGGAAACAAAGCAGTAGCATAATGAATAATACATGAGTAAATGAGAATGGAAGCATGAATACATGGTAAGAATACATGGTAAGGATACATGGTATCATAAGGGAAAGGACAAAGGTGCATGGTAAAGAAAGGTCAGTAATCCACTACGAGCCCATAACATGAAATCATAAGCATAATCATAATCATAAACATGTAGAGGGGAGACCTCTTAATATCCTGTAAATATGAGGGGTGTCCTCATCATGGGTATCTTGTAAATATGAGGGGTGTCCTCATCATGAATTGGAGTGATCAGCTCCCAGAGTGTGAAAGACGTGTATCGCACACACCATCAGTCACCATGAATAACATAACATAACATGAACATGAACAAATCTAGGATGCATCCATACGCCCCAGGTGGCCATAATCTGCCTCTACGTAAACATAACATGCAGGGACGGGACAGGTCATCACTCTCCTGCCCTAGAGTCATGCCATCGGTGCATCGACTGACATGGACATGAAACCCTCATGCCTAGTGAGTGGCTCGTAGTATCAAACTGAGGGTAAAGGTCAAGTATCATGAATCATGTTTTAGTTACTTGCATAGGTCAATATCATGTTTCATAAGTTCATAATCATGGTTCATAATCATGGTTCATAAGCAAAGGTTCATAAGCAAAGGTTCATGGTCAAGGTTCATAAGCAAAGGTTCATGAGTGAAAGGTTCATAATCATAATGGTTCAATAATCGAAGTCATAATAAGAGAATGAAGGCCTCTTATCAAAGAAGCAGAATATCTCTACCTTATTACTTGACAATGGAAATCACAAAATAAGATGAAGATGATCACAGGTCACTCCCTCTTCACACCTAGAGGAGTAAAGACATGATTACTAAAGATCCCATTTCCATATTAAGTAACTTTCTATTTTTAGCAGGTTTCCATTTTTAGAAAGTTTCCTTATTTAGTAAGTTTCTATATTTAGTAATATTTCCATAAATATAAATTAAGTTAAGCTAATATTAGTTTTATTCAAGTTTACACTTTATACCCTTGAGGTTTCATAATTTTACATGTTTGGTCCCTTAGTTAATAAATTTACATATTAAGCCTTAATTATTCATGTTAACATGTTTAGTCCTTAGTTTTATCAATTTACATATTATAACCTTATTTTAGGTGATGTACGATTCATAACCCTTATAAAATAGATTTTACAACTTTAGTCCCTCATGTTATAACCATTTCATTATTAGTCCTTATTTTATATAAATCGTCCTTTAATTAAATTACATATAGGCCCTTTAAATTATTCAAATGACACATGGCACTTTAAATATGTTTTAATACACGAATGGACCATAAGTTTTCCCAAAATTACACTTTTAGTCCCTCTAGTTTATTTAATTATAAATCGATCATAAATATTAATATATATTTCAAAATAAACCCTTAAACAATTATTTAACATAAAAGGTCCTTCCCATAAATTACCATTCGACTCCTTCAGGTTTTAGAAAGTTTCAAAAGTAACCCCCATGTTTTTAAAATGACAATTCGATCACCAAAACTTTTAAACACAAATCGTATAGCTTATTTAAAATCCAAAACCAAGCCCTAACCTAGACCAATAATTATCTCATAATTTATAGTCCCTTATTACCTCATAAATAACCCTAATCCATGTTTTCAAACCCTAATTCAATCGGTTTCATATTTTCCAAAAAAATATTCCTAAAACCCGATTTAAACATAATTCGATAATAATTCATTTAGGCCATGGTAATTCGAATACATATTTTTCTTTGGTTAATATGATCATATAGAGTTCATGAAAATTAATCACAAGATTTAGTTCGACCGGATATATTTATTTCAGATGTATGGTTTGCTTTATGTAATTAATTCACAAACGGTAGAAGGATCTTGCATGAATCGAATTGTATATTTTATATGGCTTTATTACTGATCAAAGAGCATGGGAAAATTACCAGAATGAGTTTTGGACGTGTGGAATGAGCGGGACAAATTTGTGGCACTCGACTTGATCCAAACTCAAAACAAATCCACGAGCACCCCTCCAACCTTGTAAACATTTTTCGTGGACCATGTACAACATGAGGAACATGAGAAAAATATAGAACGAATTATTAAGAGGTCGTGGGATTTAATTCGAGAAGTACCTTGTTTTATCTATCGCTCGACAAAGAATATTCACCACCGATCGATCTAGGCTTCCAACAGTGTTCCAGCTATTTTTCATGGGTGAGGAGAGTCATGAGGATCATAAGAAAAATATCAAAATGTGTGTACAAAGCCTGGTTCGATCGAATGGAATTGAAAGCTTACCGAGGACTCGCGACTTGGAATAAGTATTCCGGCTCAATTCCGTGCTTCACAGGTTCAAGAATGATTTTTTTCGTGGCTTCTAAGATGATCAGGGAATATGGGAAAAATAGTGTGAGAGCTTAAAAAAAAATTCGTATGAAGTTGTATGAATTAAATCGTGTGTGTGTTACGGATTCTTTGTTTCGGTAATACTTTTGGAGAGGAAGGAGATCATGGGGAGTTTATAACTTGATAATACCGAATGATGGGGAAGATATGATTGCATAAATTTCGGGATTATATCAAGGACCGAATCTCATATCTTGAATGGATTTCAATTTGCCATTTTTAGTTCTCATTTTGAATTTTAAAAGTATAAATATTGTACATACATAAAAAAATATTCGGCTAGCATGATTTTAGAGAGGACATGGAACTTATTTCATGTGTCATATTGTACTTATAATAATTTGGTATCATACTTTATTTATTTACGAAGGTTCGAGATCAATTTGGTACGTTTTGGACTTGTTTTGTTAAAGTTCTTGATCGTAGGGGCATTTTTGTCTTTTTACATGCTTTAGATTTCCAGGTATTACAACTTCTTCCCCACTAAAAGAAAAATTTCGTCCTCGAAATTTGCAAGGACATAAGAAAGGAAACATGACAGAAACGAAACGGAACATACCAGATCAAAACATGAAATGAGGATAACTCGATCGTATTGACTCTTCGGTCTCCCATGTTGCCTCGCGCGCTGGGTGATTCCGTCAAAGAATCTTTACAAAAGGAATTGTTTTAGTTCTCATGACTCTTTCCTGACGCTCAAAACAGCCTCAGGTTCTTCACAATACGAAAGATTTTCTCGAATCTGATCGAATGGGCAAAACACAACATGAAGCGGATGATATTCATACTAACGAAGAAGTGGTACATGGAATACATCGTATACATGATATAACTGGGAAGGTGACGCCTAGCAATGAGATACTTCGCCAACCTGATCAAAATCATAGAAAAGCCCTAGGCTTCCATAATTTACAACGAATTCGTTCCAAGGAATACGAAACAACATTGCAGCGGATAACGACTTAAATCTCACACGGAGATACATGAAACATTCCTGCCTGAAAGCAATACGAAGGTAGTACTAAAGAGTAAAATCTCCTCAATTCAGTCCAGATTCTTAACGAAAAGGAAACTAGTGCACCATTATAGAAGAACTCATCAATTCCAAGCAGATACTGATCGAACTAAGGAACGTACCATCGGTCAACGAAGCGCGTGACGAATCATCAAATGTATCAAATCGTATATCAAAGACAGCGGGTCAATCATATAGGTAGAATGAATCTAAAGTCTCACTAAACGCGGATGATCTCAAACAGATATCAGAAATTCTAAGGCTTCTAAGGCACTTCTCGAAATATCCTATGCCCACAAAGAGTGCACATTATATGATGTAAGTATTATCACGCTGGCCAGACGTCATAATACTTGCATCATATAAATATGCCCTCACGATGGTCATACTTTATCTCGATTCATGATTAACATAACTTATCTAAATCCACCTAGTCCACCTACCGTCTCAGAGGTCACTAAAATCAAACATCATAACTAAGAGAACGAAATTACTCGAAGAGTAACGGAAATCCGAAAATGTCCATCAGAATTCAAGTACGTCGTTAATAGCGTCAATACTTCATAACTTACCGAAATCAACTCAGCCAATATTAGTGATTACATCAACATCCGTCCTTTCTGAAACATAGATCACAAAGTCCCTTCCATAATAATTCGTCAAAATTCCACATAACTCGTTACTCAACAAATGCAGAGTGACATAGGACGAAATTACTAACAGAGAAACCCAAATTATTCAAAGGACTTCATTATTAGGTAACGGAATTTAAGTAGGTTGAGGGGAAAACGAATTACGTCATCGATAGCTTCATCATTCACAGAATCACCTCGTCTAAACGCAAATGTCCACTTCAAAATTCGTCAATTCAAATACTAATTTTCAAAATTTCTTCCAAGTTGGAGTGGTTCATCTATGTTTGTCCATCTTATCCCATGGTGAAAAGGAATTACAACTTGAGTCTGATTCCTCAAGCCTTCAGCAACTCTTCTTGATATGGTGATGTCGTAGCGGCTGTCTCTGACACGATCATCGTGCATCCCTCCATCCGCAAGTCTGCTTCTGCTCTCAATTCATCTTAGTACAACTAAAATGAATAGAGAAGCAAGACTGCGCATCTTCGACAGGTCTTCCAGCATAGCTCCAGGTATGTGTTGAACGATTCGCCTCATACGATCTGGTTGTCTTGTTGCCCGAGTTGCAATCTTCACGTGTTGCATGATGTGTAGTCGAGTACTATCCAGTTCCTCTCTTCTTCTTAAGTGCTTCTTCTAAGGTACACTTGTCGCAACCATCTTCTACTATTCTCCCACCAGGTTTCTAACGCTGATAATTGTCTTCGATCTCGATCCTTTCTGTGTGAAACTCTGTCTTCACATTACATAGGGTAGTGTTGCCTACTAAGAGCTCTGAACGTCAACCGAATTTCTCTTCTAGAACAAAGGCTCATCCTGCCAATAATCTCTATGTTCTTCTTTCGTTCTCTGAACATAACACAATGTCATACTATGACAATTTGTCCAAAACACACGAAGACATGATCATTTTTGCCAATACTATTAGCATCACTCAAACTCATAAGGTTATAGCGAGCGCGAGGACCGTCTCTGAAATCGTTTAGGGGAAGAACTTTCACATACACCTCATGTCGCCTTCCTTCTTCTTCAAAGTAAGACTGAACTACTTCACAAAGGTTACTCTCGGTTAGTTAACCCCCTTCTTAGAAGTTCTTGTGGTTGCTGCTTCAGCCCTTCAAATTTAGCACGATGCAACAAGATACGAAGTTCCAAAAGAAAGACCAAATCAATCATTGCTGTGCAAAAACGGTTAACGATTACTGATAGTGGTACGGTTAGGTGCACAATAGTCGATACGTCGTCACATACTTCATCTTCATAGACCAACAAGACTACTTCAAGAGAATCACTGAGGTGAGCAAGATTCATATTACACCTGAAATACCGGATAATCTTCATACAACGGAATATTTCTAATGGCGGAACTTTCCAAGGGTGAATAGTAATGGTTGTCAGGAAAATTGATAATCATATGAGTTCAGGGTTGGTGCTTCCATAGTGGCAAAACTTTAGCAGATTCAGGTGTAGAGATTCATCATAACGAAATAGGGTAAGATAAATTGTTAAGATCACATTTCAGATACGGTAGTCTATGGTAGCTTTACAAATAGTCATCCGGTCCATACATAAGAGATCACACAATAAGACATGTCAAGATCAAAAGATTCATAGAACGAATACAGTCATCGAATCAGACGGATAGTTCATATATCGAAATCCAGCACATGTTTCAATAAAAGTGTTGAGATGGATAAATGAATGATTCAAGTGTGGGGATTTGTTCAGCTTCTTAGCATAAGCAGTAAGTAGGATGTGTATTATCAGCAATACGAACATCGTATATTTGTCAAAAGTGAGATGTACAGAATATCCATTATTAGCATCATCATGCTCAGTTAACAAATCCATACAGAGGTAACATAGCATCATATCCTTCCAAAGGAAATGGTTGCCAGAACAAGATTCGTCATTCAAAGGAAAGGAACATAACTTCCTATACCCATGGTTAATAATTACCAGAATTCTCATAGGAGTAGTAACGGATTTATGCGAAGTTAAGTAGTATCGGACGATACATTCACATTCAGCATAAGCAATGAATTCACAAAATGTGTCGAACACATTATGGTTGAATGGCTTACGACATGGTCGGAAAGGTGTCAAATAATTTGTCAAACAAATCGGAGTTGGATGTCAAAATCTCAAAATGAAACTTAAATGGTGCATGGTGTCCAGGTAGGTTTTCCGAGGCATTCCCAACTTACTTGGTTTCTAAGCTTAAGTTGCAAACTTCTAACTTCTGAAAAGTTTCTGATGAGGCTTAACTAAGGGCAAATGCACGAATCAGAGTGATGCGGAAGCGAATGATACTCACATATATGTCTTAGTCTACCCATTCCTCACTGATCAAACTTAGGTTCCTATACGGAGATCCTAAAGCAAATCTTACAGGTTATCTTATGAGCGCTTACAGGGAAACTTAGTGGTCCTAACTTACACAGGCCAAGGGTAAATGTATTACGAATCGCAGCCTGTCGCTCTGATACCATAATTGTAACACCCCGACCCCACAAGGGTAGAGATATCACAAATACATGGTTTCATATCAGATAAACATAGCATACAATCAATAGTAATACAATGGTTCTCAAAGGTTACAAATGAAATCTTGCAATACAAGGGTTACAAAGGAAAATAAAAGCTGCCTATTAAATCCATAAGTACTTCTCTTCTAATGGCTTCTACTCAAAGTCTTCTAAGTCCAAAAGTCTCTTCACTTATACCCAAACCCGTCGTCCTGCTTATAATCTGCCGCACACGAAAAGAAAACGTGCGGCTGAGCTTAAAAAGCCCAGTGAACAGATATAACGGAAACAAAGCAGTAACATAATGAATAATACATGAGTAAATGAGAATGGAGGCATGAATACATGGTAAGAATACATAGTAAGGATACATGGTATCATAAGGGAAAGGACAAAGGTGCATGGTAAAGAAAGGTCAGTAATCCACTACGAGCCCATAACATGAAATCATAAGCATAATCATAATCATAAACATGTAGAGGGGAGACCTCTTAATATCCTGTAAATATGAGGGGTGTCCTCATCATGGGTATCTTGTAAATATGAGGGGTGTCCTCATCATGAATTGGAGTGATCAGCTCCCAGAGTGTGAAAGACGTGTATCGCACACACCATCAGTCACCATGAATAACATAACATAACATGAACATGAACAAATCTAGGATGCATCCATACGCCCCAGGTGGCCATAATCTGCCTCTACGTAAACATAACATGCAGGGATGGGACAGGTCATCACTCTCCTGCCCTAGAGTCATGCCATCGGTGCATCGACTGACATGGACATGAAACCCTCATGCCTAGTGAGTGGCTCGTAGTATCAAACTGAGGGTAAAGGTCAAGTATCATGAATCATGTTTTAGTTACTTGCATAGGTCAATATCATGTTTCATAAGTTCATAATCATGGTTCATAATCATGGTTCATAAGCAAAGGTTCAAGGTTCATAAGCAAAGGTTCATGAGTGAAAGGTTCATAATCATAATGGTTCAATAATCGAAGTCATAATAAGAGAATGAAGGCCTCTTATCAAAGAAGCAGAATATCTCTACCTTATTACTTGACAATGGAAATCACAAAATAAGATGAAGATGGTCACGGGTCACTCCCTCTTCACACCTAGAGGAGTAAAGACATGATTACTAAAGATCCCATTTCCATATTAAGTAACTTTCTATTTTTAGCAGGTTTCCATTTTTAGAAAGTTTCCTTATTTAGTAAGTTTCTATATTTAGTAATATTTCCATAAATATAAATTAAGTTAAGCTAATATTAGTTTTATTCAAGTTTACACTTTATACCCTTGAGGTTTCATAATTTTACATGTTTGGTCCCTTAGTTAATAAATTTACATATTAAGCCTTAATTATTCATGTTAACATGTTTAGTCCTTAGTTTTATCAATTTACATATTATAACCTTATTTTAGGTGATGTACGATTCATAACCCTTATAAAATAGATTTTACAACTTTAGTCCCTCATGTTATAACCATTTCATTATTAGTCCTTATTTTATATAAATCGTCCTTTAATTAAATTACATATAGGCCCTTTAAATTATTCAAATGACACATGGCACTTTAAATATGTTTTAATACACGAATGGACCATAAGTTTTCCCAAAATTACACTTTTAGTCCCTCTAGTTTATTTAATTATAAATCGATCATAAATATTAATATATATTTCAAAATAAACCCTTAAACAATTATTTAACATAAAAGGTCCTTCCCATAAATTACCATTCGACTCCTTCAGGTTTTAGAAAGTTTCAAAAGTAACCCCCATGTTTTTAAAATGACAATTCGATCACCAAAACTTTTAAACACAAATCGTATAGCTTATTTAAAATCCAAAACCAAGCCCTAACCTAGACCAATAATTATCTCATAATTTATAGTCCCTTATTACCTCATAAATAACCCTAATCCATGTTTTCAAACCCTAATTCAATCGGTTTCATATTTTCCCAAAAATATTCCTAAAACCCGATTTAAACATAATTCGATAATAATTCATTTAGGCCATGGTAATTCGAATACATATTTTTCTTTGGTTAATATGATCATATAGAGTTCATGAAAATTAATCACAAGATTTAGTTCGACCGGATATATTTATTTCAGATGTATGGTTTGCTTTATGTAATTAATTCACAAACGGTAGAAGGATCTTGCATGAATCGAATTGTATATTTTATATGGCTTTATTACTGATCAAAGAGCATGGGAAAATTACCAGAATGAGTTTTGGACGTGTGGAATGAGCAGGACAAATTTGTGGCACTCGACTTGATCCAAACTCAAAACAAATCCACGAGCAACCCTCCAACCTTGTAAACATTTTTCGTGGACCATGTACAACATGAGGAACATGAGAAAAATATAGAACGAATTATTAAGAGGTCGTGGGATTTAATTCGAGAAGTACCTTGTTTTATCTATCGCTCGACAAAGAATATTCACCACCGATCGATCTAGGCTTCCAACAGTGTTCCAGCTATTTTTCATGGGTGAGGAGAGTCATGAGGATCATAAGAAAAATATCAAAATGTGTGTACAAAGCCTGGTTCGATCGAATGGAATTAAAAGCTTACCGAGGACTCGCGACTTGGAATAAGTATTCCGGCTCAATTCCGTGCTTCACAGGTTCAAGAATGATTTTTCGTGGCTTCTAAGATGATCAGGGAATATGGGAAAAATAGTGTGAGAGCTTAAAAAAAAATTCGTATGAAGTTGTATGAATTAAATCGTGTGTGTGTTACGGATTCTTTGTTTCGGTAATACTTTTGGAGAGGAAGGAGATCATGGGGAGTTTATAACTTGATAATACCGAATGATGGGGAAGATATGATTGCATAAATTTCGGGATTATATCAAGGACCGAATCTCATATCTTGAATGGATTTCAATTTGCCATTTTTAGTTCTCATTTTGAATTTTAAAAGTATAAATATTGTACATACATAAAAAAATATTCGGCTAGCATGATTTTAGAGAGGACATGGAACTTATTTCATGTGTCATATTGTACTTATAATAATTTGGTATCATACTTTATTTATTTACGAAGGTTCGAGATCAATTTGGTACGTTTTGGACTTGTTTTGTTAAAGTTCTTGATCGTAGGGGCATTTTTGTCTTTTTACATGCTTTAGATTTCCAGGTATTACAACTTCTTCCCCTCTAACAGAAAAATTTCGTCCTCGAAATTTGCAAGGACATAAGAAAGGAAACATGACAGAAACGAAACGGAACATACCAGATCAAAACATGAAATGAGGATAACTCGATCGTATTGACTCTTCGGTCTCCCATGTTGCCTCGCGCGCTGGGTGATTCCGTCAAAGAATCTTTACAAAAGGAATTGTTTTAGTTCTCATGACTCTTTCCTGACGCTCAAAACAGCCTCAGGTTCTTCACAATACGAAAGATTTTCTCGAATCTGATCGAATGGCAAAACATAACATGAAGCGGATGATATTCATACTAACGAAGAAGTGGTACATGGAATACATCGTATACATGATATAACTGGGAAGGTGACGCCTAGCAATGAGATACTTCGCCAACCTGATCAAAATCATAGAAAAGCCCTAGGCTTCCATAATTTACAACGAATTCGTTCCAAGGAATACGAAACAACATTGCAGCGGATAACGACTTAAATCTCACACGGAGATACATGAAACATTCCTGCCTGAAAGCAATACGAAGGTAGTACTAAAGAGTAAAATCTCCTCAATTCAGTCCAGATTCTTAACGAAAAGGAAACTAGTGCACCATTATAGAAGAACTCATCAATTCCAAGCAGATACTGATCGAACTAAGGAACGTACCATCGGTCAACGAAGCGCGTGACGAATCATCAAATGTATCAAATCGTATATCAAAGACAGCGGGTCAATCATATAGGTAGAATGAATCTAAAGTCTCACTAAACGCGGATGATCTCAAACAGATATCAGAAATTCTAAGGCTTCTAAGGCACTTCTCGAAATATCCTATGCCCACAAAGAGTGCACATTATATGATGTAAGTATTATCACGCTGGCCAGACGTCATAATACTTGCATCATATAAATATGCCCTCACGATGGTCATACTTTATCTCGATTCATGATTAACATAACTTATCTAAATCCACCTAGTCCACCTACCGTCTCAGAGGTCACTAAAATCAAACATCATAACTAAGAGAACGAAATTACTCGAAGAGTAACGGAAATCCGAAAATGTCCATCAGAATTCAAGTACGTCGTTAATAGCGTCAATACTTCATAACTTACCGAAATCAACTCAGCCAATATTAGTGATTACATCAACATCCGTCCTTTCTGAAACATAGATCACAAAGTCCCTTCCATAATAATTCGTCAAAATTCCACATAACTCGATACTCGACAAATGCAGAGTGACATAGGACGAAATTACTAACAGAGAAACCCAAATTATTCAAAGGACTTCATTATTAGGTAACGGAATTTAAGTAGGTTGAGGGGAAAACGAATTACGTCATCGATAGCTTCATCATTCACAGAATCACCTCGTCTAAACGCAAATGTCCACTTCAAAATTCGTCAATTCAAATACTAATTTTCAAAATTTCTTCCAAGTTGGAGTGGTTCATCTATGTTTGTCCATCTTATCCCATGGTGAAAAGGAATTACAACTTGAGTCTGATTCCTCAAGCCTTCAGCAACTCTTCTTGATATGGTGATGTCGTAGCGGCTGTCTCTGACACGATCATCGTGCACCCCTCCATCCGCAAGTCTGCTTCTACTCTCAATTCATCTTAGTACAACTAAAATGAATAGAGAAGCAAGACTGCGCATCTTCGACAGGTCTTCCAGCATAGCTCCAGGTATGTGTTGAACGATTCGCCTCATACGATCTGGTTGTCTTGTTGCCCGAGTTGCAATCTTCACGTGTTGCATGATGTGTAGTCGAGTACTATCCAGTTCCTCTCTTCTTCTTAAGTGCTTCTTCTAAGGTACACTTGTCGCAACCATCTTCTACTATTCTCCCACCAGGTTTCTAACGCTGATAATTGTCTTCGATCTCGATCCTTTCTGTGTGAAACTCTGTCTTCACATTACATAGGGTAGTGTTGCCTACTAAGAGCTCTGAACGTCAACCGAATTTCTCTTCTAGAACAAAGGCTCATCCTGCCAATAATCTCTATGTTCTTCTTTCGTTCTCTGAACATAACACAATGTCATACTATGACAATTTGTCCAAAACACACGAAGACATGATCATTTTTGCCAATACTATTAGCATCACTCAAACTCATAAGGTTATAGCGAGCGCGAGGACCGTCTCTGAAATCGTTTAGGGGAAGAACTTTCACATACACCTCATGTCGCCTTCCTTCTTCTTCAAAGTAAGACTGAACTACTTCACAAAGGTTACTCTCGGTTAGTTAACCCCCTTCTTAGAAGTTCTTGTGGTTGCTGCTTCAGCCCTTCAAATTTAGCACGATGCAACAAGATACGAAGTTCCAAAAGAAAGACCAAATCAATCATTGCTGTGCAAAAACGGTTAACGATTACTGATAGTGGTACGGTTAGGTGCACAATAGTCGATACGTCGTCACATACTTCATCTTCATAGACCAACAAGACTACTTCAAGAGAATCACTGAGGTGAGCAAGATTCATATTACACCTGAAATACCGGATAATCTTCATACAACGGAATATTTCTAATGGCGGAACTTTCCAAGGGTGAATAGTAATGGTTGTCAGGAAAATTGATAATCATATGAGTTCAGGGTTGGTGCTTCCATAGTGGCAAAACTTTAGCAGATTCAGGTGTAGAGATTCATCATAACGAAATAGGGTAAGATAAATTGTTAAGATCACATTTCAGATACGGTAGTCTATGGTAGCTTTACAAATAGTCATCCGGTCCATACATAAGAGATCACACAATAAGACATGTCAAGATCAAAAGATTCATAGAACGAATACAGTCATCGAATCAGACGGATAGTTCATATATCGAAATCCAGCACATGTTTCAATAAAAGTGTTGAGATGGATAAATGAATGATTCAAGTGTGGGGATTTGTTCAGCTTCTTAGCATAAGCAGTAAGTAGGATGTGTATTATCAGCAATACGAACATCGTATATTTGTCAAAAGTGAGATGTACAGAATATCCATTATTAGCATCATCATGCTCAGTTAACAAATCCATACAGAGGTAACATAGCATCATATCCTTCCAAAGGAAATGGTTGCCAGAACAAGATTCGTCATTCAAAGGAAAGGAACATAACTTCCTATACCCATGGTTAATAATTACCAGAATTCTCATAGGAGTAGTAACGGATTTATGCGAAGTTAAGTAGTATCGGACGATACATTCACATTCAGCATAAGCAATGAATTCACAAAATGTGTCGAACACATTATGGTTGAATGGCTTACGACATGGTCGGAAAGGTGTCAAATAATTTGTCAAACAAATCGGAGTTGGATGTCAAAATCTCAAAATGAAACTTAAATGGTGCATGGTGTCCAGGTAGGTTTTCCGAGGCATTCCCAACTTACTTGGTTTCTAAGCTTAAGTTGCAAACTTCTAACTTCTGAAAAGTTTCTGATGAGGCTTAACTAAGGGCAAATGCACGAATCAGAGTGATGCGGAAGCGAATGATACTCACATATATGTCTTAGTCTACCCATTCCTCACTGATCAAACTTAGGTTCCTATACGGAGATCCTAAAGCAAATCTTACAGGTTATCTTATGAGCGCTTACAGGGAAACTTAGTGGTCCTAACTTACACAGGCCAAGGGTAAATGTATTACGAATCGCAGCCTGTCGCTCTGATACCATAATTGTAACACCCCGACCCCACAAGGGTAGAGATATCACAAATACATGGTTTCATATCAGATAAACATAGCATACAATCAATAGTAATACAATGGTTCTCAAAGGTTACAAATGAAATCTTGCAATACAAGGGTTACAAAGGAAAATAAAAGCTGCCTATTAAATCCATAAGTACTTCTCTTCTAATGGCTTCTACTCAAAGTCTTCTAAGTCCAAAAGTCTCTTCACTTATACCCAAACCCGTCGTCCTGCTTATAATCTGCCGCACACGAAAAGAAAACGTGCGGCTGAGCTTAAAAAGCCCAGTGAACAGATATAACGGAAACAAAGCAGTAACATAATGAATAATACATGAGTAAATGAGAATGGAGGCATGAATACATGGTAAGAATACATAGTAAGGATACATGGTATCATAAGGGAAAGGACAAAGGTGCATGGTAAAGAAAGGTCAGTAATCCACTACGAGCCCATAACATGAAATCATAAGCATAATCATAATCATAAACATGTAGAGGGGAGACCTCTTAATATCCTGTAAATATGAGGGGTGTCCTCATCATGGGTATCTTGTAAATATGAGGGGTGTCCTCATCATGAATTGGAGTGATCAGCTCCCAGAGTGTGAAAGACGTGTATCGCACACACCATCAGTCACCATGAATAACATAACATAACATGAACATGAACAAATCTAGGATGCATCCATACGCCCCAGGTGGCCATAATCTGCCTCTACGTAAACATAACATGCAGGGATGGGACAGGTCATCACTCTCCTGCCCTAGAGTCATGCCATCGGTGCATCGACTGACATGGACATGAAACCCTCATGCCTAGTGAGTGGCTCGTAGTATCAAACTGAGGGTAAAGGTCAAGTATCATGAATCATGTTTTAGTTACTTGCATAGGTCAATATCATGTTTCATAAGTTCATAATCATGGTTCATAATCATGGTTCATAAGCAAAGGTTCAAGGTTCATAAGCAAAGGTTCATGAGTGAAAGGTTCATAATCATAATGGTTCAATAATCGAAGTCATAATAAGAGAATGAAGGCCTCTTATCAAAGAAGCAGAATATCTGTACCTTATTGCTTGACAATGGAAATCACAAAATAAGATGAAGATGGTCACGGGTCACTCCCTCTTCACACCTAGAGGAGTAAAGACATGATTACTAAAGATCCCATTTCCATATTAAGTAACTTTCTATTTTTAGCAGGTTTCCATTTTTAGAAAGTTTCCTTATTTAGTAAGTTTCTATATTTAGTAATATTTCCATAAATATAAATTAAGTTAAGTTAATATTAGTTTTATTCAAGTTTACACTTTATACCCTTGAGGTTTCATAATTTTACATGTTTGGTCCCTTAGTTAATAAATTTACATATTAAGCCTTAATTATTCATGTTAACATGTTTAGTCCTTAGTTTTATCAATTTACATATTATAACCTTATTTTAGGTGATGTACGATTCATAACCCTTATAAAATAGATTTTACAACTTTAGTCCCTCATGTTATAACCATTTCATTATTAGTCCTTATTTTATATAAATCGTCCTTTAATTAAATTACATATAGGCCCTTTAAATTATTCAAATGACACATGGCACTTTAAATATGTTTTAATACACGAATGGACCATAAGTTTTCCCAAAATTACACTTTTAGTCCCTCTAGTTTATTTAATTATAAATCGATCATAAATATTAATATATATTTCAAAATAAACCCTTAAACAATTATTTAACATAAAAGGTCCTTCCCATAAATTACCATTCGACTCCTTCAGGTTTTAGAAAGTTTCAAAAGTAACCCCCATGTTTTTAAAATGACAATTCGATCACCAAAACTTTTAAACACAAATCGTATAGCTTATTTAAAATCCAAAACCAAGCCCTAACCTAGACCAATAATTATCTCATAATTTATAGTCCCTTATTACCTCATAAATAACCCTAATCCATGTTTTCAAACCCTAATTCAATCGGTTTCATATTTTCCCAAAAATATTCCTAAAACCCGATTTAAACATAATTCGATAATAATTCATTTAGGCCATGGTAATTCGAATACATATTTTTCTTTGGTTAATATGATCATATAGAGTTCATGAAAATTAATCACAAGATTTAGTTCGACCGGATATATTTATTTCAGATGTATGGTTTGCTTTATGTAATTAATTCACAAACGGTAGAAGGATCTTGCATGAATCGAATTGTATATTTTATATGGCTTTATTACTGATCAAAGAGCATGGGAAAATTACCAGAATGAGTTTTGGACGTGTGGAATGAGCGGGACAAATTTGTGGCACTCGACTTGATCCAAACTCAAAACAAATCCACGAGCAACCCTCCAACCTTGTAAACATTTTTCGTGGACCATGTACAACATGAGGAACATGAGAAAAATATAGAACGAATTATTAAGAGGTCGTGGGATTTAATTCGAGAAGTACCTTGTTTTATCTATCGCTCGACAAAGAATATTCACCACCGATCGATCTAGGCTTCCAACAGTGTTCCAGCTATTTTTCATGGGTGAGGAGAGTCATGAGGATCATAAGAAAAATATCAAAATGTGTGTACAAAGCCTGGTTCGATCGAATGGAATTAAAAGCTTACCGAGGACTCGCGACTTGGAATAAGTATTCCGGCTCAATTCCGTGCTTCACAGGTTCAAGAATGATTTTTCGTGGCTTCTAAGATGATCAGGGAATATGGGAAAAATAGTGTGAGAGCTTAAAAAAAAATTCGTATGAAGTTGTATGAATTAAATCGTGTGTGTGTTACGGATTCTTTGTTTCGGTAATACTTTTGGAGAGGAAGGAGATCATGGGGAGTTTATAACTTGATAATACCGAATGATGGGGAAGATATGATTGCATAAATTTCGGGATTATATCAAGGACCGAATCTCATATCTTGAATGGATTTCAATTTGCCATTTTTAGTTCTCATTTTGAATTTTAAAAGTATAAATATTGTACATACATAAAAAAATATTCGGCTAGCATGATTTTAGAGAGGACATGGAACTTATTTCATGTGTCATATTGTACTTATAATAATTTGGTATCATACTTTATTTATTTACGAAGGTTCGGGATCAATTTGGTACGTTTTGGACTTGTTTTGTTAAAGTTCTTGATCGTAGGGGCATTTTTGTCTTTTTACATGCTTTAGATTTCCAGGTATTAAAGGCAGGGTGAGGAAACCACGGGTATTGCACCATTAACCCCTTTGCCTAATGAGAAACAAAAAGAGAAAGCTGTTGTCAAGAACACTAATGTAATAGCACCTGGCCTTTATAGGATTAGTCCCACTACTGCGTCTACCTCTAAACCTAAAACATCTAGGGCGTTAGACACAAGTAAGAACGATAATCCAAATGAATCTAGGAATGCTACAACATCTCAGGACAACATCATAAATTCTAATGAGTGTGCCTTACCTTCTACAGGATTAGAAAGCACCACTAGGAGCAAGCGAAAGTCTAGGAGCACTATCAAGAAATCTAGAGTATCGCCTGTCTCTGATAGTGAATGCAAGGAAGTAGAAGAACACCCTAGGAATTTAAAGCTTTCAAATAAGGAACAAATATCATCTGGATGTACTGTAAAGACCAGTGTTTTGAATGCATGTAATGAATCTGTTTGTTTAATGCAAGAAAAATCTTTGTCTGAAAATGCTTGTGATGATATTGTTTCTGATAATGAGAATGATAAGCCTGAACAGAAAGATGTTCCTACTCGAATTAGTGCTAAGACTAGATACCTTAACAGTCTCATCGCTGTATCTAGGACCATATCTAGTACTCTATTGCCCAGGGACTATCTTAAGCTGTGTGCATGGAAACCAACTGGTAGAAAGTTTACACGTAAGAATGGCAAACAAACAGTTGTTCCCTTAGAACAAAATTAAACCATCTTTGTGTATGTGGTTCATGTGTTACCCCTAACCCATGGAACCAAATGAAATACGGTTTCCAAATGCAATTGTTTTCTGTTCATGGCAGGTTATCGAAATATGTCTTTGGATCGTAGACTCGGGTTGCTCCAAGCACATGACCGGGAATCTGAAGCTGCTGATCAACTTTGTATGGCAGTTCATGGGGACTGTACGGTTTGGGAATGATCACGTTGCAGCTATTCTGGGTTATGGTGATCTTCAGTTTGGGAATTACTTGATCACACAGGTCTACTATGTCGAAGGGTTGGGACACAATCTGTTCTCTGTTGGACAGTTTTGTGATGCAGATTTAGAGGTTGCTTTTAGGAGAAACACTTGCTTTGTTAGGAATTTGGTGGGGAATGATCTCTTAATTGGGAATCGTGGCACCAATCTCTATGCAATTGACATAAACCAAATGGCCTCTTCATCTCCGATTTGTCTCATGACCAGGGCAGGTGAAACAAAATCCTGGTTATGGCACAGACGTTTGTCCCATCTGAACTTTGACACGATCAACAAGCTTGCCAAAGACAACATCGTCTCCGGTCTTCCTAAATTCAAATACACCAAAGAACACCTATGTCCATCATGTGAGCAGGGAAAGAGCAAAAGAGCAACATTCAAACCTAAACCCGTACCTAGTTCGGTTGATAGGTTACATTTGTTGCATATGGACTTATGTGGCCCGATGAGAGTTCAAAGCATTAATGGGAAGAAGTATATTCTTGTAATTGTTGACGACTATTCAAGATATACATGGGTAAAGTTTTTAAGATCAAAAGATGAAGCAACAAGCACCATCATCACCTTTCTGAAGCGGATTCAAGTTCTACTTCAAGCTCCAGTTAGGATAGTAAGAACGGATAATGGCTCGGAATTTGTGAATCAGGAGTTAAGAACATTCTTTGAAGAAACTGGTATTACACACCAGACATCAGCTGTTAGAACTCCACAGCAGAATAGGGTAGTTGAAAGAAGGAATCGAACCCTTGTAGAAGCTGCTCGCACTATGCTGATCTATTCCAGTGCACCGTTATTCCTATGGGCTGATGCTGTTTCTACTGCTTGTTTTACTCAAAACCGATCCCTAATCCATCCAAGATTCAATAAAACCCCATACGAACTTGTCAACAACCGAAAACCAGATATTTCTTATCTTCATGTATTTGGCGCTTTATGCTATCCAACAAATGACAGGGAAGATCTGGGAAAGTTGAAGGCTAAGGGTGATATTGGAATCTTTATTGGGTATTCTGAAAACTCGAGGGCATTCAGGGTGTACAACAGGAGAACGAAAAAGATAATGGAGACGATGAATGTGAAGTTTGATGAAATTTCACAAATGGCTTCTGAGAGACTCGCTCTAGAACCCGAGCTTAACCCGATGACTTCCGGACATATCAGTTCGGGACTCGCACCTCCACGAGCTCAATCAATTCATGTCGAACAACCCACAACTCAAGAATTGGATAATTTCTTCGAGTTCATGTATGATGAATACTATGGTGGCGCTTCAAAAAATGCATCTAACCAACATTCCGCTGCAACCACTCCACATCAACAACCACCACCACCTCCACCAAATCCAGATGCATCCACAACATTCGAAGCTGACGCACCAACTCCCTCTGCATCAACATCATCTACATCTACTCCAGCAACTCCATTCATTGAAATTGTTCTACCAAGAATTGATGAGCAAGAACCAAATAATGTTGTGTTAGACGAAGAAGTCTTTGAAAACCCGTTTGGAACGGAATCTGGTGAATCATCTTCCAGATTACATGAACCGACTAACACGCAGTTATTCAGTCCAAGGTATCCTTCAACTCTACAGTGGACAAAAGACCATCCGATTGAACAGGTTATTGGTGAACCCTCAAGACCAATTCAGACGAGAAAACAACTTCATACCGATTGCGACATGTGCATCTATGTCTGCTCAGTCAGTCTCATAGAACCTAAGAACATTCGGGAAGCAATGGCAGATAATGCCTGGATTGAAGCGATGCAGGAAGAACTTGTTCAATTTCAAATCCATGACACCTGGGATTTAGTTCCAAGACCAATTGACAAACTAGTCATTGATCTTAAGTGGTTATGGAAAAATAAAAAGGATGAAGAAATGACTGTGATTCGCAACAAGGCTCGTCTGGTGGCAAAGGGATTCAGACAAGAAGAAGGAATAGATTTTGAAGAGTCATTCACTCCGGTTGCAAGGCTTGAAGCAGTCAGGATTTTCTTAGCTTATGCCGCTCACAAGAACATCACGGTTTATCAGATGGACATCAAGACCGCGTTCTTGAATGGAACTCTGAAAGAAGAAGTGTATGTGAGTCAACCAGACGGTTTCGTTGACAAAGATCATCCGGAATACGTCTACAGGCTAAAGAAGGCAATCTATGGTTTGAAACAAGCCCCACGGGCGTGGTATGACGAGTTATCATCTTTCTTATTGTCAAATAATTTCACCAAAGGAACAATTGATCCGACCTTGTTTACAAAAAAATACAAAAATGATATTTTGATTGTTCAGATTTATGTGGACGACATAATATTTGGGTCCACTAATCCGCAACATTCAAAAAATTTTGTAAATCTCATGAAAAGCAAATTCGAAATGTCCATGATGGATGAATTAAAATTCTTTTTGGGTTTACAAATTCATCAATCCCCACGTTGTATTTTTCTTAATCAGGCTTAATACACAATTGAGATTTTGAAAAAACATGGCATGGAAAATTGTGACTCTGTTGGTACTCCTATGGTCACTTCACCAAAAATTGGCGCTGACCTATATGGGAAACCCATGGATCCGAAGAAATATCGGAGCATGATTGGTTCTCTCATGTACTTAACTGCAAGCCGACCAGATATTCATTTTGCTGTGTGTTTATTAGCATGGTTTCAGGCAAGGCCTACCGAACTTCACCTCCAAGAGGTTAAACGGATCTTTCGATACCTTAGAAGAACCATTAACATGGGACTTTGGTATCCGAAGGATTCGGAGTTTACACTAATTGCCTTTTCAGATGCCGATCATGCTGGATGCCAAGTTACAGCGAAAAGTACATCAGGCGGAGCGCAATTTCTGGGAGAAAAGCTAGTAGGCTGGTCATCAAGGAAACAAGACTGCACTGCTTTATCAACAGTAGAAGCCGAGTATGTGTCTCTATCTGCGTGTTGTGCTCAAGTCCTTTGGATGAGAACTCAACTCACAGATTATGGTTTCTCTTTCAACCGCATACCTTTGTATTGCGATTCAAAAAGTGCCATAGCCATCTCGTGCAACCCAGTGCAACACTCGAAGACCAAGCATATTAGAGTCCGCTACCACTTCATAAAAGAGCACGTTGAAGAGGGTACTGTTGAATTGTTTTTCGTCAAGACAGAATACCAGCTCGCCGATCTATTTACTAAGGCCCTCCCAAAAGAGCGGTTTGAAAACTTAGTTCGTCGAATTGGAATGCGAAGCCTAACTCCCGTAGAGTTAGAAAGTCTTCTCGAATCTCATTGATTTACTTCATAAAGCTTCGCATGTAAATATTTCTGTAAATATTTTGGTAAACATTTTTTTTGTAAATATTTATGTATATATTTTTGGTAAATATATACATACCTATTAAAAAATCAAAATATAAAAATAGAAAATTTGAAAAAGCCATAAAAAATATAAAACATCAAAAACCAAAAATATTCTTCTCACGACATGTCTCTCGTCTAATCAATATTCTGTACGTACTTAGAAATGTCATTCAACAATGATACGGGTATTTACAGATGCTTGAGCGAGAGTTATTTTTTATGTTTTTCTAAAACATGTCGTTTCTCAAATTTCTTCATTAAGGCTTTCGTGCATTTCAGTACGGAACCCGTTCTTAAACGTGAAATCTTTTAAATGTAGCTCGGGTATGCCGGAAAAGGTTTCAAATAAACGCTACATTGAATGACTTCTGATTATTTCCGATCAGAACTCGCAATGTTAATGGCGAAAAGCTAAAACCCGTGAGCACTTAATAAAAATTGTTTCAAAAGATTTTTCAAAGTCTTTTTATAAATTTTGTGCTCACAACAACTCCCTCAAAGACCTCTAAATGCTTTTAAACTCAAAAGTTTAACCATTTGCTATGGTTAAGGGGGAGTAGAAAAAGAAAAATGTTCAAATTTCATGCTAAAATCAGTCCGTCTCTCCACTAAAAGTTTCATTTTAATCAACTGTTTTCAAAAATACCACTTCATGCTATTTTTGAGGGGGAGATTAGGTGTTTATTATAATATGGGGGAGAGGACGTGATTAAAATGTGATCTAAAAGAAGTTTTATCGTTTGAATCTCAAAACGAGTTCTTCAAAAAGACTCAGCATGAACCCTCGAATTGACGAAACTAAATGTCCGTTCTCGAAAAGACATGTCCTGGTCGGGTAATAATTTCAAACTGGTTTACCAGTGATGTAAGCGTGTCTCGCAAAGGACTTGTCTGAGTAGAATGTACCAATTCGAGAGATGATCATTGAATATGACCGGGACGGGTAATAATTTCAAGCTAGTCTAACTAGTGATGCAAGCGTGTCTCGCAAAGGTCATGTTCATTGAAAATCGATCATTTCAAATGTGCGAACTCTACCCAACATGTGCAATTTATTTCAAAAATGCATGAGCACATGTGAAGGGGGAGTGTTTCAAAAATGCAAAAACTCTCGATGTGTTAACAAAATGTGTTTTCTCATAAACACGTTGAGAGATTTTCACAAGGTTTAATGGCATGTGACAAATAATCTAGGATAATCATGGAGTAATAAGGTGATTATGGTTAGGTTATGTCCAATGATCCGCCAGAACCGGAGGGATCTACCCAAGGACGACTCCAATAGCCTAGCATTAGAAGTCCTTAGGTAAGATTGAAAAAAGGAGTATAATGAGAAAGGAGAAAGAAGGGGTTGAAGAATGAAAAAGAAAAGTTTTTGTAAGGGTGAAAAGAAATAGCCCTCCATGAAAACTTAGGTCAGAAACCGGGTCAATACATCTGCTATCGGTACTCACTAAGGTGATACTGATATTGAAGATAAGACGTCATGGACCCAGTGACGCATTTGCACCACCCCTCCTATCCACTCAGATATCTCTTAAAAGATATTTGTTTCATTTCTCACGGAGAACACTGCATACTCTATCGACCTCTCACTCCGAGAAGTGTTGATATTGAAAAGGTGGCACTCTGCTCCATGCCCCCGACGACTAAAACCAAAACGCACATTATTGAGTCTAGAGACATGAGATTCATCAAAAGATCTCTTAGGAACACTTCCTATGCAATACACTTGTGTTCACCTCAAAGGATACAAGTTGTATGAGTCTTAATGAGATCTAAAAGATCTTGCCTCAAGACATGATGGCCGAAGGACGATTTATTGCTAACTATTTTATGCAGGTACCGACGGAAGTCCATCCACCACCATCATCTGCTATGACGACGCATCGGGAACAGAAGAAGCAGATCAAGGCAAGTCAGACCAGAAGACGATTCTTTGAAGATCACAGCACATGAAGGAACATTGAATGAAGACTATTTTGCATTGACACACAAAGTTCAAGTCATTGAAGACAAAAGAACAATCACGGGATCATCATTTGAATGACCATCCCTTAGGGGGAGATTGTTAGCAATTACTTTTCTTAATTGCAAAAGTGATGGTCATTAGTTTGTAAGAATTAAGTGTGTCATGTAATATGTAGTTAAAGAAGTGGGCTAGTTGTATTAGTTTTGTTATTGTCCAAGTGCACAAGTGTAATACTTAGACTAAGCCCACATGTTGTCCAATATGTAAAAGCCCACCAAGCCTTTGGTTGGCTGTGAACACAACAAAACCACGCACACACACACTCTTCTAAGTGTGTCTCATTTGTATGAAAGAGAGTGTGTGTGTGTAACCTTGTCATTGTTTATTTCCTTTTCACTAAAGCTAATAAACCTTTGACTGAAATTAGCCTATGATCCATACTACTCTTTCTTGTTCTTAATATGTATATGTGAGTCATCATTGTGTTCTAGTGTGTTGTGTGATAAAGAGGAGAAGCTTTGGATGTTACAAAGACTCTGAGTCTAAATCTGGTTCGCACATCTGAATTTGAATCTGCGACGAAATACTCTGAATCTGAATCAAATAATGTTGTTTTTTATTTTGTAAACATTTGCATGATTAGAATACAAAAACTAGGCTATAGATCATTAAGAGGTAACAAAATTCATTTCCATGTCTTGTTGGGTAAGAGGTTTAAACCTCTTAACACGTCTAAACAAGGGGAGAAAAACAAACACCCTTAATTTTCAAAAGTTCTTAACGATTCAGATTTATAGGTCATGAAGAGGTATGAACCGATTTTATTAGAAAACAAACACAACCTACATTTTTTTTTTTTTTTTTTTTTTTTTTTTTTTTTTGTGGTGAAAGGTTTCGCTAGTAAAATATGTTACTCTAAAAAACAATTAAGTAAATAGGATGAGGGTGAATCCAACATCTCGGCTCTTTACAGGAAAACAAACGCACCTATTATGCTTCAAATAAAATATATCATAAGAGATACATGCTAATCTTATGAACCTACCAAAATAAAACGCCAACAACAAAACTAGAACTAATTCCTAACTCTACCACCGATACGGATATCCCATACGTCACATAAAGCAAGTTGTTCCTCAGTTAAGTCATTAACATTATACTCGTAACCATCATAACCATCATAATCTTCATACTCAAGGAGACTTGTATCATTAACTCCTCCACCAACACAATTCGGGTTAGCCATATATCGAACCATGTCATCATCAATATCCTCGA